>JBBPDB010000001.1:28375390-28395196 GCA_037974465.1 Brachypetersius altus
GAGACCAGATGCATCTCGCGAGACAAATCTGATCTCGCGAGATCTCGTACCACGAGATCTCGTCACACCCCTATTAATCACCATAAACCAGTGACGCAAATACAAGATAACGCAGATAAACCAGCTTCCCTAATGCTAGGTAACGTTAAACCCAAGACTGTGCAGAAGGGAATGGTAGCACATCTCGATGGGTAGCATGATTCGACAGAACACCAGACCGGGTTAAAGTCACATGGTGCAATTAATTAGCATTATTCTTTTTAACGCGTTATTGTTCTGTGATTAATTGATCGAATTAATGTGTTAATTCGACGCCCCTAGTACAAAAAGGCCAAAACTTCTAACGAGGTTGAGAGCCGTAGTACTTGTATATATGTCGGGCATTGTTAATGAAAACCTAATGTAAACACGGATCATACTGTGTCATATGAGTGGCGCAAAACAATCCGTTTTCCAAAATCTTTTGGCAACATTTTCAAATACCTCAGTTTACATGGAGCCAAAACGTACATTTTCAGAAATACCCATGTACATGTGGACATGGCCTTATACTTTTTTCCTTCCTCTCTCTGGGAAGTTTGCCAGTTGATGACACCAGAGGCACACGTGTTCTAGAGTGCTAGAGTTTTTTTGTTTCTCCTATTCTGGAGAGCTGTTATCCTCTGCTTTTTCACATTATCTATATTCTGTATGTGAAGCATACTCTTGGCACTGTGCTTTGACTAGTGCCCTCTTAGTTCTTGATGTGTCAGCAGGCCGACTTGTTTATGTGCGAGTTGTTGGGCGCTGTGTGTGGAAAGAGACCCAGGTTGGAGCTTGGCTAGTTGGGCAAGTGAATAATTAAAGTATGATTTCTGAAGGTTCCCTCTGAGATGTTCTCTCAAATACACAATAATACACAAAGGAAAATGTTCCGCCCTGTTTTCCTTTAGACAGGGAGGAGAATGACTGATTATCACAACAAGATTATTACAGTGGGAGGAGATGGTTTAGCTTTTTTTCTGTTCTGTGACTGACATAACAAATTGAGGCAATGGAGGAGAATGCTGGGTCATGCTGGGGGGCAGAAGAGTTTAGCTGTTGCTGATTTGAAGGCAAAATTATAGGGTTTAAAAAAACACTCTCAAGGCTGCTTACTCCATGGGAAAGTAACTCTGTGCTTTCACCTCTTTTTGCTGCCCTGCTCAGTTTGGATTGGATTTGTGCTGGGAATGCAATGAATTTTTTGTATGTCTCTCTTTTTCCCCACTCTGTGGCTCTGGGGCTGGGTGAGGGAGGGATTGGAGCGTCCTTGTGCACAGTGCCCTGTCTCTGTAAACACTGCAGCAGAGCTTTAGAGCCGATAAGCACTTGGAGTCACCTCCCAGGCATGCCACAAGCCAGGAATCACGTACATGCCTTAATTGGAAATCTCCAGTTACTTTTTTTAAAACATCTTTCTCTCTGTCTGCCGCCCACTTTCTGTTGTCCAAGCTGTGTGCACCTCTTTCTTTTCCTTCTCCATTCATCTGTTCTCTGAGAACCAAACTATTGTTCTGCCTTTAAGTGTTTGCTTATTCTTGTGTTCTTTTTTTTTTTAACCTCGTTGTTTTTACCTTTTGGAGAATCGGAGTACTTCTTTGTTCTTCTTTTGGTTCTTCTCCCTCTTTGTGCTGCAGTTCATTAAAATAGTGTCCTGTGTGTATTCCTCCTGCAAATATGCCCATGTTTACATGCTCTAGCACGCCTCTGACGTGTCCTGCTCCTCAGTCTGGCATATGCTGCCAAATTTGGGAAAACCTGACTGCTGTGCTGTGTAACTGCCTCTGCCAAGGCCGGGAACTCGTTTATTTATATTTTCCTTTTAGGCGGCGTGTTAAGACAATTGTGTGTAGATTCAAAGAGGTGTCCTGCTCTCTACAGTGGGTGTGTATGTGATATTTTATTGGTGTGTTTGTATTTGTAATTTGTTATGGCTATACAGTATTCCCAGAGATATTTGTAGATTGGGGTGTCACTGGTAGGAATCAACTGTTATATTATTGTAGTACCCTTGCTGAGAACAGTAACAGTCCTTCTTATTTGTCCATCTGTGGCTTGCAAGGCAAGATGTCTGCTGTAATGTCTAATGCAGGGCTCCAGACAAAATAATAACCTTATTTAGGAGGCCAAATTATTTTTTGTAGGATCCAAAAAAATATTGTCATGGCACATTTTGTCTCCAGTCTTTTAACCCATTTAAAGAGCGGTAAAACAAAACCAGTTCCAGTCAGACTTGAAACAACTTTTTGGCTAAACATAAGCAATATAATACAGGATTTTATAATGGCCAAATATAATCAAACAAATTGACATCTGACACATTTTGAAAAGCTGTCCTGTGATGTGTGCCCTGGTCGTTTTCTGACGGATGCTGAACCGGCATCATATGGTCGAAGCTACAACTTGTGGTCATTAAAACACAGTAGAGGCTTAATGATTCTTTCTGAGGGGACAGTCAATGTGGTTAAAGTAGCAGTGTGTGTTATACGACTGTCAACATCAGGGCGAGCAGTCAGTGTCTTTGATCGATCAGTTTGTCTGGGCCACAGTTTGGAATTGACGACCATCATTTTAACTTTTTAGTTGAGTTGTGTTCAGTCTGGCAATGTGGTGCAGTCTTAGTTTGTGGAAGGCTGACACAACTACAGAGTGGCAACACGGAAAACCTGTAAGATAGTTCTATTTCAGGGATTTTAGATCCTGTCCTGTATATATTAAACACCTAGCCAATATAGTGATATTCAGGGCTGGGCTGGACTGGCCATCGGGCATACCGGGAATTTGCCTGGTCGGCCAATGGTCAATTTGGGCCGGCGTGAAATTTCGTGTACTTTGCTTTTTTTCATTTCTCTTGGTTCACTTGACATTGACAACTGAAATTAGAAAACAAACTTGTCACAGAATGAATAACCAAGTCACACTGGCGACCATTTTAGTCTCCATCTGGAGCCCTGGTCTAATGTGATGTTTGGCTAAGTAGATCTGTAGAGGTCTGCCTTCAGTCTCTTGCAGTGGTCACAGCTTTGGTTGCAGAAGGCTGGGTTAATTCAGTGTGTGCATGAAGTTATTTTTAACCCAGTGGTTCTGCCTCACTCAGACTCACTGGTTCTTGACCACACACACAGACATGCATACAACCTCTCTCCCCATTGCTAAGTCTACCACCTGCCCACCTGTGAAACCTGATCCTAACCAGCTCTTCACCAGCTGCTTCTTTGAGCTTTGCTTGCTGACATGGATACTCTCTGTGCACACACTAATATCTTGGTTCCCTTCAATTTAAATGTTTTTTTTCTGTGTCTTCACAGTACTAATTGAAAGATCATTTACACTTAAGTGAGCTGTGTGCGTGTCTGTATAGCAGTATTATGTATCTATCCTCCCAACGTCACAATACTGCACAGGTCAATTCCCTAACTTACCTGGAATTTAATTTGTCATCTGTTATGGTTTTAGGAGCTGAATGGCAAAAACAAACAAGCCTTGTAGGATAGTGTCAGATGATTTGTATGCTAATATAATGAAACATTACATCACTTTACCGTTTTCTAAGGAAACTGCTGATTTTGTCATTACTACATATGCATTGACTAATGTAAACATTTAGACTGTCTACACTGTCTAATAAAGACACAGAGGTGTAAATGGATTGAGTGTAAACCTGTTAAATCTATTCTTATTTTATGTATTAATTTGTTTTAGCATTTTGTCCTTTTACTGTTTCCTTTTATTTTTTTATCCGTTTAGATTTGTAAAAATGTTAGTCATAGTTTTATTTTTTTTTAAAACTGTGGCACATACATAGTTATTAAAAATCATTTTTAGTCATAAGTGTGTAAACTCCAGTGGTGCTCCTCGTACTGAACTTTTATGACCGACACTTCCTGATATCCTTGTCTTTAGCTGATTTGATTTTAGATTACTTTTCACTGTAGAGACCTACAGAAACAGAATTGATGTGTTGAGGATGGTGTGTATGAGACTCCTCCTCTGTGTCCACATAGTCTTTTCTGATTATTAAATACACAGCTCCTTGCTCCTTCTTTGTTTTTCATCATCTTGAAGACAGTGCCAAATAACAATCTTCTGTTGTAAATATTTTAGAAATAAATAAGAGCTCCCTGTAATTAGTGTAGTGAGAGGCACCCCTGTTATCTCCTCTACTGGTTTATAGGACAACTTTGAACAGAGGGAAACTGTTGTTCCTTGGTATCCCCCACTTTCCATGATTGTGTGTTAATGTGTTTGGTTAAGAGCTGCCACCTGCTGGGCAGCTGAGTTGGCGTGATGTTTGAGACAGTATGAACAGTCTTCAGTGTTTTCAGGAATTTAAAACCCAATGTCAGTAACATACAGTAGCAGCATAGTTTCTCCAGGACTCTAATTAGTTTTCTGAAATGTGCTTTTTTGTTTGTCACATGTCATAACAAAATAATTTGTGTATTTCCAACCAGGATACAAACACTGTATTATGTTTCTATTTTATTTTTAATAAAATAGTAAAAAAAAATAAAACACTAACATTAAATATTTTCAGCTTTGTTGAACTTTATAGATCTATAGAGTACAGTAATATATATGTTTAAAAACACCAAGTTGGTTTACTTTAAATGTACACAAAGATGAATGGTGTACAATCATAACTTTGAGACCTTTGCCCTCTGTCTTTCTGTACATTTACATTTTAACTTGCAATCTCCAAGAACAAGGAATTGAATCATGTTTTCTAATAAATCCTTAGTAACCCAAATTTTCCAAAAGGTTGAGATGCTGTATTAAACGTAAACACTCTGGAGGCTGTGTGTAAACAGGATCTATACGTGCCACTTCCCTCTCTGAGCCCGAGATCGTTTGAATTGGACTGCGGTGAAGTTGTAAACAGTCCATTGGTTGGATGAATGAAAATGCCAAATTCTTTTTGGAAATCATACGCGCCACATCCTCCAGATTAAAAAGGAGAGGGGCAGTCTGGCTTTTGATCAGCACACAGTATCCTGATGACATGGGGTTCGGTTCATCAGTGCACATGGCATGGGTGGCTGGCACATCTGGGAAGGCAACGTTAATGCTGAACAATGTATACAGGTTTTGGAGCAACATATGCTGCTCTCCAGGTGACCTCTTTTCTCAGGGAAGGCCTTTTTTATTTCAGCAAGGTGATATCAGACCTCATTCTGCATGTGTTACGACAGCATGGCTTTGTCATTTAAGAGACTGGGAGCTAGAATAGCCCGCCTGCAGTCCACACCTGTCACTCATTGAAAACATTTGGGATCATAAAATGGAAAAATATGACAATCGAGACTCAGAACTGACTGTGTGAAATCTTACTCAAACACACCCACTTATCTCATCTTATTGTGAGCCAAGCGATGGGAGTTCCTTGAAATTTCCACACTAATAACAGTTGGATTCCTGAAAGTATTGTGTTTTGATTTCAGTATTATAGAGCATTCTACCCTTCAGTTTTTTGTATTGTTTAGCTTTCAGGTCAATAACTTTGCTCATCATCACTGAAGCAGTCAGGAAGGAAATATATTTGCTCAAGACATTTTGTGTGACAGTTTAGAATGATCTAGTTTTTGCTGATTCATGATTTCTGATTTGAGAAATCCTGAGTGACCCTATTGGAATGACAAAATATGTAATAGTTCTGTGGAGTCCAGCTAATTCTGCTCTGGTGAGTCAAATTAGCATTTTTCCAACTTGGTTGCATGTGAATACGGCTCTGTATTCTTCTTTGCTGTTCACAGTAGCTGAAGCTTTTCGTAAACACTGAAGGAAAGCAGACAGAGAGGAGGAACAAATAAACATGATCTCTAATGAGGTGGAGATTAGTTTTGGAATCGGTCCAAACTGCTGCACCGCCTCTCACTTTGTCCACAGCTACACAAACACAGTCAGCCACAGGCTAGAAAAACCCTTAAGTTGGGACAGAAGAGTAGAAAGCATGAGTGCTATTGCAAATCAGATTGGTAACGTATGTACCAGCAAAACATGTATGGGAAGTTACACTGTCTTTTGGTTTTAGGTTTGGTTTTAGGACTTTTTGTAAATAGCTTAGAATTTAGTTTAGAGATGATTTAGCGTTCACCGATGAAGATATACTTCTTGTCTGTATGAGGCAATTTGTAAACATTCCACTTTATCATAGTACCTCTAGATGCTAGATCATCAGGTTGTCTTTGTATTCAAAACTTTCTAATCTTTCCTGAGCTTCTGGTGTTTTTTTTTTTTTGTTTTTTTTTAGGGCTCCACTGTGCTGACGGTATTCTCTGCCTTGTCTTTGCCTCCCTTCCTTTAATGCACATGTTGATAGTTTTTACGCTACTTTTATTTATGGTAGTTGTTGGATTATATTGTAGGCTAAATTGTATAGAATGCTAATAGTTTCTCCCTCCTTTGCAGAGACATTAAGCCAGATAACATTCTGTTGGATGTGAATGGACACATTCGATTGGCTGATTTTGGCTCTTGCCTTAAACTCATGGAAGATGGGACGGTAAGAACAATCTGTGCTCCATTGTTTTAAATACCTTTGTGATCAGAATATTAATGTAATAAGAAAATGTAATTGCTGTGTACTGATTAATGTTCAGGATTGTTATTATTGATAGTGAACCTAAACGTATGTATTGAGTGTGAGTGAATAAGTATAAGAAATATAGAGAGAAAGAATAAAGTGTGTATCGGCAGATTGTACATGCACACCTTTTAATGCTCCCAGGCAGCTGTAGCAAGATGATGCTAACACACGGTCTACATTAGGGCACGGTCTACATTTGAGAAAAACATTTCCACCAGCTTCTATGCAAGTACTTGTGTGTAGCACAGATTAGCCCAACTGCAAAACTAGCATATTCACTATCTTATGTGTAGAAAAGATTGTCCTTGTTTGAAGTGTTGGTATGACAGACAATACTGGTATCTAAAGCAGACCATTGAGAGAATTATTTGACAAACTATGATGAATAGTATGTGAACATGCATCTGGTTGGCTTATAGGAACACACTGGGCAGCCCATTCTAAAATGAACTTGCCCTCTTCATATTGAGGCTAAAGCATGTCTGTGGGCATTTGTGAGGTCTGTGATGATTCTGTGATTTGGAATGATCCCAAAGGTGTTCAACCTCCACAAAGACCTGTAGAGAAACCTGACCTAAACCTAACTGATTTGTGCACAAGGTCACAGTCATGATGGCACAGTAAAGTGGCTTTGACAAACTGTTACCACAAAGTTGGAAGCATGTATTTGGAAGCATCTAATATCAACTACTCAAGAACATAAAAAACTTTGAGGCTCAGCTGTTGATGCCCCTACAATTTTCTGTTTAACAATAATAGCAGTTACAATTTCCAGGGCAGAAATTTTACAAATGGGGCCATTTCAACCATTGACAGAGCCGCAGCTAAAGTCACTGAATATAGAATGGGTCATACTGAAGCGCTCAGTGTTTATCAATGGAGATTGCCAAGGTATGTGCTTAATTTTATGCACCTGTTAACAATGGCTGTGCCTTAATGACCTTACTTCAGTAATTAGGAGGGGTGACCACATACATAACCATATAATGTATCTCTGTATTTTCTGAACCATTCTGAATTGAGAGCTATGGCTACTTTTAACAATAAAGAGTGATGCTTCCAGATTTAATTTACATTTAAATGCCTAATTAAAGCTAAACTTTTTTTCCTTTAATAAAAGATCAGCAAGTTTATGGTCTTTTGTGTGTTTAATAGCTATTGTGTTCAAGAAGGTGCTGCATTTCAGTGCAGTTTTAGTGCATGAATTAGACATTAATTTTATTTTTATATTCCATTTTTTCCCCCCGTTTATTAAATTTTTAAAGGAAAATGACATTAGATATGCAGACACCAAAACATGCTTCACATCTCCTTGAAAATCATTAAAAATCAGTTTGTAAGGAGGTGGAAAAATGAGTACTAAATTCTTTTGAATGTTTGCCTGGCTCAGTTTAGTGGACAATGATCCCAAGAGAATTGTTAAAAGGACAATTTATCTACTCTCATGGAAACTCCTGAGTCAATGCCAGAGTGAGGAGTGTGTCTTATGACCCTTACCTGAGATTTGCTGCTATTTTTTTGGCACGTCACAGACAGCTCGGCAGGATTTCCCTCTTTCCTCCGACAAGACAAGTGTGAGTGCGTGCGTGTCTCAGCATGCTCACACGTGCGTGCTTAAAGCTATTCACGTGTGTTATTACTCGCATTAGTATATGTAGAAGGACTGAATCACTGCAGGGGGAACTGCTAGTGTGTTGCCTCACTTCCACAATTTCTTCCAGCTGTACACATCTGCACATAGGCTTTACACAGCCAGCTTCCCTCTGCTCAGCCTCCTGACAGGGAGTAGGGACTCTCCTTGTCTTTCACCAGTGCTGGGCCACCTCTCTCTAAACCACCTCTCCTCTCTTCAGATATCACAAACCTGGCTAGCAGCTCTTTAAGAGTTATTTTCTTATGGGAAGATACATACAGTGTTTTGTCTAAGACCAGGCATGGTTCTGCTGGTTGTGTCCAGTGTGAGCATGGGTCACTGTGCTTCAACACATTTGCATTTCATTGTGATGACCTTTGTGGAAAAGGAGAGGCATTCCTGAGCACTGATGGTATCAAAGCTCAGACAGAGCTGAGAAACTTTGTTTTTTACATCAGTCACAGGGTTTATGATGAAATCTGGTCAGATAAGCTTTTAGATACAGGGGCTTATGTTTGTTTTCCTGTTGACATTGTTGAGCAGCGAAGAGCATCAAAGAGCAACAGACTCTACAACATATTGCATCTCTCAGCACCATTATATCCTGGTGCTGGATATGGATTGAAGTATTCTAATATTGCCGTAATTAGACATGGAAAATGCTTGTCTGTCTTTGTGCAAAGTTTGGTGCTCAGGTACCTTTTCTTTATATGAACATATTAGTATGTTATATAATTATGAAAGCAAATAATGTAATGTTACTGCATTTAAATAGAGTAATTTTCACTGGGTTTGGGAAAGCTATTTCCCAAGCTATATCTTCCTTTGATTTTCTGCCCTTTGTTCTGCTATGGGGCTGATAATGTGATATCTTTTAGGTGCAGTCCTCTGTGGCAGTTGGCACTCCAGATTACATCTCTCCTGAGATCCTTCAGGCCATGGAGGATGGCAAGGGCAAGTACGGCCCTGAGTGTGACTGGTGGTCTCTTGGCGTCTGTATGTATGAAATGTTGTATGGTGAAACTCCTTTCTATGCTGAATCCCTGGTGGAGACCTATGGCAAAATCATGAACCATAAGGTGAGGAGATACTGTGGCTTGGAAATAAGTTTTTATTTTATTTTCCATGTGACCTCCAGTAATATTTAGATACCAGTTGTTATGTTGAAGACTGGGAGTACTAAGTGTTTTTTGTGTGTTATTTTTCATGTTTTAAAAAGTCCTCAAATAAAATACTGTCTTTGCACTATTTAAGGAGCGGTTCCAGTTCCCTTCCCATATCACAGAGGTTTCTGAGAATGCCAAAGACCTGATACGCAGACTCATCTGCAGCAGGGAGCACAGGCTGGGCCAGAATGGGATACAGGACTTCAAGCAGCACCCCTTTTTTTCTGGCATTGATTGGGACAACATACGCAACTGTGATGCACCATACATCCCGGAAGTCAGCAGCCCTTCAGACACCTCCAACTTTGATGTGGAGGATGACTGTCTCAAGAGCTCGGTGGGATATTGTTTGATCTTGTCAGTTTTAAAACTCAAAACAAGTTGTAATGGGTTTCATTTCCTGAAGAGCTAAGCGTTTTGGAGCTAATTAAAACATTTTTCCATATTTAGGAGACAATGCCTCCTCCTTCTATAACGGCCTTTTCTGGACACCATCTCCCATTTGTAGGCTTCACCTACACCAGCCAGTGGTAAGATCTTGGCACATAGTTCTCCTGTCACCTGATGAATTCAGTATAGTTAGCCTTCATGAGGGTGTTTTTATTTTCATTGAATCCCGTTTGAATTAAAAAAAAAATATTGTTTGCTGAATTATGTGACTTTGGGTGGCTTACAGTGCCAGTCAGGGTGAAATTGTAAAGGAAATTTAAAGCAACTTGTTCTCACTTTAATTTACTTCATTTATTGTAGAAAGGAACTAAACGACCTTAACAAAGGGATAATTTAAGTTGTTATTTTATTTATGCCTTTTACCCAGTTTACCATGTCTTGGGACCTTTGAATCTTAGTCTCTGACAGAAGCCACCTTTGTTTTAGTTGGTAGTTTGTGACTTTGCTGGTGTAAAAACTCATGACTTTTCCCATAATGTGAACAAATGTAACTGGTAACAAAGTGGCATGACATGATGCAAACAGTTGCTGTTTAGTTGTGCAGTGTTGGCTTCTGCTGGTTCTTCACAGTCAGTATAACCTTTTCTTAACCAGTTAACACAATGCTACCTGCAGCAACTTCAGCTTAAATCTTGGTGAGTTATGATTATAACAAGACATTTGACAAGACTTTTAAGACAAGACAGGTAAGAGTATTCTGAGGTGGTGTGGTATGACAGCTTTTTCTTTAGCTAAAAGTGCGTGTATTACAAGTGCATAATCCCAGATGACTGGCTTTAAACAGAATTTTTGACTGAGTTTGGCTCCTGACCTCTATACTTTCAGCTCTCTGTCAGACCGTGGGTGTCTGCACAAGTCTGCAGCACCTGCACAGATGGACGTTTGTGTACAGCGTAGTTTGGAAGAGAGCCTGGCCACGGAGGCCTATGAGAGGAGGATCCGTCGTCTAGAGCAGGAGAAACTAGAGCTCAGCCGTAAACTGCAAGGTCTGTCTCCTGTTCACAGCATAACACTATAGTTTGCATGAATAGGTCCTGGAGCCTAGCTGATAACTTCTTCTTTACAATATATGCTTACAGGACTGCATTGAATACTTTTTGAGCCTCATTTTTAAGAATGAAGAAGACAGAATTTGACTTAGGCAAGTTTAATGTTGCCATTTATTTAGTCTTGTTTATGCTGTTTTTTAGAGTCTACTAAGGCAGTGCAAGCTCTGCAGTACTCCAGTGGAGATGGTCCAGTCTCTGCAAACAGGGAATTTGAGATTCGAGGTTTAAAAGAAGAGATTGAGAATTTAAGGAAACAGATAGCAGGTAATTGAAAGTTCATGTTTCACTTGTTTTATGCTTGTTTTCATCTTTCTGCTGTCTTTGGCCAACTGGTATTGCTTTCTTTCTCCTCAGACTCTGGACAGTTAGAGCAAAAGTTGGAGCAGGCAGGAGCAGCCCGCAGAGATCTAGAGGAGTCCACCAAACACAATCGCATTCTAGAGAAACAGATGAAGACAATGAAGCAAGAGAGGGAGGATATGCACAAGGTAGAGCTTTACAGCTGCAAAAAAACAGCTCTGAATGAGCAAATAAGTTGTCCCTTGCTGAGGCCTGTTTTATTTAAGTTAGCCAGTACTCTCTCAGTATGCCATATGATGTTTGAGTGTCATGCTTTATGATGATGAAAAACGAAAGTGACATCCTTATTTTAGAAATTCTGTAGTCCAATGTTGTACTGGTCTATTGTTTTCAGGAACTCATAGAGTCTGCAGAGAAGCTAAAGGGTCAGGCAAAGGATCTGAAGGAGGCAGACAGCCAGAGGAGGCTAGCTATGCAGGAGTTCTCAGAGATGAGTGAGAAGGTGACAGAGCTGCGCTCTCACAAGCAACGTCTCTCCCGCCAACTCCGGGATAAGGAGGAAGAGATGGATGCTGTCAACCAGAAGCTGGAGGCCCTGCGGCTGGATGTTCGAAAAGCAGAAAGGGCAAGAAAAGAGGTGGGTAATGTAGAGAATTGTGTGTTTGACTTTCACAGAGCTGCAAGAAATGTCATTAGGTAATCTTGTGGGTGTGGATACATTAGATGGAAGGCCTGGCAGAAGAGCGGACTGCTGAAACCCAGAAAGAGAAGAAGCTGAGGGAGCGTAGTGAACATTACAGCAAAGAACTGGAAGAGGAGCTTGAGAGAATGAAGGTACATGATCAGTGTGTTCTCAGTGCTCGCCCTTGTTAAGCATATACATACTAGGGGTGGTGTTAGCTCAGTGGGTAGGATACTGGCCTCCAGACCAATAGGTCATAGGTTCGAATCCTACCTACAGCACCACCACTGGGTCCCTGAGAAAGACCCTTAACCCCAAGTTGCTCCTGGGAGACTGTCCCCAGTAGTTAGAGAATGGAAGTCGCTTTGGATAAAAGTGTCTGCTAAATGCCATAAATGTAAATGTAAACCCTACCAGTGTAGTTTTGTATTATGAGTTATTGTGTTGTCTGTACTATGTAGTGTTTACTTTGTTGTCGTAATATTGTTTAGTGCTCCGCCTGCTCAGTGTAAAGTAAAATGTCGCCTGTAAATAATATGTATCCGATTATGTAAGTGTTCTTTAAGGAAGCGCTGGGTGTTTAATCTGTTCTCTGCACTGTCAACTTGAGTAGCAAAAGCAGGCTGGTCGCTCTCCAGCTGCTGGGGCCCATGAACAGCACCAGGAGCTGAGTAAGTTGCGTACAGACCTGGAAAAGAAGACCGTATTTTATGAGGAGGAGCTCTCTCGTCGTGACCTGCAGCACACCAATGAGTTGAAGAACCTGAAGAAGGAGCTCCGTGATACTGAGGCCCAGCAGGTCTCCTTGAAGAAAGAGATCATTATGCTGAAAGACAAGCTGGAAAAGACTCGCAGGGAAAGGTATAACCCCTATAATACTATTATTATTAGTTTGTATTTTAAAATGTTTTTTATAAAGTCTTTGTGTTCAGTGTTAAATGATTCCCATGTCCTTTGCCTAGTGTTCTTGCCATTTTTGTTCCTTTTTTTTTTTTTTTTAAACCATTCTCTCACCTCTAGTCAAACTGAACGAGAAGAGTTTGAAACAGACTACAAGCAGAAGTATGAGCGAGAACGAGTCCTGCTGACTGAGGAGAACAAGAAACTCTCCAGTGAATTGGACAATGTGAGCATTCTGCCTCTCCGTTCCTGTGTCTGTTTTTCTTTCTTTTTCTTCATTTTTTTCTTCTCACATTTTTCCACCTACTGCCATATTCAAATCTAAATTTAGAACTACATACCATTTTGGTTTGATCATAATGAATTAGAACAAGGTCCAGAGGATTTGTACAACAGAAATGATGTTGTACTTGTCTAATGAGGGCAGCCAGACTCTTTAATAAGACAAAGTCAAGACATAATTTTGTCTTTAGATATTCGGCATGCTATAACAGCACACATGGAGAACTATTGTAGAGAACTACTGTGTGATGCAGAATCCTCACCATACAACCTATGTGATGCAGTACTCTCGCTAATGCTCTCTCTGGGAGGATGCTCTGGCGTCTGCAAGCCTGGTTTCTGCAGCAGCAGCAGCAGCAGATCAAAGGCAGTGAGAGAGCCAGCACAGTGTGCTGTCGTTTTAGCTCCCATAAATGGTATCCTCTTACAATCCCCCTTCACCCTTTTTCTATCCTTTCATGGCTCATCTTAGCCTGTCTCTCAAATCAAACTTCTTCTACATATACAAAAAGGCAAAGACAATTTTGGTTGAAAATATATCTGAAAGAAAATGAGATTGAATGTTTTCAGGAAATGTAAAAAAGGCTGTTCATCCAACCTTTTCTGAACCCTTTGAACAATAGCTTACATTTACGGCATGTGGCTGATGCTCTTATCCAAAGCGACTTATATCAGTGCTCTAGTAGTCCACAACTGTTTCTTAAACCTGTGAACAGCTTTTAAACTGAAATACTGCGGTGCACCTATACAACATCTGTCAAATAATAATCAGCCAATACTTGAAGAGGTGGGGCTTTAGGCGACTCTTGAAAACAGCAAGGGACTCTGCAGTTCTGATTGGAAGAGGGAGTTCATTACACCACTGGGGGCCAAACTGAAGAGTTTTGATGCATGTTTCCCTCTTCTTTTGAGCAGCCGAGGCTCTCGGTTGATAAATACAGAAACCACTCCAGTTTCTAATGTCAGTGTTTTTTTACTTTAAAAAATCCGCCTGCCAGAATTTTTTTTGGAAAGTCGGTCAGCAGCCTCAGCTTGTGAAAGCCTGGTGAATATTCTAAGAAACTTTGGAATTTGAAAAGCATGAGCAGTCTATTATTTTTGAAACTGCTACAGAGGTTCAGAGCGTCTGTCAGAGTGCACTTAAAATATGAAATGTTTGGAATAATTTGTCAGTAATTGCGATGTGGTGGAAAACCTCACTAGCCCTTGAAGTAAACACAGAGTCCTCGTTGCGGCCAACTAATGGACATGTTTACAGTGGATGGACAGAACCGTGACTCCACAGACTCATGTTTATGAATGAGAGCATGGCTGTTGGAGATCAGGGGTTTAGGGGAGTGCTTGCTCAGAGTATCAATGACACAGGCTTTGTAAGCTGCAGTGCTCACCTCTTGCCCTTCATAGGTCTAGTCTTTCTCTGTGTCTGTCACTTTTTTCGCTGTTTTTCTTTCTCTCTTTCTCTCTCCCTCTGATCAGTTAATTATCTTCAAGATGTGTCCTCACTCACTCACTCACTCACTGTAATTCTGCTGCACTTGCTGTCTTTGAGCCACTGCTGAAGTGTACTTAATTGTATCGGTAGTCTATATCCGTGCTAAGGTTCCAGTTGTATTGGGATTTGCCTCACAATTCTGATGACTCAAAAGTGCTGCACTGGAGCTGTTGAGGCCAATGCAATGCTTTTACTATTGTTTTTTCTTCAGAAACATTGTTATTAACAATGCGTGGGGTTACATTCCAAGACCAGCCGCATATAGTGAAAACTGCATTGTTGTGTTTTGGTTAAAAAAAAACCATAACGCTTTTTTAATAGTATAAACCCTAAATATGCCCCCAAATATGCTCCCAGAACACGTTAATTTCATTTTAAACTCAATTGAATACGTTACCTTTGAAGAAAATGTAAAGATAAATAAATAATCAGAATCAGAAAACTTTATTGCTTAAAAAGCATTAGCATTTAGCATTAGCAAAGACTGATACACAAAAGAAATGTTGAAATAACACTCTCTACCCACATGTTTGGATAGGGCACAGTCTACAATTACTAAATAAACTGAGATAACTGTTGAAAAATGTGTGTGGGGAGGGGGGGTTAAAACACTGAAATACGAGGACACAACACAGAGCAATCATGCTATAATACTGCAGCAGTCTTTTTCTTCTTCTTTTTTATGCCAGTTGACAACTTTTTACCTCCACCGCTGGACTGGTGGCGGTAAAATAGTTCGGTTCTCAGGAAAATCCACGCTAGACTGAATCTGTGAGTGCTGATCCGCGTAAGACTATGCATGTGACTGTGTACACAGTATGATTGTACTCTGTCATTTGTGTGTCTGTGTAGCTGACAACCTCATTTGAAAAGCTGAACATCAGTCATAAGCAGCTGGAGGAAGAAATGAGGGAGCTGGCTGATAAGAAAGAAAGTGTGGCGCATTGGGAGGCCCAAATCACTGAGATCATCCAGTGGTGAGTGACCTGAAGATGGTTAGTTGTGGGTCAGAGGTGTTGGCACTGGAGATTTAGTCCATCTAGAGGTAATGAATGGTATTTCAATTTTGAATTTGTTTTACAGGGTAAGTGATGAGAAGGATGCACGGGGTTACCTTCAGGCTCTGGCCACTAAGATGACAGAGGAGTTGGAATCTCTGAGAAACACAAGCCTTGGAGCTCGCTCTACAGTAAGATGGAATGTTGTTTTTTGACCCTTCACATAGGCTTATCTTTAAATTTTTATTTTGGTTTGGAAAACCAGGTTTGCATTCAGTTATTTTTCCTAATCAGTGTTATTTTGGGGGCACTTATGCACTGTTACTCCCCTGTGGTAGGACATGCCCTGGAAAATGCGGCGCTTGGCTAAATTGGACATGTCTGCCCGTCTGGAGTTGCAGTCTGCACTGGATGCGGAGATTAGAGCCAAGCAAACTATTCAGGATGAACTTAACAAAGTCAAGGCTTCGAATATGGCCACTGAATGGTACAGATCATTTCCAGATCTTGTATTCGGTTTTCAGCTCTGGATTTTGTATCATTAATGATGATTTCCTCTCCCGCAGCAAACTTCAGGAATCTGAAAACAAGAATCAGAATCTGCAGGCAGAGGTTGAGAGACTGAAACGAGAAACAGACGATCTTCGGTTGTCTAAAGGTAAACTCCCAATCACTAATAGGTTGGCTTGTGGCTTTTCTGACTGTATTTATTTGAGCGTTTTTATATTAGGCTGTTGTCTTTGTGTTACAGGCGTCAAACACCAAGATTCGCAGAACTCCTTCCTAGCATTCCTCAATGCTCCAACCTCAGCTCTAGATCACTTTGACGTGAGTATTGATAAACAACCCACACTCATGATTAACTTCTTTCTCCCCATTTATTTATTTTTTGTGTTGCTGATCCTGGGCTATTGAATTAAAAAACAAAAAAACAATCTTCTGTTGTATTGTGGATTTTACATTGTCTGCGGTCACACCCTGAATTTTTGATGTCTACTGTTCATTTTTGTTTTCTTTGTACTGAAGCATTCTCCTGCCTGTGGCCAAGCCAGCAAAGGCAGACGTGTAAGCTCCTGTTTTTATGGTGGTGTTTTTAATGCAGTTGACATTCTCTTTCAGTTTTCAGTGGTATAATTTCCACTAGCAGTGTGTTCTTTGTGCATTGTATGGCTTTGATGCATGTCTCTGCATCCTCTTATTGCATGGGACTGGACTTTAACAGGACTGCAGTCTTGCAGCAGTATAGTATTTGTATTGCCCTTTCATCAGTTGAACTATATCAGTTCTTATTCTAAACACATTTCTATCTTTCTGTGCAAAGTGGGGTTCCTATTGTGTAACGCACTTTCTTGGTACAGTCTTCTTACTATGTTATTAGAACACTGTAGTTTATTGAAGAATTGAAGCCTCTTAATTTGACTCAGGAATGCATGTGCACTGGAGTAACCATGTATTTCAAATGTAGTATTTGTTTAGCTGAACAAAAGCGGAGATTGAGGAATTCCACTTTGTCATGGGGTGGGGTCCATTTTTGTGTTTTGCTGTGGTGGTAGAAATTAGGGTTTTGTGGGCCACCTCAAGAAATGTCACCTTTTTTCTTGGGTTGTGACTTTAACCTGTAAGAGCTGGATGCTAAAATCAGCTTCCTTGCATAGTGTTTGTGTTGAATGTGTACTGTACAAAGCATGCTTTAGCTCTTAAATGTATTAATTGTTTGGCTGCTGACAATGGTGTGATGCTATGTTATATCTTCATTTATAAAATGCAACATTTCAATCCTGGAAACATTTACATAGTATATATTTTAAGGTATCGGTTTTGCTGTCTTTCTCATCTTGGTCTTCTGTGTTTATTTAGATTGACTCCATTGATAACTTCAGCTTGTCTAACACGCCATCCAGGGACGAGGACCGCAAGTCCCAGCTTATGTCACGCTCTCGCTCTCCTTCCACCACCAGTGACATGGAACCCCTTGAGGTGCCCTTTAAACTCACCACAACACATTTTTGTTGTTGCTGCTGTTGTGTTTTTATGTAGGCAACTTGGCTTTGTTTTCTAGCTGGTGGATAATCCACAGAGAAGTACACAGACTCCAACCATGCGTTCTGGAGGATACAGTGGCTCTAGCCTTACCACGCCTAAGGTATTGATATAAATAATAGAAAAGGGTAATTAAAATAATCTGAATGACTAAACTCGACTTAAGAATTGTCTCTAAGTTTTCTTTCTTTTCTTTTCCCCCTTTTCCCCTTCAGCCAAAAGCTCATCAGTTTGTAGTCAAGTCTTTCAACACTCCCACTAAGTGTAACCAGTGCACCTCTCTGATGGTGGGACTCATCCGACAGGGCTGCACATGTGAAGGTGAGGAACTAAGACGAGACTTTGTTGTAAGATTCACGGAAATGAGATTAAATGCCATCAAAACCTGATAAGAATATTACTTGAATTTAGCCTACAAGGGACATTCGAATTTGCCTTATAGTAATAAGAATAAATAAGTAAATTTTGTGTTTTTTTAACCTTTTTAAGAGCGTTATAAACAAAGAAAATAAAGTGGCGTAATATGCTTATTAATAACATGTAAAAGAACTCCACAGTAAACCCACTGACCAGGTAAAGTGAATAACACTGTATATCTTGCTACAGTGGCACCAGAAAGGATGCATTAGGCAGCAAGTGAATAGTCATTCCTTGAAACTACATTGGAAGCCGGATAAATTGGCAAGAAGAAGGTTCTGAAGTTGTGAGTGACATTTCAAGGGTTAAATAGACCTTAAATAGTGCAACAATAAAAATGTAATGTTAAACTATTTAAGGCAGCTTGGAAAATAGTTCTATTTATGACAGGAAGTTTGAAGGAAAGGTCTAACGGAACTGAAGTTTTCTTGCGCTTCGTCTTGAAATAACACTCAACGTTCAACAAAACATTCAAATGATAGGCACAGCATGGTCCTTCTAAAAAACAAATCTGCTGCTAATGTATTTGCCATGTACCGCACACTCGCACAGCCGAACTATATCAGCCAACCCTAATTTTTACATGCACCCCCTACCTAAACAAGTAGGACTCTTCATGGCATTGAAATTCCCCAATGGCAGTTGCGTCTTTGATCATCATCACCATGCGTCTCACCACACTAAAAATAGTTCACAGTCTTGACTGGTTTCTAAATTCAAAACTAGGTTGTAATCTGATTGATCGTATGCAAACAAGTTCAGTCCATAGTGGCCCTGTCTCACAACTTGCAGGACTTCAAATATCAGCTGCTAACGTTTTTGGCGGCCATGTGTCCATGCCTCCTAAGGATAGATCTGTTTTGGCATCAATATGGAGACCTACACACTTATATTATGAAGACATATTCCATATACATACACAATTGTTAGCAACTTCCACAGTGCTTTGAGAAGCTTACCCTTAGAATGTTCTTTCTTTTCTTACAGTCTGTAACTTCTCATGTCATGTGACATGTGCAGACAAAGCCCCTGCAGTGTGCCCTATTCCTCAAGATCAAATGAAAGGGCCCCTGGGTATTGACCCCCAAAAGGGCATTGGTACAGCTTATGAGGGCCAAGTCAGGGTGAGAACGTCCACTCCAAAAACATTTTAGGTGCTCACATGATCAGT
This sequence comes from Brachypetersius altus, assembly GCA_037974465.1. Lineage (NCBI taxonomy): Eukaryota > Metazoa > Chordata > Actinopteri > Characiformes > Alestidae > Brachypetersius > Brachypetersius altus. The sequence goes on from JBBPDB010000001.1 coordinate 28,394,578, forward strand.
TAATTAGTGCATTAACTGTCTACTTCTGCTGTGTGAATCTTTTGACATCCTTACAGGTGCCAAAGCCAGCAGGAGTGAAGAAGGGTTGGCAAAAAGCACTTGCAGTTGTGTGTGACTTTAAGCTCTTCCTCTATGACTTTGCTGAGGGAAAGGCTGCTCAGCCTGGCGTAGTTGTCAGCCAGGTCATTGACATGAGGTTAGTCAAAAAAGACAAAGTTTTAGATTTATCTAACCAAACTTTTCTATGGTGCCTTGATATATCTCTAAGGGTTATTCTCTGCTTCAGGGATGAGGATTTCTCAGTCAGCTCAGTATTGGCATCTGATGTAATCCATGCCAGTAGGAAGGACATTCCTTGTATTTTTAGGGTGAGTTTAAATGAGTCTGCGTTTCAGCTTGACTTGGTTTTATTATTTAAAAAAAAAAAAGCATGTTTCTGTTGTAGCTTTGGTTTTTAGATTTTTGTCAATGACACAAATGCCCACTGTGTTATGTTGGGCACAGTAATGTAGTTTAATAACTGCTATTTGTCAGCTTTATCATTGTCTAGTCTTGTTGCTGAGATTCATGCAGTTTGTTTCATGTAGGTCACAGCATCTCAGTTGTTTGCCTCTGGAAG
>JBBPDB010000001.1:28396080-28408584 GCA_037974465.1 Brachypetersius altus
TCTGCGTTTCAGCTTGGTTTGGTTTTATTATTTAAAAAAAAAAAAGCATGTTTCTGTTGTAGCTTTGGTTTTTAGATTGTTGTCAATGACACAAATGCCCACTGTGTTATGTTGGGCACAGTAATGTAGTCTTGTTGCTGAGATTCATGCAGTTTGTTTCATGTAGGTCACAGCATCTCAGTTGTTTGCCTCTGGAAGTAAAAAGTGCTCCATCTTGGTCCTGGCTGACAGTGATCAGGAGAGGAATAAGTGGGTTGGTGTGCTAAATGAGCTGCATCGTCTCCTAAAGAAGAACAAGCTAAAGGAGCGCTTTGTCTATGTGCCTAAAGAAGCTTATGACAGCACCCTGCCTCTCATCAAAACCACTCAATCTGCTGCGATTATAGGTATTGCTTTACTTGATGGCAACTAAAGCAATGTCAAGATTCACAAATTTTTTTCCTTTCAGTATAGACATTTGTTCAGTACTTGTTAATCTCCAGTTATTTCTAGACAGAACTCTCATATAACTAAGCAAAACTCTGATTTACCTGTTCGTTTGTTTCAGCATAATCTCATGGGTTGCTTTTTTTCCCCCCAGATCATGAACGGATAGCCTTGGGGAATGAGGAGGGGCTCTATGTTGTTCATGTCACCAAAGATGGTACACATGTAATTAAAAACTGTTGCACTGTTCTTTTTCCGTTCTTTACTGTGTTTATGAATTTGCTATGATCTTCCCTACAGAAATTATCAAGGTAGGAGATAATAAAAAGGTTCACCATATCGACCTCATCCTGTCTGAGCAGCTGCTGGCAGTCATCTCTGGCCGCAACCGCCATGTGCGTCTCTATACCATGGCATGTCTGGACGACCGTGACACGGACTTCCACAAGTTACCTGAGACCAAGGGCTGCCAGACTCTGGTCTCGGGCACAATGAGGCATGGTGCTCTCACATGCCTGTGTGTGGCCATGAAGAGACAGGTCATCTGTTATGAGCTCAACAAGAGTAAAACACGTCACCGGAAGCTAAGGGAGTTCCAGGTTCCTGGTCAGGTGCAGTGGATGGCCTTGCAGGGGGACAAGTTATGTGTAGGTTACCAGCCTGGCTTTATTCGCTACAACCTGCTGGGGGACGGGCCTCCAATAAACCTCCTCCACCCAGAGGATCACACCTTGGCCTTCATTGGACAACTAAATCTGGATGCACTGTGTGCTGTGGAAATCTCTAGTAAAGAGCTTCTCTTGTGCTTCAGTAGTATCGGAGTTTACGTGGATTGCCAAGGCAGGCGCTCTAGACAGCAAGAACTCATGTGGCCAGCTATGCCAACTGCCTGTTGTAAGTGCTGTGTACACTGACACCGTGATAAATCAACTTTCAGCAAATCATTGCTGGAGGTGCCTGAACAATATTGACAAAGTTTTGTTTCCTGCAGGTTACAATGCACCTTACTTGTCCGTGTACAGTGAAAATGCTGTGGATGTGTTTGATGTGAACACTATGGAATGGATCCAGACCATTCCTCTGAAAAAGGTAGCCTTTTTGCTCTCTCATATAGACAGGTTAGGACTGAATGAAAAATTATAACTCATTGTGTTGCACGCTCTCTCTGTTTTAGGTGCACCCTCTGAATACAGACGGATCTTTGAACGTGCTTGGGCTAGAGACGGTGCGGCTCATCTACTTCAAAAACAAGACAGCCGGTAAGAACCCTAGCTAAAAATATGCATGTTTTTTAAGAGTTAGGTACGGTATAAATTTGCATCCACAATACTGTGCACTGTATTTACATGAAGAAAAATTAATACAATTTAGATATAATGATCCTTAATTCAAGCTGTAAGGAGCAGATTTTTTTTTTTTTTTTACTTTCAATCATCTACTTCTGCTCCCTGCAGCTTGAATAGGGAATCAGTTATTTCAAGCTTAGTTCTTGCTAATCCACTAATTAGGATGTTGTAATAGTAAGTCTGTACTGATAATGTCATCTGTTGCAGAGGGAGATGAGCTGGTGGTTCCAGAGACATCAGATAACAGCAGGAAGCAGATGGTGCGCAGTATGACGAGCAAACGTCGCTTTTCTTTCAGAGTGCCGGAGGAGGAGAGGCTGCAGCAGCGAAGGTGATGGAGCTTAAATTTAATAAAAACCTACCACTCTTATAACAAAATTTACAAAATGTTCTGCTGCACTGTCAGCACATTATAGTATAAAAAGTATAAACTATTAACATGTGCAGTTCACTGTTTATTGTATGTCATAATGTTTTTTTTTTTCCACTTAATGCTTCTAGAGAGATGCTTAGAGATCCTGAGATGAGGAATAAGTTGATCTCAAATCCAACAAACTTCAATCATGTTGTTCATATGGGCCCAGGAGATGGGATCCAAATACTTAAAGATTTACCAACAGTAAGACAAATAAGTCAAATCTATAGAGCTGATGTTCTCCTTTCTTGTCTCTCTTTTTCGTAGCATGTCTGAATTTGGTATTTGATTTACCTATTGCATCTATATCATTCTTTTTTCCCTTCCATTTCTGATCAATCTAGCATAATTTACTTCTGAGTTTCCTTATGCCCCTTTCCGTTATACCATCCTACTCTCTTCGACACCATGCTCTTCTCACTCTTGTGCTATAGCCAAGGTCTCCTCTCCCCTCTCCCCATCTGCGCGTCATCTCCACCCCCACCAGCTTTGAGCATGTCTATCACATGACTGTCACCTCTGCTGACAACTTCCTGTCCCAGGACTCCCCTCTTTCTTCCCACTCCCCATCTCTAAGCTCTGCCCCAGGGACCCCTGCCTCCATCTGCTCACTGGTAGGACCAGGTCGCTTTACTTACATACCTTTCATCTTGGAAAATGGTGTTGACCTGCTTTCAGTTTAATTGAACATCCCTAAAACTCTTTGCCTGATTGCCATCTATAGAATTTTCCCCAGTCATTCGTCTTTCTTATTTTGGATGTTTCGAAGAATGCTCGTTGTATTGCTATATTTTTTTTTACCTCATCTTGATGACCAATCTGAAACTCAGTCACAGATGTAGTCTATGGCAGTTTAGTTTTATAACCAAGGGATGTCTAAGATGAGCACACATGCCAGTACAGTTACACCAGGCGTTCCTGTCTTAGTCCTAGGGACTCAACTGGCACATCTGCTTCCAAAACAATGGCTAATTAATAGGCTTCTCTTGTGCTGTTTCAGAATATGGAGTACAGGTAATCTCTAGGACAGATTTGATAATTTGGTAAACATTCATCATGTTCTTGCTTTCAGAAAGAAATGAATCGGCTAAAACCTACATTCACCAAAAATATTTTAAGTTGTGCTAAATTCCATCATTTCTAAAAGTGTTGGAACCATGAAATGTCATGGTAGCACAATTTTATGCTTTTTTGTGCATACTTTTTAGTGCATTCATATTTCAGCCACTTTTTGATTCTCTGACTTGATGTGGTAATGTTTTTAATAACTGAATACTTTGTCCAGCATGTGCGCCCTCATGAGAGCCGTGGAGTGCTGGGTGGCTCTGTCAGCATCCCTTCCATCAGCAAGGCCCGACCTGAGCCCGGCCGCTCCATGAGTGCCAGCAGTGGTCTTGGCACACGTAAGTGCTGATGTTTCACTAGGGCAGGGGCAGTGAGAGAAGTGCCTCGAGCTATACGAGAAATAATTTGAGCTCTTATCTGATTGTTTTCCTACACGATTATGGATGGAAATTTTTGATTTTTCCTTTCCCTTGTAGGTTCGTCTTCTCAGAATGGCAGTGCTCTGAGACGAGAGTTTTCTAGTGGAAGTTACAAGCGGCAGGCGATGACCTCACCCTCTGAGGGTTCCCTCTCTTCTAGTGGGGGAGTGGATGGTGGGGGTGATGCTCCCCTTTCCCAGTTCGACAGAGAGGTATGCAATGATACAGTGAGGGGAGTCTGGGACACCAATATGTTGTTCTGACCACAACCAACACATGTTTTAATGCTTGCTAAAATATAAATGGAAATGTGTCATTACTACTGAGTTATAGAAATGGGTGTTCATAGTGTGATTTAGTGTATTTTTAAAAAATGTATCTATGTACAAAATCTATTAAACTTGACTTTCAGGAAGCTGTTGACAGGTAACAGTAAATCTTTGACCCTTGGAATTCTTTGCTTCATTCTAATTTGCATTTGGCAGCTGTAGCAGCATACACTAAAACAATTGGCTTGATTCAAATGTGAACATTTTGAGAATTTTTGCATTAATATATTACGTGGGATATACAGGTATTACATTTATGGTTTTTTCAAAAAATAAATCCGTGTAAAGACAAATTTCTGTTGACGTTATATGTATCATTAATGGAAATGTGCATATTTGAATCAAGTAAATTTGAAACTTAGTCGAGTTATTATACTGGACATGGTCACAGCTAGAAATAAGCCAAAGCTTGCATTTCACATCCAAAACACACTGTTTATAAGAGCTTCAGCCATTTCTTTCCCACCCTACATGCATATATTGAGTGATGTGAAGTGCTACCTTACTTAAAGAATGTGAGTTGTTTTCACAAGTGCGTACACACACACACACACACACACACACACACACAGCATCCTGTTCCACCGCATGGTGTGTGGACTTTATTATGATGTATGGTCAATGTTTGACTTTCTGTAGTGGCGGTCAGTCTCACCCACAGGCAAGACCCCTGATGTGAAAAGGGCCTTAAGGACCCTGATTAGTAAGATAAAGGTAATGACCGACAGCACATTACCCAGTTACCCCTCATACAGCCATCTAGTTCGCCTCTTGTGAACAAACTAGACTAGTGGTGCTCTGTGCTCACAGTAGAGCTCTTCATAGGGTACATTTAGACACAATAAAATATCACCCAACTGTCAAGTTGGAGTAGAGTTCAACAATTAACAATGAAGAAATTGGTACATTTGTGCATTCTTTGTTTGGGAAGATAAGTTTTACTGAATGTAAATTCAGGGGCAACTTTACAGTTAGTTACTGCACATCATGCCCCAGAGCTGGAAACCTGTAGGACATCTTTTCATGGCTCATATTTGTTCATTATGCCTTACTCAAATTTGGTCTATAAATGAACTATGAAGATCTCTAATTCCGAGCACTCCCCCGGCTCGTCGTGTGCTCTTTTAGCAAAAATGTGCATTGTTCTTCCTTAAGCGATGGTTATGCTCAAGAGATGGTGCAGATGCAGGTATTGACCTCAAAGTTCCGCTTCTGACCCCTACAGTACAAGACACTTATCCAGATGTTTAGTGTCCCTTTGCTGTAAATTATGTTAGATTATTATAGATGTTATGGCATGGCCAACTGTACTTTTCAAAGTTGAGTGCTTTCAATGAACAATATTAAATAGCTTCCAGACTATTTGTGCTAGTAAATAGTGTAGTATTTGGCATTGTGCTTTACAGACAGAATATTGATAATATTGTAGTTACTTTTTCTCTTAAATCCACAGGACTCTGATTCCCCACGGCATTCCACCGCCTCCAACAGCTCTAACCTGAGCAGCCCACCAAGTCCATCATCTCCACATAAGAGCAAGTCCCAGTCCCTGGAACGTAGTGAGCACCCTGGCTGGGAGACTTGAGGCCAGCCACAGACTTGCTACCCACTCATCCTGCTTCATGGCCCAGCAGAGAGCCTCTGGAGCATTTCCCTTAAGTAAAAAAGATAAGCGATGAACTGAGTCCCAGACAGGACTTCCTACACTAAGCTTAAAGTGGTGTGTTGGTAAGACAATATGGGGTTATTGTGTTGTTAGACAGGAAACACATTTAAACGAAATCCAAGCCTTTTTTTAAGCCTTGATTTGGCGTTACTTTTTTACCTATCTGTGAAAGAAAGGTGAAAGACCTGAACTAGTGTGTCGTGTCCGGAGGGAAAATATCTGGACTTTTATTATGCTCAGAAAGATTAAACATTGCCCTCTAGTGGGTTTTGTTTTTAAAAATGAGACATCCAGTGCTTTCCTGTCTTGCAGATTTGCAAGACTGCCAGTCACAATATTATTTTAAAACTAAACATATTACATATCAAAAGAAGACAATATTCTTGGATCTTCTTTTGCCTACAAATTGAATTCATAGAGGGGTGAGAAATTGTACTCTTATTAAACCACTTCTGCAATGGAGACAAGACCGTATATGGTTGTCCCCAGCCTTGGCACTACACTTAGACCAACCTCTGCACTCTGGTGCCATGTTGATCTTTCACAAGCAAATCTCAGAAATCAGTAGAAATAGATTAAGTTTAATAATGTACATAGAGTTTAAGTAGAGTATAATATATTATAACACTTAAATTGGGGTTAAAAGTGTGACTTGGAGAGTGGTATTTTCTTTTTAGACTGATGCAACCAATTTTAATATAAGCAGTTCAGCATTTTTTTTATTACAGTAATAAGCACTCATAACTCCACTGAGCCTGGCTGGATGAATTAATGTTATAGAAAGCCTAGCAAATACTGTGTCCAAGCTGAGTGCTCACCGGGCACATTATTGCATTTGTATATGGATGTGTACAAATACACACCAGAACATATAAGAGCATAGAATCACAATCCAACAGTCACATAAGCCTTGTGGTGAATGTATTGAAGACTCCTTGCAGTCGTCTTCTGTGTTCTCTCCTTGCCTACTTTTATGTGCTTCATGGTTCCTTCACCGGAGCAATAATGCTGTTTCCAAAGAATTTTTGTTAAATGGTTGTTACATGTTTTGTCTTTTGTCTTTGTGTTATGTTTAGTTTGTGTGAATGTTTTTTTTTTTATGACTCACGTAACTCAGAACACAGAAACCAAACTTAGCCTGAGGTGTATGTATAAATATTCTCTGTATGTTACCACTGGTTTTATGACACTAAAGTCACTGTTGTGTGACACAATCACAGTACGGTTAAGCTTTGGAGTGCTTTTCTCCATTGGGAAGCATTCAAGGGCTTTTAATTCAATCTCACTGGTGCATATATCTGTTGCCTCTACTGCTGCTACTTCATGTAGCTTGTAATGACACAATGTGGACAGTGAGGGAAAAGTAGTTCAAATGTTAATGGCAAATTGTGAAATTAATTATTGAAATAGGTTGAGCGAGGGAATAATGCCAAGCTGTTTTAATGGTATGTTTTAATGGTCAGGGAATGTATAGAGTGCAAAGTGTAAGCACCCCTGGATTTCACATACCTCAAATTAGTGAGGCAAGCCATTGACTACAATTCAACTACAAGCAGAGCAGCCTACTAATAACCTGAACTAAAGATCACACTGGCTGTTTTGTGCAGTTTTATTTGGGAAGTGCACACCCCAATAGTGTCGTCAGCTACAAAACAAAGATACAATACATAAAAGGCATCCTTGGTTGCAATGGGTGCATGTGCTATATTTGTCAAAAACTTGCCACAGAAAAGCAAGTCTGGACTTGGGGGGAGGACCTTTTTTCAGTACTCTGTACACTACATTAGGATGATAGATCTTATTTGTTTTTGACATAATTTGACAGTTTATTTTGAAAAATCTCTAATTTTGTTGAATGCTGATGATTCCTTTTGAAGTATTCATAGGGCCCAAAAATTTTAATCTTTGGAACAATGCACAAATTGCTCAAATTCCAGAAAGTGTTTGTAATGCGTGTTAGAAGAAATGTTCAGTATAAAAGCACACCTCTGAATAGGAGGATCACAAGTGTATATTTACCTGAAAGTGTCGCAAGCCTGACTGGTTATTCTTGTCAGTCTGTCGCAGTTCTGTGAAAACCTTGTCTGCTGAACAGTTGTAAGAGGAAGAGAGGCACTTTTGTATCCTTCACAAACTTATAGACGTTTGCAGTTGATTTTATAAACTCAAACCTGTAATTTGCTGAGAGGACATAAAGGAGACTGCTGTGAGTGATCGAGTAAGAAAACAAATCTAAAAACGCAACACTGGAGCGACAAGGTTTTCTCGCAGCAGCGACAATATTTTCTATACCATTATGCAAGCATTATTCTCACTTTCACTGTGGACCAGTCCAATAAAGTTTGGGACATTGTATTCCTAAAATACAATGCATTTGCAATAACTGGTATTGTTTGGGACCTTAGTTATGCCTTTGTGGTATTACATTATCATGTTTATTCCTACTGAATTTAAATGACCACTCTCCCTTATGTAAGCTTAACGCAGAGTGCTTTTGCCTTGTGGAATTCGGGCTATGATGGGTAGATTATAAATACCAGAATTATGGTATAACATAACAGGACACCTGTTTTGAGATGTTACTCAGGTATGTAAGAACCAATGATTTATTTTATTACATTGAGGAATAGAGAGAAAGAACACTTGGCTATTCCTTTGTCTGTCATCTGGTGTTATTTTAAGACTGTTAACTAGCTATGTATAGGAAAGCATTAGAGGAAGGTGCCTTAGTTGAACTGGGTTTGAATGCTGGGCAGGTTATGTAGGAATATGGGTTAGACTTTAAAACAGAATTGAGGGAATATTGAAAACACAAACACGCCTGCATTTCAGTGAGTGTTTACTCTGCCTTGTATGTTAACTGCTATTTCATATCATTCATTATATTTCCTAGACTTTTAAGTTTTTTTTTTTTTTTGTAAGAATATGTACAGTTTTGCATGTCATAGGTGTACTCAGTTGTTTTAAAGATTTCAAGGCTGGATTATTTCCACTTGTTTTGTTTGAGCTTATTTTATTGATCTGTGCTGTGGAAGCTTGGGATGTAAACGAAAGGATGATCCCATTACATTTTTCTTTTTTTGGGTGGGCACATGCTTATTTAAGGTGGAATGTCATGGAGTTTATATTTAATTAGCCACCATTCTTTTCACATTGATAATTTGTGACTGTATTTCAATAAAATGGGGAGCTGTTACGAAACAGAATGTTATACTCATGATTGTAAATTGATGCTTCTCTTATGAAAATAGGGGAAACGTTACCCAGGGTATAATTTTATTAGATGCGGAGGACTGACATTTACTAGCCATCTTTTCATTTCTTTATAAAAGTTTTTATTTGAATCTTAGTGTGGCCATACAACTGAAAATAACATATGTACACATTCAACATAACAGCTAACCACTGTTAAAGTGCTAAATTGTTGTTTTTTTTCTCCTCTACAAAAAACTGCATTCTGTACAGCATGGAATTCAGCATGTAGATTAAGCATACTTTGGAGATTGAAGGCAAAGATACCAGAGAAGCAGTAGTACCTTTTACAAACGTGGTCATTTTACAAAGCTCAGGTCCACAGTCACATTTTCAGGCACTGAAAACCACACTGTTAAATCTTTTTTGACACGTAAACAAAAGCTCTCAGGATAACTACCCCAACACTTCAGCTTAGCTACATTTGAACAAATGCTTGACTTGGTGCAGGATCAACATGTCAAACGATACCAAATATTAATAACTAGATATAAATAATTCCAGTTGTATCAAATTATGTACTCTTCCCCAGATAAGTCTATCTGGAAGGAGAAACAATTTACAGTGTCAGACAAATAGCATCTTACAGTAGGGGCACACATTGCATACTGAGGTGAACCAAAACAATTCAGGCAGGAATATGCTTTCCAAAGATTTTTGCATATAGAGTGCTGCAAACGGACATTAACGTATTATGAACCTAGGCAGAATGTTCAGATCTGAGGAAAGGCAAGCATGGGACCTCTGGGCTAATGAGGTAGGCGCAGCAGGGAGTGTGGGGATGAAGGGCTAAGCACATCTGGTGGTGGTGGTGAGGTTTTCTGGTACATTGTTCTTAAGGAGTACTGCAGTTAATGTACACAAATTGTACGGCAGGTGAACTGACATGATCTCTGCCTTTACTTTCCCCATCCTCCTCCACTCTACCAAAGGAAAATGATACATGCAGTCACTTGCCAGAGGCATTAACGCTCAAACAGAATGAGCCAAACACCTCCCTCTTCCTTTATCTGCTTTTGACGTTGACTGCTTGGACATGAAGAAACTCGAGAGCCAGAGGATCCTCATCTAGTCTTCGTCATTGGCTTCCAGCACTGCTTTAGAGGGTTTAGATGAGCTAATGGGAAAAGGCTGAGAGTCAGCAGGTTGAGACATTTCGGCACTGAGCCTGTGGACAGCTGCATGTTGCCTTTAACTGAAAAACTGCCACCCCACCGGTTATTTATGGGGGGTGGGGGACATAGCACTGCTCCTATATCAGCTTACATTTACTTCACAGTATCAAAGAAACCAAGTCTTACTCTGGTGTCAGGTGTACCACAAGCCATGCACGGTCTGTGCTGGTGCGCCAAAACATGGAAAAAACAGCGCTGTGGATTACCAGGATGAGTGAAGTCTTCTGATTAGCACCTTCTCCTGCTTGTTCAGAGCAAAGAGTCTCTTGTGTAAGTGTTCAGGTCCGAGCTCAGCCCTGTTCTGACACTGAGGGTGGTGTCTGTAAACACAACTCCATTCCTTTTAATTATGCACTTGCTCCATCTTCTTCCATCACACGGTTCTTGCTGGAACCATGAGTTATGTTGGTGGGTGGAGCATTACTCAAGTCCCGCACACTGCTGTGCCGAGATTGGCTGTCAAGGCGGTGAAGGCTGCCGTGATGAGAGAGCTGCTCATTAAGGCGAGGCATGCTCCCATAAGGTGGGCGTTCCTCTATGCCTCTGTGACTAGTGGGAGTGTACCTGTGGGAAGAAAAACAGGGGGTAACAAATGTTCCGTCTTTTCACAAAACCCGTAGCGTGAGATCACTCAGTACAAGTCTGAACGACACCTCCCCAATAATTACATAATGCTCCTAAAGCTGCCATTCATTATTAGTCAGTCACAGTGCCAAATCACTTTATACATAATATATAGTACATATTAGTACTATGTAAAGTAATACATAGTACAAGGATAAATATGACCTAAATGTGATCAGATCAAGTCATAGCAGATAAAGAGAAAACAGCCTTTCATTCATTTACTGAATAAAGTGATGTATTCAAAATCTTTGGTGGAACAAGTGGGAACCTCAATAATTGTCCATTTGGTACAGAGGATCATTATTGTCAAGGAGTTCAATCAACTCAATGACCTGTGTGTGTGTGTAAAACTCAACACCCCCCCGCCCCCACCCCCAAAAAAAAAAACCCATGGGTGTTCACTACACATGTTTGTTAGTACACATTATACCTCAGCCAAAGGAGGTTTGTGACACTGCATAAATTGTCCAGTGCATAAACTTCCAGTGTGATGAGCATCAACAGCCATTTTTATGAAGTGTCAACTGTCACCCTCAGCAATGGTTATACAACAAAAATCACTCCCAAGAAAGAAGCGTAGAATATTCTGGTGGCACTCACAAAGGAATACATGAAGCATTCTGGACAATCTATTGTCACCTCTTCTAAAATAGCACAACTCACCAGTGAGCAGCTTCTCACATTTTCTTTTATCCTGTTGCTATTATTCTTTAATCACATTTGCATTTATATAGATTTAAAAATGACAATATCTAAAAAAAGAATTTAACCCTCTGGTGCATAGCGGTCACTACAGTGGACAGCTGTTTAAAAGTCATTTTCTCCCAAATGCAATGGTTTCTATGGTGGAATTGCATATCAGCCATTAGAATGCTCTCTGCTGCACCCCTCCATTGAGGTTTATTCAGTGGTAAGTTGTTGTAACTATAAGTGAAACTCCTCTGAATCCAAGATGGCCGACAAACAGCCACACTTGTCATCCGCTGCTGGAATATCCTGTCAATCCTTCAATTCTAGGAGAAATCTACAAGTAAAAAAAATATGATGATATGCAGGAGTATCTAAGTAACAATATTATTCTTTTAGTTTTGAAAATTTAATTTCAAATAAGTAGTAAATTGCGATTAACCGTGTGTCCACCACAGTGGACGTCATGCATTGCTGGGTATATTTCCAACATAAGTCATGTAGTTGATTAATTTTTTATTATGACTATTTGGTTGCAATTCAGTGCATTTTGGGTATACCTATAAGTTGCTTTTTAAAAATATAAATTTTTGTGCAGATTAGTTGTAGTTTGTGTTAATAAAAAATATTTTCAGTCATATTTTTAGACCACGAGTTCAGCAAAGAATAGGGAAGACTATAGAATAGTCCAGGAACTTCCCTCTGACTCCAGTGACGATGAGTATAGTGATAACAGTGATGATGAGTGGCTGCCAGAGAACAATACAGACATAGGAGATGAGGATGATGAAGGAGATGCAGAGAGTCAGGATGCAGAGAGTCAGGATGCAGACAGTCAAGAGGATGAGGGACAGGATGATGAGGGACAGGTTGATGAAGGACAGGACGATGAGGGAGGTAGGCATGATGAGGGAGCTGTGGCAAATATCCGTAGTTACAACAACTTACCACTGAATAAAGAAGTGTGGAGACTCACAAAAAATCTTTTTAGAGAAACATTCATTTTGCTCACATAGATGATTTACAGCGAGGGCTGTTTGTTTTCTTATCAATCAATCATCAATCAATCAAATTTATTTATAAAGCACATTTAAAAC
>JBBPDB010000001.1:28408684-28427912 GCA_037974465.1 Brachypetersius altus
GTGTGTGTGTGTGTGTGTGTGTGTGTGTGTGTGTGTGTGTGTGTGAGAGAGAGAGAGAGAGAGAGAGAGAGAGAGTGCTCTTTCAGACTTAACAGCTCTGCTCTCAGACAATCCATACTTCTCTACCAAGCACAAACACAGCATGGGCCCTCACAATGGCTTCCACCAATCCTCCTGGACACTTGACTAGTATTGCACACACCCTGGAGCAAACAACATTTACATACAAGCATTGTCTGTATGTGAGTTCATATAAATATCCCATGTGTGTTACACTGCTGCTGTCTTGTTGGACCTGACAAGGTAGGTTAGCTGTTTTTCTCTGCTTGACCTAAATAGTCTCCCTCACACACACAGGACAAACTGGGATGTTCAGTGCATGCACAGATGCGGGGGCTTCAGAAGGAACTAACCAATGACATGGGATGAAATTGGAATTCTTGAGTACTCAAAATGAGGACTGGTAAATAGGACTTTATTTATTTATTTATTTTAACCTTAACCCTAATAAAAGGACATCTCCTTTGTCTTGTGAGAAAATATCCTGGTTCAAAGTTGTCCCATTTCAGAGAAATGATGGTGTCAAAATTGCAGTAACTACAAAATCCATACTAATACTAAACCTTTAAAGCCATTTTTCTCAGGTTCAGCTTTGGTGTAGTTACTGCACTTTAGCTTTGTAGGGCAGTATAGCTGGCTAAATTACAAGTTTACAATGTAGAGCATCTGTTGATTAACTGTTTCTATATAAATTGATACAAGTTGACCATATTTATTAGTGTAAGGGGTCATCAGGCCATGCCATTTGCTGGGCTCTGCTCATATTAGCAGCTGTTGCAGGAATGTGAGTGGAGACCCCAGCCCTTCCTTAGTGTGACAACCGTCTATCGGTTCACACACACATGCTAGAACTCCTCTTCAGGAGCTTTGAGGGGGAGCAACTCCCTGTTCATGGTCATCTCAAACCTACATGAAACACAAAACTCTGCAAGGGGTGACTCAGTGAAGTGAAAAAACAAGATTACACAATGACCTAAATATAGCTGATCCGCCAATATATGTTTGGCTTATAATGTTTGCTTCTTTAGATTTGATTCTGTCACTGTATAAGAAACTGTAATATTGTACAATTCAGGCTTCTGTTTTAGTCATAACTAATTTTCATTCAGTTTTGTAGTGTGATGATTTAGGGCTTATTTCTGTTTATGTTTAGGGCCAATAGATATTCAGAAAAAGTGTGGCATGTACATCACTTTTAAATACTACTTGTTTGGGGTGGAATATAGGGTCCATTTCTTACTCTTAGAAGAGTCTTACTCTTCTAGATTCAGAACTTTTTATCCACTTTTCATCTCCCCAGAACACTCCTGGTTCTGTAATATTCATTTCATGCACAGTAAGTTTAAGAGCTCATCACAAATTTACACTAATATTTAAGCCTGGGGATGAAGAAGATTTTATGTTATCTTTCACTTCTTGAAGGAGGTCAGGGTTGATTTTCAAAATCTTTGGTTTTTTACTGACTGTGAGACATTAGCTTTTATCCCCAAAATCTATATTAAACCACTGACTACCACACAACCACACAACCACAAAAAAATAAAAGATCCAGTTAGTAGGGAGTTCTTTTAGAGAAATACATTTCTTCTCCAAACACACCTTTCCTGAATGACTCTGGAGGTGTTTCATGCAGATGCTATTTTAGAAAACTTTTCTTGTCTGGTAAGTTACATTTTGCTGAACTGTCTCTTTAAGCATAACATTATTTCACTGTAATAATGTAAACTGTATCATTACAAAGTCCCTGACAGGCGAGTGGGCTTTGTACACAGGCCACTTTCCTCTATATGAAAATGCTGAGGTGATGACAGAACATCACCACCTTCTAATCTTTCTGCCATTGTGTGCGTGTGTGTGTGTGTGTGTGTGTGTAGACACAGTTGTCCTTCATTATCGTCTCTGCGCTAAACCCGCATCAAACAGCTCTGCCCTCAGCACTCTTCTCCAAACCACTACAGAGGCCCATCACACAATGCAAGCAGCATAGCGTGACCTAACAAGCCTGCAGCTGATAGAAGAGTGAGAAGGGAAAAGCGGGAGAGATGTAGAGAGTCATTTACACAAGCACTCTGCCTTCCCCCTCATCCTCAACATCTGCTCAGCTCACGCTAATACACCTACCCTTAAATAAAGTGGAGCTCGCTTCAGACACTCAATAATTAAAATTTTAAGCTCCGCGTAGGAAGGCACAAAGAGTGGGAGTATTTGAACAACCCAAGCCTGGCCTGGCCTGTGGGGGCTGGGGAGAGTGTGAGAGAGAGAGAGAGAGAGAGAGAGAGAGAGTGTGTGTGGGTGTATGTGTGTGGGTAAGAGTAAGTAACCAGGCCACGTGACACTCAGGTCCACTTGGTTCACTATGTTATTGTGCAGTGAGAAAGGCCGAGAGTCTAATGTTACATGGTAACGTAAACGCCCAGCATGTCACTGTGGTGTATCACATCACATCGTCTTTTCCCTCAGCAACACAAAAGAACTCCTAACTGGGATGCCTTTTAAGAAATGTGGGTCTTGTAAAAATGTAACCATTCCCCAAAAAGCACAATCCCATGCAGCCAAAATAAAATGCAGGTTTAATTTGAATGCACAGTTAGAGTGTATTAAAAGTGTATTAACCCTAATAATAACCCTGAAAAGTCAGAGCTATTGCCAGTGATAACAAAATGCATGTTATATAATATAATCATTTCTCACTTGCAGCGTATTAAAATACGTGGCATGATCTTGTCAAAAGTGCAGATTTAATTTTTTTTAATACATTTATATCACATTTGTATTCATAAGCAGAAGAAGACATTGGTTATAGCAACCTGTGGCTAGAGAATATAAATAAAACACAAATGTATAACTGATAAATTATGTACTTCTGTAAATTAAATTTAAAACACTATGCCAAAGTAACAGTAATAACCTGGTAAGTTCCTGACACTAAGTAATAAGAAAAACGTATGTAAATAGTACACTTGGGCGAGTCTTGCTGTAGAGTTAGTATGTTATTATCGTATGTAAACAAGAGTGTAGTTCTGTTACCTGGAAAGGGCAGGGAATGTGGTACTCTCTGCAGCGTTCCTGCACCCAGGTGGTCTCCCACACTGAGCGGTGGGCTTGTTCATATAGGTAACATCCAACCATGGTCAGCAGTGGCACTAGGTAAAGTATGGAGAACACGCCAATACGGATCATGAACTTCACCAGCTTGTCTTGATTCTCCTTCTCTAGGGGGATCTCCATTCGGACGCGGTTTAGAGCCACAATCCCCACCAGCAGCAGAGACACTCCGACCAGGACATCCAGGCACAGGGGGGCCAGCACAAACCAGCGAAGTGTGTGAATGTCATATAGGCCCACAAAACACACACCACTGATGTTATCACCTTCAATCTTATTCATAGCCAACAGTGCCACAGTCAGCAAACCAGGTACCCCCCAGGCACTGGCATGAAAAAGCAGAGCTTTCTTTTCAATGGCCTCACTGCCCCACTTGGGCACAGCAGCCAGGAACCAGGTGATGGTAAGAATGACCCACCACACGCTGCCAGCCATAGTGAAGAAGTAGAGCACCATAAAGAGCAACGTGCAGGCTTTATTATGCGAGCCCTGGGTCACTGTGGAGGCTTTAAATTGAGCCGGGTTGGCTGCATTGCATGCCACACGATCCTCCAGCAGAAATCCCAGGAAAAAGACCAGAGAGACCATCATGTAGCACACGGCATAGAAGATGATGGGCCGCTCAGGGTACCGGAAGCGTGTGACATCGATGAGAAAGGTGAGGAAGGTGAAGAGGGTGGCAGACAGGCAGACGATAGAAATGACACCAATGAAGTAACGGGCGAAGGTCAGTTCCTCGCGGCGGAAGTACATGTTGGGGCAGGGAGGGGAGCAGTCCCGCACACCCAGGAATGTGTAGCCTAGCTCAGGCTCTACCTTCAGTTCACGTGGGCACCAGAAGCCATAATCTCGTTGCACTGACATAGGAGAATGGTCAGTAGTGTTTGAGCTGGTCAGCAGGTCAACAGTGCGAGGGTAGGGCTCTTCACAGTCCGGAAACCTGGGATTGGTGGCAAAATCAAATTACATTACATTATTACACTGTTGGAAAGTTAGATTATTGTATTTTACTTTGTTTGATTTAGCTGTCAGTTTCCTTAGTGCTATTTCAGACTGTCTGAAAAGACTGTTAAAACTTACTGCAAAATAATGCAGCATTTGTCATAAGTTCATGATAAGATATTAAAGATTTATATGGTTGTTATATGGTCAAATAGGCTTATATAGTATATTTTTTTGTGTATTTAATATGTCATCTGTTTTTCTGGCACTTTTTAAGAATATAACTGAAAAGTGTTGTGTTAGCATCACATTGTTCTTGCATTATTAACCATCTCTGCTACTGCACATACAATAGCACAATGTCAGATATATAGCACTCCTAGTACTTTTAGAGATAATACTGCACTACAATTACTTTGTGAGGTTCCACATTGCTGAGCCGTTTACTTGAAGACCAAATTTTCCAACCACTTTACCTGCTGCACTCCATTTCCTCAGGCCAGGACACGCCAAACATATCCATGAGTTCCTGACAGTCGCTCTTTGAGTGTATGCACAGACTCCGACAGGGCAGAGACACTCGGCCGTACTCCATACACACAGGGGCATAGAGTGCACACAGGAATGGCCTCAGGTCTGAAGAACACTGCAGGTTCACCATGGGGTGAAAGGGCTGCAGACAGAGAGATGATGGAAGGGTTAGATTCTGCCAAACAGACAGTGTGACAGTTCTCATAACCACTCACAGCATGATGTCAGCACCAGCGCAGTGGAACTAATGAAGCCTCTTGGCTGCCGGGCAAATGCGCTTCTTTTTTTTTTTAATGAAAAGTTTGAAATGATGTGCAACATGATTAGCAGTATTTCTATGTAAGCTTTGCATTTTTATATATTAGGAGTAATTAATACTTTAAAACAATAAACTGATTTAAATATTTTTTCTTTTTTCCCTCCATCTACTCACATTAGGCTGGAGACTTCTCTAGCAAGATATATTCTGACTATAAATTCATCAAACGAGACAGATTCAGAAAACCACTATGATAGAGAAGATACCTGGGTCTGACGTGCCCTCCCTCCAGGACCTGAACACTTCTCAAATCAAGAACAGGGCATTGAAAATCATTGCAGACCATTCATAACCTGGACATACTTTATTTGAACTTCCTTCCTCCAGCAGATGATAAAAAATCACCAAGAACAAAAATAAAATACACAAAAACAGTTATTTCCGATAATCCTGACGCTTGTTTGATAATTACTCTTGATTTGAACCACTTCTAATAGACACTCACCACTGTCTGCTCCTCAAATTGTTTTGTGCACTGCATGTTTATTCCAGAAAAACTCTTAAAACATATAAAGTGCCTGAACAATCCACTACAGGAACTGCTGCCCTAAGGCACTCACACTTGCAAAAAAATATTCTTGGCAAGAGGTGCAAGATATGGACAAAACATTTGTGTTGCGATTATGCTGCTACATATTGTGACTGTGATTCCTTTCAATAAATTAAAAGGGACCATATCATCACTGTTCTGGAATTAAAGAGAACTGAAGTATGTAAACACCATTAAAATTTACATTCACTCCGCATCCATGCAGACCATAAACAGAAACTTAGCTGCAAAACAGCCCGTATTCATATCATTTTTTGTGGTGTCACACATTTACATACATCCTTTTATTCAGCCTACCGCTGTTTTTCCTTGCCCATTCAGGCTGAAGTTCTAAGTGTTTCAGCCCTGTGTTGCCTTTTGAATGAGCTGCAATACAGCAAAGTCATAATTTACATATGAGTCGTAAAAGTACAGATACAAAAACAGCCTGTTTAAATCTAAGGGGTAAACAAAGGTCATGTAATACTGAATTATGAACTATACTGAATGATGAAATATATTGCTGGTTAAATTAAATAGTAAAAAATTAAATAGAAGTAAAATGTAAAATATGGGCCTTTTAAAAACATCTCAGGGAATCTTTAATGGTTAAAGATTGGCCAAAATACATTTGTTGTTTTTCTTTAATATCTTGATACATTTTCATGAATATTAGAGGTGTTTAGAGGTTCATTTGCATACTGCAGCCTTCTACGATACCTGGTACTTCTTCACTTGCCTTAATTTACAGTGCTAGCGCATTCCTGTTTCATTCTTATGGACTTTTCTCTGTTTTCTGGACATTTTTAATCTCACCTTTTGCTCTCATTGTTTTGCTCATATTTATTACATACAAGTTTGGTCTCACTTTTGAGACCAAATTTGCACATTCTTGACTACTTTACTATATTTGCTTTCTGGTTGGCTAAACTGCAATTCATTGTTTTTAACACATCAACAATAAAATCTAATCTTATCTAAACTAAAGTGTCTGCAGAGGTATGCACTGGCTGGCAGGCCAGTTCCAGAACCAGTTCACTACTGAAACCCAATACCCACTGCTCTAGTCTCACTAGCCCATGGGTGGCTTGCTCTGACTGTGCTTTTGTGTCCCCAAGGAGACCAGTGCATGCTGAGAAACAGAGCAGCTATGGATCTGGGTATTAATATGCAAATATCTAGTGGAGCCAATAATGGCCTTCCACCTGGGGCCAGCCAATACACATGCACTTCCTGCTGGGGTCTAGTCCTTTGTCATTGTCCTGCTGACTGGAGTATGGAGGGATGGCATGACATACACATGCTCGCTCAAAGAATTTTCACAACAAAAAGCCAAGGAAGCTGCACATAAGACACATCTGACCTTAAAACCAGAGAACTAAAATAATTCTGTAATACTCACACGATGGAAATGAAATGTCACAGAGATCACATCAATATTTAGGAGAGGTCATTAAAAATTCAGTGGCTCCCTGGTGCTGCAAGATTAAAGGGAAATCAAAAGAAACATGACCAGCTGATTTTACCAGCCGAGTCAGCAACTGCAGCACCTCTCATCAACAGAGATGTAGGAATAACCAGGACAGAGCTGACATTTTATCTCCATGCTCATGTTCTATTCATTCTCCTTAGTCCCTGCTCTAGTGTTACAATCTGTAAGTAGTTACCGCTTGCTGGACTGAGTTTTGGAGGCTGCTGAAGGGTTTAGCATGGCGGGAAATGAACTAGCACCCCTGTGCATTATTTATGGCTGAGGTAGAGCTGCAGATGTAGGGCTGTATGTGCAGCAGGACATTTTAACCCTGTATGTTAGACATGATTGAACAGCTTAACAGTCGTATCAAGTTGTGGTGCATGTGGCATAATAAATGATTATTAACTTAGAGAACTTGTTAACCCATACTAATATGTAATCCCTAATATGAATGCACTAGCCAAGAGTCGAAAATGGTACAACACGGTATGATACAATATACTTTAATTTGTTGAACTGTGGCTGACTGAAAATCTCTGAAATGCATTATTCCAGTGATCTATACGAACATAAGGCAGTTTGCATCTTCAGAGATTTAACCTTAAGCTCACTGCACTTCATATATATGGGTTACAATCTGTTTCAGAGTAAAACAATTCTGTTTAGAATAATGAAATTCGTGTTGACCACAAAAATATGTTAATCATTTATTCCTCTATTGGCCCAGAAATTTCATGCTGGTGCATCACTGAACAAAACGTCTTGTTTCAGAGTAGGATCTAGGGCACATTCAACTGAAAACCTTTTTCTTTATACAAACACATATTCCTCATGCACAGTACCATGTCATATCAAAACGAACCTAAACCTCTTTCATTTTGATGTCAGTGTGTAACGCCCTGCTAACTTTGTATGTTAAAGAAGGGATTGTAAAAGTAGGGCTGTGAAGATTTATAGACTGTCTGTCCCAGACTGTTTTAAAGTAAAGCTAAGAAGTGTTAATAAGTCTGAATAATGCAGAAAAAAACAGTAAAATTATTTTTGTTTTTTTTCCTTTAGTCCCGATGATGACACGCTGACCACTAGACTATAATTTCAGCTAAGGCAATTAAAGTGGTGCCCAGTGGTGCCTTCAAAACTAACAATTGAAACTTCCTAGGAAAGCATGGAGGGACAGTCATCAGAGCACTGGAAACAAGAGGATGAAAAAAGGATCTTTCACATCCATCAACTCAAACACTGGGGAAAGAAGTGCTCCGATTTCAAAATGGCTTAAAAACTTTTAGGAGACTTTGTAGACACACTCCAAACAGAATGCTACAGTAGCTCAGAGTCTCCATATCTGTGTTCCAGCAACGTGAGCTCCACTCATGCACACTCGTCTCTTCTCCTGCAGGCTTTTAAAGCACATTTGGCCTCAATATTTGATGACTGCGTTGTACAAACTGTGTTTGCAGTAAACATGTGGGTGCAAGAAAACGTGTCCACTGCACAGACTGCTACTGAGTGAAAACTGTACCCTAGGGGGAAAATGGTCAGCCCACCTATCCACTCTGTGGCTAGGTTAGGTTTTACCATAGTAAACCCCACATCTATTCGCAGGAGGCATTTTGTTCTGAGAGCCATCCATGCAGGACAGTGCATTACAGTGCATTTCATTACAGTGTCTATGTAGGTGAACTGATCTTATACAGCAATGGACCACAGACCATGCAAAGTAGTAATAAAAACATTAACACGTTATTAACACATTATTTATTTAGTGCTGACAATTATTTTATCAATTGTTAAAACATTTTGAAAGTTTGCTCCTTTTTTATGCTTTTGTGTGTGCGCAGCATGCAGTGCTGTAGGTCTTGGCAGGTTTTTGCGATGCTCATGTGTCCCATTACTATTAATTGGATGCCTGACCCCCATGAAACCCAGCTGAGATCTAAAGTGCTGCATGGACAAACGTATTGGGATACCAGAACATTACACCAACAGGG
The DNA here is from genome assembly GCA_037974465.1 of Brachypetersius altus. Classification (NCBI taxonomy): domain Eukaryota; kingdom Metazoa; phylum Chordata; class Actinopteri; order Characiformes; family Alestidae; genus Brachypetersius; species Brachypetersius altus. Next base: position 28,417,633 of record JBBPDB010000001.1, read on the forward strand.
ACTTCAATGACACTGCATTCAGATACACAGACACAGATATACATTTGGTCCCCCTCTGCAGCAGCTATAATGGCCCCCCATGCTCTAGACTCTGAGAGAAACTATGATAAACTAGATAAAACAAAAATGATCAGCAGGGGCAAATAGCTTTTTTTATTTGATTTTTATTTATATTTGATTTGATTTGATTAATGTTTAAGTTGAGATTTACAGAAATATTTGAACACTACAGTAAAAAAATCTCCTTATTGGTTTAAAGCATCTATTAATTGCACTTTTGTTCATATAGCAGTACTTTAAAAATGAAAGCGCGCAATACTCTACTTTTGAATGAATTTTTTTCTTTTGTATATAACAAGGCAAATAATTAATTGCAATTGCAGGCCTTTTTTTAATTTATGAAAACATTTACTTTGTAAATAAACTCATACACATGCACCTACAAATTCCACCCATGTGCCTTTAGAGCAGCACCTAAGATAATGACAAACATACATACAGTAGTACTGTAACTAAATGTATATTTCTTTATGTGAGGTATAAGGGAAAAAGAGCATTGCACTTATAACAAAGGGAGATGGAGGAACGAATGTGGATTGACTCATATTATCGTCCTGAAATACCAATAGTGGCGTATTATCTAGCTTAATCTCCATGCCTAAGATGGTAATGGGTAATTAAAACATTGGAGCGTTGGTTCTGAATACAGCAGTGCCATGCCAGGCAGGCCAGACTGTGGAGGAGGAGCAGCAGGGGGGAGATAGGGTGGGCTTCTTGGCAGGAGTGAAAAAGAACACATTTTGTCTCTCTCAGACGCCAGCAGCCACTCCTCTTCAAACACTTCAATGAAGGGATTAAGTTTCTGCCTGGTTTTCTCTCTGTCTAACCCATGATTTATATAAAGAATCAATGCTTGGAGGTTAGCTTTGAAAGCCTTTCAAACCTCAAGAGTTGCATGCTTTTCGTGCTTCCTGGGCTACATAGGTCCATTTATGTGTGATGTGAAAGCAGTCCATCAATCCATTCAGCAATTTCAGTCTGTATGATCAAAGGAAACACTCTGGTCAACTATCAAATTGTCGCTATTCATGTAGAAGCTAATAAGAGATAAAGAGAGAAAAGTTTGGGGAGGGGAAATAAGCAAAAAGGATGGTTAAAGAAAGAAAAAAGCACTATAGGGAGCGTTCTGGGTTGAGGTGTCTGCAATGCTTTTGACTGACAGCTCCAGTAATCTCTGGCTGGATGACTGTGGGGCTCTCTTTCAACTGTGCAGGTGGAAAAGTAGTCAGCTTGGGCTACTGCTGGTAAAAAGCAAAGTTTGCCAACTTTCACAGCAAGCCTGTCTGAGGAAGAAAGCTGGACTCCCAGAGGATTAGAAAGTCAAAAGAAACAGACTGAGAACCTGTCGCCTTTTTCTATTGAGCGGTGAGTGTGTGCCAGTCAGAGCTTTGATTAGCATTAAGTGACTGAGTTTCTGTTATACATGTACAATGGGTTACTACTACCCACATACTTCCTAAAACTGTCCCAAGAGATTTCATTATCACTGTGAAGTTCAGGACAGTGTGCAGGTCAAGCGAAACATCTTATGCTATACTGAGCATCAGATAGCTGACACATTAACAGGCCTTCACAGGCTTGGCTGGAACGGAGTTCATTAAAGCTATAGGGTACAAGTTTGAAAAGAAGTGATATGCACTTTGTACAGAAGAGGTGTACACATTTCACCTTCTCACCAGTTCTCTCTTTGTGTCTGTGTACTAGTTCCAAAGGTAATGCATATTATAATTGCTGTGTTCCAGAGCTCTGCCCACAGCAGGTTGATGTGAACTGTACAAGGACATATAAAACAGCATTTTCCTTGTACCCTAAACTACAGTAAGATACCCCATTAAAGCAAGAATGTGATGGTGAAATAAAGTGACAACCTGGTCATATGTGAACACACCACAGCGTGAACAGCACAAAATACATCCTCTGCATTTAACCCATTCACCAAGTGAAGCAGGGGGCAGCCAGGAACACAGCGCCCGGGGAGCAGTGTGTGGGGACGGTACCTTGCTCAGAGTACCTCAGAGGTGCCTAGCAGTCTTGGGAATCGAACCCGCGACTTCCTTCACAGGGCGAATGCCTTAACCACTAGGCTACCAGCTGCCCCATGGTGTTTTGGCACCATGGGATATACATTTATGCAAATACTTTTGCCTCTTAACTTCAGTGCAAAACTGAATAAGCAAACTTGAGACACCAAACATACTGTGGGTATAAGGAGAATAATCCATAAACAATTCATAACCCAGATTTAATGGCATCATGGAACTTCAGTGTAACAGCCTTTCAGGCACAGTCATTCATCAGCATGTCTGAACCGAAATGACAGTGTCCCAAGTGACGGGTCAAAGCACTGTCTCCACTTTGTCATAGCTTGCGTTATGGGCACATACAAACCGTTTCGACATGTGCTGCAGGCTTTGCTCACTCTCAGGAACAGAAAAGGAAACCACTGACTGAGAGCTCCTAAATGAGGATGTGAAAGAGCTGTGTGAGTGACATGGCAACCTGCTGGTAGCTCTAGTCAGGGTGAATTAAATGCAGTGTGCAGTGACACACAGAGCACAAAACAGAGCCTGTCTGTCCAACCAAGATAAACTCCATCTTCACCAACTGATTGGCTCCGGACAGCCCTCCACGCTCTCTCACACAATTGTGAAAAGCCCGGCAGGCCTGAAAGAGAAAACTGGCCAAACGGGGACTTATTTCCTTAATCTTCGCTCTTTTCTCAGTCTTCAGCAAGAAAAGGGTAAAGAAAGGACAGGCAGCTCCCACACTCCTTCTCTCCTGTCATTCAGCCATGCCTGAATGCATGTCTCTTCTCTTCCTGGCTGCCTCTTCCTCCACTCCACTTGATTCAGCTCTGCATTCCTCCCCCCTGCCTTACCACCAGCGTAGCCATGGCAACCACTGATGCAGAAAACAGGCACCTTTACAGAAAATGCCTTTGATGAGTCCTCATCTCAGGGGTCGGAGGTCACTGAAAGAGACCACCTCCTGAGAGCAGTAACGCATGTCCTTTTGTGGCTGCACAATTAAGACTTGTTTCCATAGTTGCCTCTATATTAGCTAAAAGAAGAGGGGGCGTCCTTCATGCCCTACTGTAAACACTACAGGGGTGTAAGCAAAGAAACTACATGCATATGATAAAAAAACAAAATTAAATGAGAAGTTAAATGACAATATTACCAGTGCTATACAATTCTAATATTAACATTCATAAACGTCCATGTTGTGACTGAACAATCATACATCTCCATCTCTCTTAATTTTCCTGTTTTGCACCTTTTAGAATAAAAGCCAAGACATTGTACTGTGTTAAGTAGGTGTTTATATGTATAGAAAATAGCGGCAGGTGACATTTTGAGATTTTGAAGACGATGATCTGCCAAAGCAGAGAAATCGTAGCATTGTCTATATAGACCACATTCCATCTATCTAATGCAATTCTATGCTCTTCTTAATTTTTTTCCCTCAGCCAAATCGCACTATTTGCTAGTCCGCTTAATGCCTGCCTTATTGAAACAGCGCTCAACCTGGGCTCGGTACAATTAACCATGGTTAATTGGATTTAGAGCAGTGTTCTAAACTCATAATTTTTATTTGTTTAACAGTTGTCCGAAAAAATAACAATGTGCATCATGTGAATTTCATGTATATCATGGTATACATTTTTTTCCACATAGTCCGGACCTAGTTTCAACATCTGAATTTATATTTGCATTGAATAAAATTATGCCTTTCTCTATGTACTACTTTCTCACCAACCAACTCTTATGCTGGCTTAAAATCATAGAAAAACTCTGTGCTAAACACATCTTAGCAGACACAAAGATTCCTCATTGATTCCAGACCTGCCATAACTGATGGCAAAAAAACCTTTTACTGCATCATTCGTGACCTCATACAGACCCCTATTCAGCCCTGTCATTATCAGCTTGTCTGAACTCATCTCTCTTTACATAGACTGGGACTGTCCTCACAACTACTGAAACACAGACGGCCCGATCCATCTTAGAAGCATCGCCTTGCAATTAGCCCTACATGTTTTTCATTCCCACGGCCTAAACAGACTGGGATGGAAATGTTGAGTGTGTATTTTAATCACACACTCTGATAAAATGCTGCACTATTTTGCCAAAAGTGATACCTTCATGTGGAATGTTACATGGTAATGCAACGTAAAAGGTCACGGAAATACACGAGCTGGAAAAATGCACTGTTATTATCAGTTTACAGCCACAGTTTACACAGTTTAGCCCCATGAGAGTATTGTGGAAACAAAATAAATAAAAACAATGAATTCTTTCAAAACTTATTTGGTTTGCCTTATTAGGTCAGAGGTTGTGAGACACTTGATCTCAGGGTTGCGTGTGAAAAGGAGAATGAGTATCCAGTTAATACACCTAGTTCAACCTACGCACATTGATAACCTATGTTTATAGTGTTAAAGCTCCTTCTAACAGCTATTTCACTTCGTCTTGTTTCAAAAGCTCAGTCCAAAAAAAACGAAAAAAAAAAACTAAGCAAATCCAAAAAACTTTCCTTTTCAAATAGTCGAATTCATCTGATCCACTATGTTCTTGGGTTAAGTGAAACGATAATTACGAAAAGGATTGTGAATTTCTTGTTAACCACCTGCCATTCTTACAAGAGAACATGTGTGAACTAAACTGAAAAACTCTTTGAAATAATCATGATAGTGAAAAATAGTTCACCATTAGTAACTATGCTCCGGTTCTGCATTAATGATTAGCTACATAATAACAGCTACATAATAGGGAGGCACAATTTATCACTGTGATTTGCCTTTCATAGACAGCACAATACATCATATATCATTTTAATATGTCTGTCTTGGCGTTCCATGGATAGTGTGTTACTTTAGTGCTAAAATATTGCTTTGTGGGTAGAATGTTTGATTAGGGCCCCATAAAGCACAGCTTTTATTTAGTGTTTCTATGCTGCTAAGAAACCAGATTAAATGGATCGGGTATAACACCATTGTGCATTTCTGAAATGTCAAATCTTGTACTTATAATGCTGTAACAAGCTAAAAATTGAAACCCTAAACATTATTATAAGTAACCAATATCTTTGTTTTTGCTGTATTGAAATCAAGACAGTACTGTACTGTATTACAGCCCCAACCATGTAAAATATTAACCAAAACTGTGACATAGTATGCATGACTTAAATCATTGCCTATCACAATAATTTAGTATTAATGTGTTACAAGAATAGCCTAATTTGTTGCACATAGTACTAATAAACACTTATTACTGGTCAGAAAGATTATTTGCATGCTGCAGATTTCCACATTAACAGTATTGCGAAGGCCAAAATTCTACAATGGAGGGGGGGTCAACATGGCCCACACAAATGTCCCATTTTTCTGTCAGGGTGGATACACCCCTGAACCCAATTAACACTGTATATCACTATAGTGAAACAGAAGGGGGAGGGATTGTTTTACAGGGCCAACTGGCCTGTGGCTCTTTTTTCAGAATGAGCAGAACATCTCCAGTGTGATGTAATACAGATCCAGGAGGGATAGTGAACACTCGTGACAGATGGACAGGCGTGGGCCTCCCTGCCACCCAAAGCTGCAGCAGTGCTCACGTGACTGTGCAAAGCTGTAGTTATCTGACAGTGGGCACTCTGTTGTGTCTTGAGAGGGCAGGGCAGGCGCGGACGCTCTCCGCTGGGCTTAATTGACTGCAGTAATGGGAGAAAGAAAATCACTCAGCGCCCTCAGTCAATCCATCCATTGTAGGTCTCAGCACAGATTATGAGGCAGTTAGCAGTGGTGAAGAATGTTAGCTGGCACCATTAGCCTGCCCCCCTCTGTACCAGGAATAAAACATCCTCCAGTGAGCATTTCACTCTCTTGCCAAGCTCAGGGTAGCAGGGGGAAAAGAGTATACAGTACTATACTGCTCTCTCTTGAACATTACTATTGATAGATTTTGTTCAACATAATCAGTCAATTTGTTTTCTAAATTACATAAATGCATCTTATTAATGGCATCCTTTATATATATATGTTCTTAACCCAGTAGCAAAAAACAAGGGGTCAGTCCGTTCAAAAATAATCATTTAAATTACATTCTCCATGAAGAAGCTTAGTGTTTATTTTGCAAACAGCGTAGGTGCAAGGAGGATGATATTTTGTCTCACGGTGTACTTAACGAATATGGCTGGGATGACAACAATGCTGTACTTGACTTGACTTGATTATATGCTTAGTGATCTAGGGTTGTCACTATTGATTACATTAGTAATGTATGGATTATTTGGCTGATTAATCATGTATCATATGCATACAATGTATAACAGCAACTATTTCATTTTACTTCATACATGGGAAATGTGTTACTCGGCTCAAACATATCTGTATATATTCAGCAGCACTAATTAGTTACACGTACTGAACAGATTTTATAACACTTGTAAAACCACTTTTCATAATGATTTTTCTTTTGAGTCTACTAAAAGGCTGCAGCACCTAAGGAACTGCACCGCTGCTCACAGTTCAAGGGCAGTGTGGAGGACAGCTCTGCTAGAGACAGATGAATATAGCATGACACAATCAGAGCTGGAGGGATTGTGTCATCCAGGTGAAAAGAGCATGCACAATATGAAACATTATGCAGTGGAAGACTGGAATGCGGTGTTCAAATACACTTAAAAATACTACAGACGGCAACTCTGCAATTATTTTCCCAGTTTACTTCACACATATGATCCTGACTAAAATAATAATCTGCAATATTTGCTAAAAGTCACCTACAGCCTGAATTACTCAAGCAGGTTGGTGAAGACAAACCACAGGCTTAGCTTGCACAACAACAAGCACCATGGCAACTCAGCTTTTCTCTCCTAACCTGCCCACACAGAACAGCAGGAGACAGTGAAAAGAAAAAAAGAAAGGCACAGTTACCTCCATGGCCAAAGCAGCCGTCTGTTGGTCGTAGTGGTTGAGCAGATTGGGCATGAAGGTGCTGTTGTAAGGAAGATCCTGACACATCCGCAGGCCTATGGGCTCGCAGGTGAACGTGCTGTGGCTTCCAACAGAGTCCATGAGAATAGCAGAACTGGATACAAACATAGAAAAAACTAACAGCACCCAGAACAGCCCCATGTCTCTCCAGCAGAGACCAAATGCAGATACCAGTATATCCAAGGTGTGCCCCATTCTGAATTCACATAACATGGCAAAGTGAGACTGGGAGGGTGTGTAAAGTGAGCATTGGAGCTTATTCTTCTCCCAGTGGATATCCACCACACCCAGGCAGTCTGGGAGGTAGACTGGGCTGATTTGCTGCTTCCATCCCCCGCTGTGGAGTACACTGCCTAGTTGCTCACTAGGTCCTCATGGGTGCCTGGGTGTTGACCTCCTGTCAGGGTCACTGCACACTTTGATCAGCCACTTCTGCTTTGCCTTATGTTCATACAGGCCCTCGTCAGTTAAAACAAGGTACTGTTTTCCACTTGGGAGGCCATCATAGACACACAAAAACAGCAAGCCAAGAAACAGGTCCCATGATGTGTGGACAGCAAATGTCTTTCACTGCACCTACAACATAAATGGTGAGTGAAAATAAAATATACAGAAGAAATAACACTAATGACATTAAGTATACCATGACATATTTAAGCATGGCCGGCACACAGATCATTGTGAATAATCTACTGAAATATGATATATTGATATGTAACTGGTAACAGTAATAAAACAAACTCTAACAATTACTAATGTGTACTGCTATAATATTCAGTCAAGCTTTTTAAGCTGGATTCAGATATTCTGTACCATCTGGTAAGGCGGTACTTTGGAGTATTACTCCAATTTCAACAGATGCTTAATCCTTTCTAAATGAGCACAATTAAGTACTTCTAAAAATATATAAATATTCTAAGATAAGATATTTTAGCCATAATATCAAAATTAAATAAGCTTTATTACAAAATACAAGAAATAGTAAACACACACACAAACATAGACAATATATAAATATACACACACATTTCTAAATCAGCAAAACTGTATATTATAAAAGAAGAAAATATTTTACACATAATATATACTCAAACAACATAATATTCCCCATAGATGTCTTCTCACTAACGTGGACGCCCTTTAGCCTTGTAGCCGCATCTTCTTCAGCGTGTAAGCCCACCCCACCCCCTACAAGACGCGTCCGTGTAACTACACACATACACATGGAGCCTACCCCTATACCACCGCAGGGGCTAAACACAGTTTATCACTTAGGGCTTTGACAGACGCGTCTAGAGACGAACGTCAATTTCTTACTGAACATTAGCGCTAATGTTTAAACAAAAAAAATACATCCTGACACCTTTAATGGGCTTTACTCACGTCTTCACTAACTGAATGTACAGTTTATCATACAGGCGTAATCCCATTACAGTGTGTGCGTGTCTGACTAACCCATGTCATCCTCCACCGGGTGCTCAGCCTGCAGCCCCCGAGATAATTCATGAACGCATTTTCATCCACCGTTAAAAGAGAAAAATCAACTTTACCGCAGCTCGACATTATTCTCCAGCTCCTGCTCCTCCACCCGCAGGCACGGCTCCGCTCTGTATGTGTGTGTTCTCACCTGAGAACCAGGTTTAGTCTCTCTCTCACACACACACGGTCTGCCTGGAACAGTCTTTAGAGCCTCGCTGTGCTGTATAATCTGCTTAGGCTCACTCATGAAGAGCAGCCCGGAGGACTGCCCGTCTGCTTTGCATAGTCCAAACGAGCCCCCACCCACTCGCCCCACCTTCCACTCAGTGCGCACGCGCACGGACCATGTTGCGAGAAGACGCAGGATCCATTATGGGTGACTGTAGTTTTCAGTGATCCAGTAGTTCTGTACAGACTGACTTGGAAAAGAAGCAAGTATAACTAGTGGTTAGGGAGTTGTCACTGCAATCAGAAGGTTGTTTGTTTGAATCCCAGGACTGCCAGTGGCTCCACCTTCTCCAGGCACTACCCCAGGTGCTGTGTTGCTGGCTGCCCACAGCTTCACTTGGTGCATTGGTTAAATTTTGCACTGTTCACACTGTGTGCTGTGGTGTGTTCACATATGACAAATGGACACTTTACACAAGTCTGCCAGTAGGGCTTTACTGATCCCCTTATCTAATCTGCTTACAATAAATAAATAAATAAATATGATAAACCCAAGAAATATTAAAGTGCAACAGGATATGAGCATGAACAAATGTTCCTCTGCAATATGAGTGGCGTCTCTTGACATGGTGAATGGGCAGCAGATGGGGCGTCAAGCACTTCAACAGGTGCAATGAAGTGAATCAGGTCAGTGCCACAATACCAAGAACAGCGTCCTTTGGGTTGAGGCCACAAAGAACAGAGGCTTAAACTTCTGAAATATTCCATCTGTACAAAATTGCATCTGAGGACAAAGCATGCTTAAAAAAGGCTAGCTGTCATTGGCTGAAATAGCTCAATGTGGGAAGTATTACTGAAGATCAGAATTCATGTACATTAACATTCAAATTCTAGTCATTTACATTTACTTCCTTTGTTTAAATTAATTTCATTATGTGAGATCAAACAGCACTTTGGACTGTCACCAATTTTTGAAGTTCAAGACAAAAGAGAATAAAAAACTTAATCTGCTAGTCTGATAGATGCTGGATGAGGTGGGAAATTCCTCAGGAGTTTTTTCATCATTATTTAATAGTGACAGCACTTACACTGGAGTGATTACGGCTTCAGGCTACTTTAGACACCTCTGCCAATAAGGAACAGCATTGTACAAAATAATAAGGGCAAGCGTTGTAAAAAATACAATCATCAGCTAATATCAAACTCACTGATAAGCTAAAGTGGGACATTTGCTTTGTCATGACAGAAAGTAGACATTACAGAGGCAAGAGCAGCAAAACAATAGAGTAAAAGCTACACAACTGCACAGTATAGACAATACACTATACAAATAATACAAAAATTTAAATATACACTCAACAAAAATATAAACGCAACACTTTTGTTTCTGCTCCGATTTTTCATGAGATGACCTTAAAGATCTAAAATTCATTCCAGATACACAATATTACCATTTCTCTCAAACATTGTTCACAAATCAGTCACAATGTGTGATAGTGAGTACTTCTGCTTTGCTGAGATAATCCATCCCACCTCACAGGTGTGCCACATCAAGATGCTGATCTGACATCATGAGTAG
>JBBPDB010000001.1:28428012-28439599 GCA_037974465.1 Brachypetersius altus
AATATTGTGTATCTGGAATGAATTTTAGATCTTTAAGTCCATCTCATGAAAAATCGGAGCAGAAACAAAAGTGTTGCATTTATATTTTTGTTGAGTGTAGATGTGTATTTATATATATATATACATACATACACACAGTAAACTCCCACTTTGACGCATGTGGCTTTTTCTGAAAACCCAACTAATAATTGTTTGCTGAAACCCCCGCACTTACATGGAAACTGCATGTATCCTCCACATTTTTTTGCTTTTGTGATATGAGGCCTGGACGTCACAGCGTTTTTCGTGGCAATAATATTGTATCATATATTATATAATATTGTATTGTATAATACTTAATTATATTATATAATTTATTGTGCATTTTTGTGCTAAATAATTAAGAAAAATACAATTTACTAATTTTGTAACGTAAGTACTGACTTAAATTCAGCTACATTTCCATATAAAAAATATCTATATGTGTTTTGGTACTGTGGAGAGAAACACAAAGAAAGCCCTTCTTGGGATGCTGAAATACCACTGTAATCAGAGACGGGAGGTTTGAAAGTAGCCAATCCGTGAATGGTATTAATTTCTCATTGCTGCTAATTTGCAGCTGCCCTTTGAAGCAGCTGAAGTCCAGAATTTCCCCCATGGAGCGTCTCGAGCATTCTCATGTTTTTCATTTTGTTTTTCTTAAAGCCCTGAATTTTTGTTACTGTAAATTAAATTAATTTATTGCTGTACATACCCTGCTTGTACAAACCATTCTCGGACTGGGAGACAGTAGTTTAGTGTAAACTGTACAGTTCAAATACTGGTTTACATTTTCTTTAAGGGTAATGTATTATGGTGAGTTTAAAATCAAATAAAAGTGTTTTGCAAGCATGTTTGGGGGCATATTTAGGGTTTACACTATAAAAATAGGCATTATTAGCAGGGATTGACAGAAGTGGTACGCAAAATGTGCACCAGTTTTCACTCTTTGCAGTGCAAGTGTGTACCTAATTTGTGACTTCATACTGTGAGCTTATCTCCCCACAATCACACAGCAACATAGACCTCGGCATGCAATATGTATGAGGACCATGATGCCTTAGGCAGGTTGGCTTATTAAACCAACTTCAGAGTATGTCTGATGTCTTTTTTCAAATGTATACTGTCTATAGAGCAGCCTACCTATACAAACAATTACTACATATTATAAATAAATAAATACAGTCACTTTGTTGTTTAGAGTTTTTAGAAGTATTTATTAGAATAACAACAGTGTAAACACAAGAAACATTATTGCTTTAAGCAGATACAATAAAATGCATCAACTGAATGAAAAGCACAATAACATCATGCTTAGTAGAAATGAGTAGAAATCTATGATTTCTGAAATGCACCAAGATCTAAAAAAGGAGCCTCGGTTTTCATACCGAGACCATCTTCTTGTGTTGACAGTGTCAGTCACATGTTTAAGTCAATATTTATTTTCCCTTTTCAAAACGTGGGATTATCTCCGAGAGCAAGATTTTCACTGCCCCTCTAAAGTAAGCACAGATTAAGCCCCCACCAGTTCCATCACACATGTCTCGCTCTCTCTTTCACCAATTTCTGATTTCAATGAATCTGAAAACATTTCAGGACGGTAGAATATACACTACCGTGCTTTATACAGTCATAACGAAAGAAAAAAATAAAACATTTGGCTGCTAGTGCTGGAATGGTCAAAATCTTTGGCAAATCAGGCTGCTTACAACAGAAGCATTTCCGAATACTTATCACATTCAGAGGGACCACAGAGGTCACAAGTAAACACTATATTCAATTCTTAATTAATATTTATGGCTAAAATAAATTTTAAATTGTTAAAATGTAAAGGAATGCTTAAGAGCTTTTGGTCTTTAAAAGAAAAAGCAGTTAGTCAGATTTTAGCACATATAGTATATAGGTGATAAAGCTTATTGAGATTCTGAATGAATAACAGGCAAAGTTATAATAAACAAATCAAGAAATCCATTTATCAAAATCCAAAGGAAATTAAACCAAAATCTGACAAACCTTAGAGAAAAAAACTCAAAATAAACTATAAACTTTTTTACAATGTTTTCAATTCCCCAGCCAAAATACTTATGTAAATATTTACTTTCAGTAGTATGCAATGTAAAACACTGTATAAGGCACAAAATAGGTACAACACAAACAGTATGGTAACAGTTTACAGATGTTACCATAATCTATCAGCATCACTTTGAAATCTCTTTTTGAAAGGCACTTTTTACATTTTTTTTGTAAAAAAAAAAACAGTCCAAAGTACAAGGGCAGTTTCCCAGACTCCGATTAGGCCAAAGCAATTTCAGTGATGGATCACTGTTGGGAATACAATTTATTCCTACACTAGGCTTAAACCATCTCCAAAACCACTTTAAATTCCAGGGGATGACTGAGGTGTTATATCCTTTGAACAGCAGAACTTCAGCTCTTCTGAAATAAATAATAAAATGTTAGGCAATCGGTTTATAAGTAGTTTTAAACAACCAAGAAATCGTTGATAAAAAAGTAGTAAAGCACTGAAAGCTTTGCACAATGCACAGAAAGCCATGGACACAAACATTTTGGGAGTCTTCTGCTACCACCTAAAGATGAAAGAAATCTTACCTTAGCTTTTTGTTGGTTTTCTTTGTTAATCATGGGCAGGACGATGATCAATAAGGCGTTGGCTTGGAGCTGCAAACTCTGGATCGTTCTTTGATTTGGATGCCAAGGTCTCTTCTTCCAGCTATTATGAAACACAATACCACAAGCCAAAAAAGGAGGAGAGCTGAGGATAAAAAGAGTTGACTAAAAAACAATAAAACAGTCTATCATGTGAGCATGACAAATGTGTGAAATGACTGACGACGGGTTTTGTATTAGTTGAAATCCTTTAGCTACTCTTAATGCTTCCCTGTTGTGTGTGCAGTTCATGGTTTACCTGCTCTTTGATGTAGGTCTGTCCGCATGGCCCAATGCCTCTCAGTGTGAGGCCTATTATAAAACACCACACAGACAAACCTGCCTCCATTGCTGAAAGAAGAGTGCAGGGGAACCACAGACTCAAAGTCGTGTCCTTAAGGAAAAGTTAGTGTAGTTAGCAGTAGCACCGTCACTGATGACTTAGTCATGAAACTAAATACACTCCTCTGTAACACACCATTCAACTTTGAACCATGATAGCTAATTTGCGTTCTAACCACATTTCCATACTTCACAAAATACATGTGCAGAATGCATGTGCAATGGCTATGTACTTTTTTTTACACAATATTAAGTGAAGTAGTTTGCAGTTTGGAATGAGGCTTTATTGACTGCAGAACATACTGGACATTTTTCTATCATTCATGTTGGTTCGCTGAAAACATTTCCCCCTTGCTCTAAATGCAGTCGATCGACCAAGTTCAGCATCTCTAGTTAGTTTTTTTGGTTTTGTACTTTAGTTACTAGACTAATGTAGTAAACAGGTAACTGGAGTCAACATCTTTTTGAGTATCATATTATATTAACTCCATAGCTCTACTGCAAAAATAAAAAAGGAAGCTTGATACACCATCTATTGGTCAACTATATTAGGAGTCGAAGATCCATGCAAATATATTATCCAATAAATAAATATTATATCCAATAAATATATTATAACTGCAATGAATTATTTGGTAACTGCTATGAAATAAATACATAGTTGATGTGATGCTGACTTGCTGAGTGATGATGAGATTATCATCCTGATAGTGTCTCTAACAGCTGTTAAATTGTCCAAGCAGACTCACATAAATACGTGTGGTGTCGAAGGGGCAGTTAGCAGAGACAGGTGAGCGGGCATTGATGGGCATATCTGTGAAGTTGCAACCATGCAGAAGCATACTGCCATTGGCTCCAATAGTGAGGCTGATGGCCAGCAGCAGTCCCACGCAGCAGGCCATAGAGAGCAGCGTGTTCAAGAAGGAGCTCACCAACAGGCCCACATGCTAGAGAAACAACAAAGCCTTACTACAGTCTCACTGTTATAATGGAGTTTAAACTATATATCACCATATAAAAAGGTGCCTTGAATTAATTTTATTTTAACATGTTTAAATGTTTTGTTTGACATGACTGATCATGCACAGCTTATTTCTAAAATGAAAACAAATGTAAGCTTCTTACTAGTTTCCAGTTGGTGATATTCCTTGACACCAATATTGCAACAATACCACTTGCGATGCTCTGAAAAATAAATGTAAAGTGCCTGAAATATTAGGAATCACTCAGGAACTGGGGACCTGCAGTCACACCCAAAGCTTAGAAAACACACTCACCAGCAGTCCTGACGTGACAGCGATGATGTTGGACACTGTGTATTCTGTGGATATTTTACCACTAGGTTTGGAAATGTGCCTTAAAATATTGCCATGAACGATAGCACCCAAGATGAAATTGATGTGGCCAACAACGATGAGCGTCAGTCCTTTGGTCATGAGCCTCCCAGGCCCCTTCTGCCTGTCTGCAGAACAGATGGAGGACATTACTCAATATTCATGACACTTCACAGGCCTGTAAACAGCTCCCTGTGCATCAGCATCTGTTACACGATTTTAGAACTTCTCACTGCCTTTCTTCAGTTATTTACACGCTTGACAGACGACAGACATGTTCAAGACTTCGGAAAATAGTTTTTTTTTTTCAACAGGTCTGAATGCACGTTATAAACAGGATGTATTTAATCATTATAAAGTTTATATTCACAATTTTATCACAAAAAAAATCTGTGCTAGGGTTCGGGTTAGTACAGCCGCTGTTAAGCTACCTCGCGTTTTCTCCGTGACTCGTATGGCTTATGAGCCAACAGACGAGTAATGGTAACGTAAAAGGAAAATGTTCTTACCAAATGCACACATTTTTGTGAATTTCAGATGAAAAGGTGAAAATCCGATCTTTGTCTATAAAACACTTATTCCTTGGTTTCCTGTTCCACAAGCTCACCTGGAGAACGGAAGTAGGCGGGGCTCAAAGACAGCATGCTACCATGGTGACCGCGATAAGCACACCCGTGCTGTTTGCATAGAAACCCCCATTTCTTACCACTGATGTTTACTTTAAGATTGCGCTCCAAAAAAATTACAGGTATATATTTGACCACTGGTGCACAAATCAAGAAATTCTGGAGAACACACTTTGAACTCAAATGTTCCTCAAATTCACTCTGAACTATACTATGTGGACAAAAGTATTGGGACCTTTTAATTGTTGAATTTAGATGGACCTTTGGTCCCCAAGAGATATTGGACTATGCCATACGTCCAACTTTGTGGACACATTTTGGCGAAGACCCTTTTCTATTCCAGCATGACTGTGCTCCAGTCCATTAAAACATGGTTGGATGAGCTCAGCGTGGAAGAACTTGACTGGCCCGCACAGAGCCAGGTGTTAACAGGTGTTACTGACCTCAAACCCATCCTGCACCTTTGGGATGATCTGGAGCCGAAATTGTGAGCCAAGCCTTCTCCTACAACATCAGTGCCTGACCTCATAACTGCTCTACAGGATGAATGGTTAGTTTTAAGCTCCTTACACACAGATCTGATCTCCTTGGGGAGCTGATTCCAGTGGGTAGCATAATCACTAAATGCCATTTCACCCTGTGCATTTCGATTCTGTGCATCCTGGTGCTGTCTCAACCCCAGGTAAGCAATAGAGCCAGTCATCTAGCCATCACAATTTGGCCCTTGTCACAGTTGCTCAGAACCTTATGTGAACCCATTTTTCCTGCTTCCAACACAAGAATGGTGTTTGACCATTGCATTTATAGGTGTACATTTTAAAAACTGACAAATTATTAAATGTAAAATATGGGAAATGGTCAGACATTTCCTCTTCTTTAGGAAAACTGCTGCCGTATCAAGAATGCCATGAGCAGCTGCTAGATATCTGCAGTAGAAACACACAGGCCATCTCTGTCCTTGCTGATAAAGACATACTGCTGCCAGCCCTGACAGGTCCTCTCCCATGTAATACACAACAGCACACTCAGCCGTGCGGCCTATATCTTCTCTGTGAGTGTGTATTCAGTTTCTAAAGCTGTGGAGGGAGCAGCTGCCTAAGGCATCTACTGTACATGTCAATCAAGTGAATGCAGCACTATACGTTTCTGAATGCTAATGTTACACATAACTTAAACAAGTTATGCTGTGTGTAACCCCCTTGCGCCGAGATATTTAAAGAGATGTGATGTTATTCATGAGGCCGAAGACACTATTATCTGTCTGCCCATGTTAACAATTCAAACAATGGACAAGTGCTTTGTTAGGATGGGATAAGATAAAGAACCAGGCCTGGGTGAGCAAAGTCCTATCGTGTTTAGATGACACACCTACAAATGAAAGCATGAGCAAATATTAGAAACCACACAGGGAGTGTCAGGCCATCTACACAAGAGACTGTAAGATAACATTGCAGCTGCTTATTCATGAGCAGCATCAAGTATGACAATCTGACACAAAATATGTAATAACATTGGGTGTAAAATACTTCAGTAACTGCTTTGTTATTATTTTGGGAAATGTTGTACTTTACTGAAATTGCATATATGAACTTTCTCAATTTTGGAAAAAAAGTGTGAGGTTTCATTACTTGTTGCAGATCTCAAATGGCAGAATGTTCTCTTGCTAGTCAGCCACGTTCTTTCACATTTGAATTTGTTTATCTTAAAATAAACAGTCAAACTCATAATTATAAAATGAAACTGCCCATAACTGTGCTTATGTGCCTTTGTTCTAGAACTAATGACATCTATTAGTCATCATACCTCACACCACCACATCACACACCATTAAAAGAAGAAAACTTTTTTGCCTTTATTACTTGCACTATTGGCTCCATACTGTCCCTTTATCCGAGTACCTTTTCCACCCGATCACTAGGTCTCTCACTCATTCCATGACCTTAGGGGTGGAACGACAAATACTTGGGGGGTCAGTGATCACCCCAGCACTTGATCTGCTGCTTTGTATTGGGGTTGGGAAGCTGCAGACAGTCAATTCTTTACTGTTGTCTAAAGCAATAAAAAAAATAAAAAATAAAAAACAAAATCTCTAGCCTGGTCGAACAGCACCACCCAGTGGCTATAGAGCCTAATAAAATTTTGGGGTCATCTGAAGGTCAGTACTTTATCAGGGGTGACATGATAGGCTGGCTGACTTCAGCATTTTATTCATGATGGAAGACAGCAAAAAATAAAACTGTAAAGGACAACACCCAGTGATGTTATAGGTTGTCAGAATGGTATTTTGTCTGTTTTATTTGAACTGTTCTGGAAGCTAAATATTTGCCTCATTACAAGAAACAAATACAAACACTCACAATAAAAACCAAGCCCACTGTCCAACAATACACATCTTGGTGTTCCCGGGCTGAGGAAAACATATCTCAGCAACAAAATCATGAGAGCAAGGCAGGGGGCCTTCACACTCAATCTCAAACAAAAGACCAGAGAGAGGGTCACAGAAGACTAAGGTTGGAGTAATATTAAACTAGGCAATACAAATCTAACTGCCATACATTCAACATCAAAACAGTTTAAATGTCAGGTCTACAAAAAACACATAGGGAACCTGTGTGAAAATTGGATGAGAACGTGAGTGACAAGACAAATGATTCATGGTTCTTGGTTTATAGACTTTGAAGATGGAAAATATATAAATGTTTCCTGAGAGGGGTGGCTCTTGGCTCCGGACCCTTTCGTTTTTTAAGCTGCCATCTATTGTCTTAAAACACTCAAACACAAAATAAGATTTTTTTTTGTACACTGAACCCAATATGTGATTGGAAATCCTGATATGCCTAAATTAACAATTAACATATGTGGAAATCAAGACTGTGCTGAAGCAAATTTCATAGTCCTAATGTTCAAGCTGGTGGCTGATGGACTTGTGCGCTTATATATTTGACTAAGGTCAGGTGGTTAGAAGGTCAAGTAAGGAGAGCAATAAGGGTCATGCTAAAGATTATTATAGTCGCTACAGGCAACACTTTCTGTTTTCTGCTGATAAATACAAAGTATAACATAATAAGGAAAAACTCTGAACAAAAAGACATGGACTAATTTGTTTGGTTTCAAAGAAAAAGATAATATTAAAGGAATAGAAAAACACAGGTTGACTGACTAAATTCATCTAGACGTGACGCTGTGTTCGGTCAGACAAGGCAAGTGATGTCCAAGGTCCTTTAAGCATTCTGACTGATCAGCAACAGCAGCAAAGATGAAAGGTGGGTGGAGTTTGTGCTAAACCACACTCCCAAACTGGAAAACCACACCCACCTGCATTTGCACAGGTATTAACATATGCCATAAGAAGACAAGAAAAGTAACATGTTGATGGAAAAATAAACAAAAAAACAACTGGAACAGAAGAACTATAATCCCTTGAACAGACAGAAGGAAAGGAACTCCTCCATGGAGCATGTTCAAGCCGTCCCCACTGCAGTTGTGAACAGCTGTGAGCCAGTTCTTCTCTTTTTCGGTTCCTGACTTGGAGTCCACTGGCTAACTGAACAGATGGTCAATGCTGCTGGTCAGTGGCAGTTGCTACTGGAAGTCCTTGCGACTGCCGTGGTTCTGGCTCTGTATTGAGTTCTCTGTGCTGTGTGTGTGTGGCTTACTGGGGGAAGGGGCTTGGCTGGGTTGGGACACTGGCAGAAGAGTGTGGGCATGGGCACTGGATGCCCCATCCGGCTTTGTGCCCTCCGCTGGACCTCCCACAACACCAGGAGTCATGCCCACCTGACCCTGAACAAGCCTGCGGCAGACCCAGAGAAGTATGTTCTCACACACTCTTTAAAATAGGCTATATTGTATTCTTTCCCTTGAGAGACATTAAATGGTTTTATGTTTCAAAAAAATCACAATTCTTTAACATTTATCCTTTACAATAATACAGGCATAGTTACTGTACCTTTAAAACTGATATGTAAATGACATTTTTTGGACTTAATTTTCTTGGACAAAATATTAGAACTGCAACTAACGTTTCAATCATTATATCAAACAATGATATTCATAAATGTCATCAGTGACCACTACACAGTCATTTGGTACAGGGAAGATCGACAGATCCCTGAAGAAAGTCTGAACATACAGAATAGGAAGTGATGGAAGACAAACTGCAGACAATCAGCAAACAATGCAGAAAATTCATCTAATTTAAATATCTTCTCTTTTTTCATATCCCTGAGACAAATGTGATTTATCATCAGGACTGTTTCTGATGACTATCATGTTGAGGACTTAACAGATTTTTTTTTACATTTTTTGTACAAGTCTCATTACAAATTAAGAAGTTAAATACAAAATCATTATGAGTGACTGTAGAAGTACACATAGTTTGAGGCTGGATTCTGTATACTGATATTTACCTGACTGGGTTTAAGTATACATTTTGTCTTGCAGGCCGCCAGGAGATATGGCTGGTAGCGGCTGGGCCACTCTGTCAAGTAAGAAAAGCAGTTAGACAGAACAGTACAACAAGGCCAGACAAAGTGTGTGTTGGTCTAGATGGATAACCATGGAATGGTATGTTCTTCCTGGTATATTAAAACATTATTAAAAAAAGGCATGAATTCCTGAATGTTCAGCTGATGCAGTTTTTACCCACTCTTACAGTGAAAGGAACCCCTAGCGGCTGAGAGGGACAGGTAGAAGTTTAGGTGGAAATATGATCAGCAAGTGGGAAAAGGTAAGTATCTTCTTTTGTTTAAGATTCTCTACTCTTGCTCACCTGTACGCACCACCGTTGAGCTCTGCATGCACCTGCTGCTCTGCCATTCCCCATGGTGCAGTGGCAACAAAGAATTCTTTGTTGACACAGTTTCTGAGACTGTCGGGAATACGACCTGCAAACACAGAGAAAGGTCTTAAATATGTGCTTGCCTGTGTCTTTATTTCCACACTGGAATATTATACAATACATTTCAGTAGTGCCTGGACATGCTGGATATTTAGAGGATGATACTAATCAAACAGTACAGTTTTAAAAAGACACATTACGCCTCATATCACTGAATTGTGCCTTTATAGCCTTCATAAGAACTGCCAGTATGAATCCCCCAAATGGTCATATCCAACCTAAATATCCTGCATAGTGAAATTTTGTAAGTGCTGGCTCTCTATTGCATGGAGATGGCGAGTTGGTTCCACTGCAATACCTCAGCTACACATGGCCGAGAGCTGCTTTCTTTGTCTGGGTGTCTAGGATGGACCTATTCAGCCCAAACTTTAAGCATGGTGCTATGCAATGTAGCTGTATCTTAAAAACTAGCCTTTAAAAGCAAAAATAAACCTTTAAAACAATTTAAATAACTTTTCTTTAGGATTAGGATACATTGGGATTAAGAAAGTAAGTTTGTGTGTTGGAGATCGTGCATATTTGGTCAAATTGAAACTATAACTTCTTTACTTGGATTCTCGTCTTCTTTCGCATATAGCAGCCTGGAACCTCCTAGTGTAAAGTGTAATGTTTCATTATTCAGTGATTCCAGTACATCAGGTGGCTGTGGACATAACACTACATCACTCTGCATTTCACTGTGTGAACACACCAACATTATAAAAGATTACTGCTATATATGAGTACTTGGTTTGAGTGTATGAGTCATATTGTCTAAGAGTCGATGGGTGGAGTGTTAACGTGTGTTAATGCTGGTATGTGTGTGTAGGCAGTATGTACCTGTAATGGCTCTTCTTATCTCGGTGGCAGCTGCCTCCCGCATCTCTAACGAGGCCTGCTCACTGTACCAGGCTGTGTGGGGGGTGCAAATCAGATTAGGGGCATCTTTTAGTGGACCCTGGGTAAAACTAGAGGAACAAAGCAAGAGAAAAAGAGGTGAAGTATTAGATAAAGACAGGATACTAAGCCAGCTGTCAAAACATGAACAGAGCAAACAAAGTCTGCTGTATATAGGAGTATGAAGCTCACATGAATGGCTCTGACTCATGGACATCCAAGGCAGCTCCTCGGATTCTGCCCTCTTTCAAGGCCTGAGCCAAGGCTTTTTCATCTACAAGCCCACCACGTGCACAGTTCACCAGGAATGCCCCCTGGCGCATCTAAAACACAGAGGCAGCATGCTAGTAAGTTTGAAAATGTATTTAACAGTATCAAGTATTTACTGGCCAATGTAAACTTCTACCTAAATTTCTAACCGATGTAAAAATGTTTATATATTTTGCTTTTATTGTTTGTATTCCACTGCTGATAAACGGCTCCTCCAATTACATTCATGCATTCAGTATATTTTGGTGTAAAATAGTAAACTGATCTGAATAAAAATAAAAATATAATCAAATTGTGGAGAAATGATAAACTAAATTGCTTCTGATAGATCAGAACTAAATCATCGAGGTCAGTCCAAATGCCTATTTCTTCATTGGCACTGCAGTACAGCCACTAGGTGGCAGAGGTGTATTTAATACAGTGGGGACCAGTCATGTCAGGCTTTGGGGCTGCAGGGCCCTGCACATATGCACATATCAGATGTTCTCCCAGATCACTTTAATTTCATTTGGAACTCAGTTTAATACATTACCCTTAAAGAAAATGTAAATATT
>JBBPDB010000001.1:28453759-28473582 GCA_037974465.1 Brachypetersius altus
AGAGAGAGAGAGAGAGAGGCAGAGGCAGAGAGAGAGGCAGAGAGAGAGAGAGAGAGAGGCAGAGAGAGAGAGAGAGAGAGAGAGAGACACTCAATTTTAGGCCTTGGAAAGAGGTCAGTTGTCCTGCAGCAAGCATAATTTCCAAATGCAGATTATATTCTGTTCATTCAGTTTTGCTGGATTATGTACGATGACCCACCCTGCCTATCAAGTCCAACCTTGCACAGATGGCTGGTGGGATTTTATGCCTGTAATCCCTCTTCTCTCCATCTCTTTCTTCTTCACTGTTCTACCCCCTCCCCCTTTATTTCCAAAACCGCAGTGGTGAATGGAGACGTGGAGTTGAACATATGGCCATTGGATCCACTTTAACTGACTGTGCCCCATTTTCTTTTCCACTCTCTTTCTTCCTCCACGCCTTTTTCTGCCAACTGATTTTAAGTTTCTCTTTTCTTCTAATTCTAAATGGACAGAAGTGGACTGAACATAGTCACATTACACACTCTAAATAAGTTTCACATAGAAACACAGACAAAGAAAATGTTCATTGTACAAAACCAAGAGAATAAAGCGTAACTTAACATTTAGACTGGTTGGTTGGTTGGTAGCCAAATTGTAGCGTAAGGACATTTGCAAAAAGATCAGGAAATGCAGAAAAAAAGGTGCATGGTTATAAACTGCTTGAAGGAATTTGGATTACATAAAAATTGAACTGCCAACACTTTTCCACTGTTTAAGCACATTGTTGCAAAATTCTCACCACACACACACACACGCGCGCGCATACAATAAAATCAACTTGTTCACAACCCAGTCTTTACAACCTCAATCTGCAGAGTGCAAAAGAAATTCTGAAAGCTCTTGCACTAGTATCCCATAGTACTGGGCTTCAGTGGCAAACTTTTAACCTAAACCCTGTCAACTCCTTCCTACATGAAAAGCACAAAACATTACTATCCCAACTAAACATCCAAAAGCACAAGTGACCTTCATGTACATTTAACACTGTAGCTGCACTAATCCTAAACAGTAGGTGTAATTCATTGCAAATACAGACATACATATGCACGCACATACACAAATGGCTGACCTGGGATACTCTGGTGTGGTCTGACTGCTACATCCATTGCCATGGAAACATAATCTTCTCTTACTGAAAAAATAGGGACTCAGACAAGGACAGTCCCACATGCCCTTATATGGAAGCTATTAGTCCTAAGGGGTTTTCTGGATTAGCATATAGAGGGAAATCACTGTTAAAAAGAAAGTGAGGTTTTGAGTTAAAATTAGGACACATGAACAAAATACTACAATATTATAAAGATTTTTCTTGATTTCTTGACTTTTTGTGCAAAAACATGCAACATAAAGAACGTTGCGAGGTGAAAATTGTGAAGTGTGATTCTGTAAAGCAAACTTTATCAGTAGAGGGGAAAAGCACAATGTTTGTGATGGCCCAAAACATAAAACAATATACAATGTTAATAAATTAGGCCAACTATAAATAGTTTTCATAATGTTACACACTATTTTCTCCTTACAAATGTATTAATACATGAGTATTAGTATAAAAATACGTTTTTCTCTCATTGGGGTTATGGTAGCTTTCAAGTTAATCATTACAATCATTTTAATCATGCCAATTTAAAGCAGTTCTGCTGTAAAGTTAGCACCATCTTTTCTGGATCACAGTAAATTTGTTAAGGATACATTTAAAAATGGGACTTTAAACATAAAGACGTAAATTGTTTACCTTAAAGTTCTGACACTGATTCACTTTTAATTATCCATGGGCATCTTGCTAAAAACTTCACTGATTTATTCTGATACTAAGGCACCTTACCCTCAACAATCAGGAGTCTGATATAACCTGATATGAAGGAGCAGAGACAGCAGAGTAACAGTTTCATTATATGCTAGGAGAGCTGTCTGAAGTCATTAAGTGGTGATGAGCCCAAAGTGACAGCAAGAGTGAGAGAGAAGAGTGAGAGCAATTAAAGAGGGATGGATAAAGTCATTGAATGAAGTACATGAATAAATTCACACAGATGAAGAGAAAGCTGTAGATTAGAAAACGTTGTAAAAAGAAGGTTTGAGGATTAGGATGCTATCACTCGTTGTTACACAGCTTAGAGAGGAAAGCCACAATGCTCTTGATTTACCAGCACATTCTGGCACATCCTCTTCAAACACAAAACAGATTACCTACGACTCTCTTGACATTCCTGTTCAAATTACTGTGTGCCAGCAATTTACACAACACAATACTAACACACAGGGCAATTACATGAACGCTTTTCGATATAAACACACTTCCAATTGATCAAGAACGCTCATTCTGCATTCTTACACAACACCAGCAGGACACTGATTGCCAGTCTTTCATATCAGCTTCATTGTACGTCTCTTTTCCCATCTCCCTCTCAAGAGGCTCTCGCATAATATGCCATCACTTTGATTACAATAATTAGAATCAGATTACTCTGACTTACTATGGTGATATGCTGTTTAATTTCCTGCAGGGTTTTGACACTGCATCTCAGCTTCAGTTCAATTCGCTGTTCTTGGGCCCCTCCCCCCAGTGAAGCCATTCCACATCACATACATGGGCCGCAGGGCGAAAGAGCTCTGTTACATCAACAGCATGGGTGGGATTAGAGAGCCCAGAAACACTACACTGTAACCCTTTTCCAGCTCACCAACATGCCCTACATAAAAACACTTCCTGCTCTGAAAATTCAGTACTATGTCCTTAAACATATAGCCTTGCTTGGGCAGCACTGAATCTCTTTAAGTGAATTCATTATTACAGGTTGTTTTTCCAAACGTCAATAAATAACATGAAATTTGAATAGACTGCTCTCTAGGTCATGCTAAACTAAGGCAGCAAACTTCATCTTCCATCGTGCGTGGACTCTGTAAATCGATACACATCCAAATAATTGTGCTCAAAGCGTGTTCAGATCGTAACTAGAGAAATAATCTTGGGAAAAACCAACCTCATTCTGAGCCAACTGCAGAACTTCAAAGAGAAGAAAAGAAAAGATATACTACGATTTCCCTACCAGAAACCATACATTCATTTCACACATCAAAGGCCAAAATAACACAACACGCTCTGACAGTCACTGACACCCTGAAGGTGGTCTGGAAGGATAAAGCAAATGACTAATGCTGCAGTGACATTATTAAGTAACATAAAAGGCCACTGCACTGTGATATAGTAAAGAGAGAGTGAACTGGTTCAGTCATAAAACCTGCAGGGCATAAGCTTACAGCAGGTCCTGTTTAATTGGGTGGCTCCTTCATTACAGAAAGATGTCCATATTCCCAAGAAATAACAAAATCTATCCAATAAAGACAGCTGAAAAAGATATATAAAAGGTTTCTAATACAGACCTATCCAGACCTCAGCAAGCCTGTTGTGCTCTATTTGCAACAAATTTGTGCTATTATTGCTAATGGAGCACAATAAGACTTCATCGAAATAGCAGAAAAGTACCTCATGCTCCAACATGTTGAGACCTTTGGTCAACAAACATTGCATATTTAAAAATAATAAAGCAAAACCATTTCTGATCTGGTATGCTACAATACACACCATCTTAAAACAGTGTATGAATGTTATCTGGTTCTAACCAGCAGGAAGGTGATAGGAGGTTTGCAATTCATAAGCATCAAAATCTGAAATAATTAAACACAAGATAAGATCTCCGTAATTACAAAAATTCTGGTATCTAGACAGAACATTATTATGTAAATTGAGTTTGTCCCCATTCTCATTTGATAATAGACAGGGCATGTCAGTGGAGAAAAGGAAGGACAAAGAGCTGGAGGATGAGAAAAATATGGTGATCAGGGCTTTGATTTACTTGTGTCAGGTGATGCCATAGTGGAGACGATGACTGGTGGTCCAGTGCGCCGGGAAAGCTTCTGATTGGCAAAGCTAGGAATCTGGCCTGTTGCAGCAGCACCCACAGGCACCAGGGTGCTCTCATGGGGTGCTGACCCCACCTTGCGCATTATCTGTGGGCTTGGATGTGGACTGGTAATGGAGGTCATTGTGGCCAGGCTCCGATCCCTCTTCATCAACTCCATGGGCACAGTGTAGTTAGTGGAGTATGCCTTGGGGGCCTGCTGAGGCGGCAGAACAGGCACGGCCATTGACTGTGGCACTCCAGCTAGAGCTGGCATCTGCTGTGGCACACCATGAATTGATGTCGACAAAGTCTGCAAGCCTGGAATTTGTGGTGGCATTCCTGGTATGTGTGATGGAAGGGCTATTTGCTGGGACATTGCAGTCATAGATGGCATGTGGAGGCCAGCTTGAGGAGCGTAGGCAGACATTGGACGAGGCTGGACAGGGACTAGGGCACCACTAAAAGTTCCTGGTGTCCTGGCTCCAGGATATCCAGTTGCCTCTAGAAGCTGCTGGGAAGGAGCACTACTTGGCCTGCGGCCCATGACCTCACCCATCCTGGGAGTCTGCAGAGGATTAGGGGGTGGCTGCATATACTGAGACTCCATGCCTGGGGTCAGTGGTGGTTGCTGGTGCACATATATGTCACTGCGGTGGCTGAAGCTGTTAGACCGGCCACGCACTGGAGCAGTAGGGTGGTGGGGGGTGGGAGGTACATCAGGTGGACGTTTACAGCTGAGTGCCACACGAGAAAGAACACGTGCCTGTCCTAGGTTGGGTGCAACAGAGCGAACATCATTTTCTTCCATAACAGCCAACATTGCAGTGGAATCAAAGCCTTGCTGCAGCAGAGAGGTAATAGTGCTCTCAGAAAGGCCTTCATTACGTAGAAAAGCCAAGAACTCTGGATCTGCAGTCTTCTTAGGGTCCACAGGAACCAATTGGGTTTGAGGGGTTGTAAGTGAAGGGCCAGGAATAGCAGGTTGAATAGGAAGATGAGGAGGAAACTGAGCAGGGACAGTAGCTATGGTTTGGGTAGTAATTGGAACAGGAGCTGGTAGGGGAGAGTTAGGGTCATAAATAGGATTTGGGGGTGCCACAGGCTGCGCCTGCTGAAGAGGTGCAGAATGCATTTGCTGAACTGGTTGCGCAGGAGGAATTTGCTGCACTTGTTGACCAGGTGGCATTTGTTGCACTTGCTGAACTGGTGGCATTTGTTGAACTGGCTGCATTTGTTGCACTTGCTGAACTGGCTGCATTTGTTGCACTTGCTGAACTGGCTGCATTTGCTGAACTGGCTGCATTTGTTGCATTTGCTGAACTGGCTGCATTTGTGGTGCTTGTTGAACTGGCTGCACTTGTTGAACTGGCTGTACCTGTTGTTGAATTTGTGGCTGTGATTGCTGCTGCTGTACAGTGTATGGGGAGGGGCTTTCTTGACGACTAACCATACCTCTGACAGTCCCGTCCATT
This sequence comes from Brachypetersius altus, assembly GCA_037974465.1. Classification (NCBI taxonomy): domain Eukaryota; kingdom Metazoa; phylum Chordata; class Actinopteri; order Characiformes; family Alestidae; genus Brachypetersius; species Brachypetersius altus. Next base: position 28,459,152 of record JBBPDB010000001.1, read on the forward strand.
CCTTGAGATGAGGGATCCACCACCAGGCAGGTGGCTGCAGGCTGATTAGGATCCACTGGTCTTCCATTAATGTCTGTATACAATGTACGTCCAGTAAGAGAGGCTGGTGGCTCAGCGCCATAACGGGGAGAAGTGGGCTCTATGCCATAGCGTGCGGGAGAAGGTGCCCGGCTTGGAATACGATGCCCATCTGGCATCATTTTGGATCCTGGGGTAGCAGGTAGGGGACCAGGAAGAGAGGGTTCCCTGTAAATGCGGTTCATTTCGTGAGCAGTAGGGGGTGGAGGAGGAAGTGGGGCAGGAGTAGGAGCTGGAGGGCCAGACCTCCCACCTTGGTTCTGTTCCCATGGTGGCCGAGATCCTCCCATCATTCCATAATGAGAAGTTGACCTATTGAGGGGATGAACCTGCTCTGCACGATAAAATCCATCAGGTGACCTAGGGAGTATGCCAGGATCTTGTTGATAAAAGTCAGGCGGCGGTAGAGAACCACGGTGGGCCATGGCTGACCGATCGTAGTGGCTATTCAGCTCAGGAACAGAACTCTTCCTCATGCTGCGAGTGTCTGGTCGATCCAAGTAGGTTTGGTTGTAGAGAGAGTCCTGGTATGAGTACTGCTCCCGTTTCATATCTAGGTCAGGTGGACGCATCCCAGAGGGTGGTTCGTACCAAACTCCTCCTGCATCCCCTCCATAGGACAAGGAATTCCGTCGCCCAGTCATCCTGGCCTGTTGCTCATAAATGCTCTCACTGCGCTCCCACTGATTCTCATTCCCACCGAGTGTGTCCCAGCTCTGGGAGCGACCAATCGGCAACTGCTTGCTGGAGATCAACATCAGTTACAGAGATACTCCACTCTAAGAAAAAAAAAATGCAGGATAGGTTTCTCTCTTTCAGCTCTTTAGGCAAATATTGACATAAAGCAGTGAGAGGAAAAAAAGATGCCACAGAATATATCCTTTTCACCAGAGTCCCACCTGTTATTTCTGTCTCTCCTCTCTTTGGGAGTTCTGGTTATCAGGTAGCTCCTCCTGGTAGGCGATCGCTGAATAATTAATCTGGGGAGTATTGCTCTTGGTGATGTAGGATGGAAAGAGGATACCAAACGCTCTTGCACAGTGGTTGTAGGTGAAGGCAGCCTGGCTACACCATTGCGGAAATTCAAAGTGACAACCGTGAACAGGCGACGGGATAGAAAGAAAGAAAATGAGAAAACAGGGAGGAAGGGCACATTTTCAGGGGGGAGGGTTGTTGGGGTGGGCAGGGGCTTGTGTTAATCCAACAGAGCTGATCTACTCCTACTCTGGGACATTTTACTCGCTCGATTGCTATGAGGGATTACAGACTAAATAAAGCCTGCTTAAATCCACTGCCCCCCCTTGTGACGTTCCATACACACATACACACAAAGACACGCACAGAAACATTAACTCATGCTTACTGTGCTAGTACTTACACAGTGACAAAATAGATGATGATGGTGATGATGATGATGAAGTAGGTAATGGCACATTTTACAATGGGACACACCTACCTGTGGCTGATAATTGTGGAGCTGTGTGTATCTGTTCAGTCTCTGTCCAGAGGGTAGCAGAACAACTTTCCCGGGACCCCAAGGGGCGGGACAAAGCAGCAGACCAGTGAAATTAAAACAGATCTAATGCACCAGTGCTAAGTCGTGCAGCACTGTCAGTAAGCAACAAATCCTGATTGAACAATAATCCAGCAACTGGGCCAGAAACATGTGCACAGTCATGCAACTGCAAAGAATATGACTGCACAATTCTGTCATATGTCAAAAACAGAACTCCTATATAAAAAAAAACATTTTATATTCTGCATATGTAACTTTGTCATCTTTACATTATTACATCATTTTACTACTACTAGCTACTGTACTACACTACACTAAATTGCAAGACGGCTTCTTTGCAGCAACTTATGAATCACCAACATGCTTCCTTACTTAGGTTTATAAGCGATTAAAAAAACATGGATTAACAAGCTATTCAGTATGAGAGAGAAGAAAAAGGGGAAATGGCACATCCAATTTCAGTATTAAACAATTAATCAAGCATTCAAGATACAGCCCTGAAAAAAAATAGACCACTGCAAAAATGTTCAGTTTGTCAGGTTTTTGTATTTTATAGGTGCAAGTATTTAACTGAACAACTTTTGGCTTAGTTTTTAAGAACTGCTGGCAATATTTATGCTAATTTCCAAATACAAATATCGTTCTTAAGCATAATTTTAAAGGAAATGACAATACATGAAAATAAGAGAAATGATGGTGTTTACAGAACTTAAATGATTAAAAATACAAATCTCTTGTTCACCCATCCAACTGGTCACACTGCAAAACAGTGTTTATTACAGCAGTGTTTTTTCATACTTTTCCACATTAAATGAGATCTGATTCAGGTGATCAGCAATCAGTACCTCATAAAGCAGAAGGAGGTGTTTGTGTAGGAATTTAACAGACACGGACATGGAATGGTTGTCATACTCCGAGATGCTGATGTGAAAATAAATTGCAGTGGTCTCATTTTTTTCTGGAGCTGTATATGCACGTGACTATGGTTCTTAATAAAGAGTATCAATAACGTCTGTTTAGTAGTTCAATCGAACACTAAGTGTGGGTATGTGCTGTGTTTATCAAATGCATACAAAAAGTGTGCCATAGTTCACCATATATGGTCAATTAGCTTCTTGGGCAAATCGGCAAACCACTTGTAAATACTGTATTGTAGGGATAATACACCACTTGTAATCCCTAAAATACAGGCCCAGTTACCCCAGACAAAAGGAAGTAGAAAAGTATGAAATGTACATGCATGTCTTCCCTGCATGTTTTACAGAAGCCACTTCTAAAAGGTTTCCTTGTGATTTGTTTTCTCTCAATCTCTACAGCAGCTGCCCCTCAGGCTAACTAACACAATTAATTTTAGATTTCATGAATACAAAACATTTCTTTTATCACTTAGCATGTTATTGATAAACACCGAAAGACAACTCCAGTAAGTATCAATATTCAGCCCCAACAGTGCAATCTTTATAGCACGTCTACACACTTCACACATTGCATCTCTATAGTTCTGATTCAGTGTATATCTCTTTGGGCATTTAGCAACTGGCTGCTCTTGCCTTGCATCCGTTTTAGTAGCATTTATATGTCAGCAGGCTTTTCTCTGAGGGGCTGTACTGGTCAGGAGTGCTGATGGTGCAATAAAGATCTGGGCCTCATGTTGATATGACTACATTTCACAGCGTATCAAGTTTCAGTGAAACATTGTGTTTATTTGTTTAGAAAGTGTAGAAAGTGTGAGACACCATGAGTTTTACATATTTAACCACAGATTAGAGCAAAAAGAAAATGATCTCTCTCATGCAGGTACAAGATGATTGTATTTTAGGAAAACAATATTAAAACAGTGTAAATAAAATGAGTAAATCCATGGCCTATAAAGGCTTCCCTAGTGTAATACTAAGGAACCAAATACATTAACAATTCATTTTTTCTTACATCTGTACTTGCTGTGATCCTAGCAAGTATCTCAGTAAGTCATATATGTTGCTATCTTGGGACTTACACTTTCCTGCATTTTATACCCTCTATTTCTGTGCTGGTTTTGACAAATATTCAACAAATATTGCACTTCACTGGGTGTAAATCAGCTATTTAGATGGTGAGATGGTGCACTCGTTTCTCAGCACAGTTACACAGTTAGACAAGATTACCCACTGAGGAAAAAAAAAAAAACATGCCCACCAGCATCACCATGGGGGCAGTACAAAAAAAAAAAAAGGAAAAAAGAGAGGGCCATGGCAAATGAGATTTTCTAACAGGAAAACAGTCAGGAACATGCCTTGAGCAAGAGTGTAATATCAATTAAAGACATAAAATTAAGCAAACAGACAAATACATGTCCGAGGAACATAACTAATCTAATGGCTCTTATAAACTCCAGGACATTTAGCTTCAGTGAGCCTCATCTATCCAGAGTGCAAATTTTAGTATTTCCAGTTCCAGTTCCTCCATGGCATAGAAATGAATGAATAAAATGGGGAAAAGAGACTAATTAGAACTGAAGTAGAATTTAGAGAAATACAATAGACAGTCCAGGAAAACTGACCATTCCAGCAAGATGGAATGCAGAACATGACTGCTTGTTAATTATTGCTTAATTATACTTTTACTGTTATACATTAATACTATACTTACTTAATTAATATAGTTTTACAACTGAATATGTGCCACACATAGTTATAACCATTTTACATTAATGTAAAAAAAAAAACACACACAGCATGTAACTGAGCATTATTGTAAGTCTTAAGTTCTACAAAGATATCCTGGCTTGTGATGATTCAAATTATAATTACATTACTCTAAAATGACTTCCTTTCTCTCTCTCGTACTCTCTCCCTCACACAATTACTCCAAATAAAATCCAATAATGTTAATCCTCAAGTTGCGTGAACTGAACAGTGACATATGCTGGTATTCCCACTTCACCTCATCAAGGAGGACAACTGTTTCAGAAACCTCACTTCACCCTCATTAAAGGGGAATTCCTCCAGCTTTTCAGGCACTCTGCATAATTAAATGGATACGATGCAAACAAAGTCATTTGATGGGAAATATTATGTTCCAAAAACACTTAACAAGAACTGTCACAACAGTGGTGTTAGGAACAAGCATGTGAAGCACTGAATGTGTGTAAAAGGCATTTATCATAGTGTGGTTATGTGTGTGCAAAGCAATACACATAAAATTACTATACAGGCTACAAAAAGAGCCAAAACAACCACTTGAAATCCATTCACCAATATGGCCTGTTGCTCCTAGGTCTATTTCCAATCTTCTTCCCCTTGTCCTCTACCCATGCTGGTCCTCACCATGGCAATTAAACAACTCAGCAAATACCTTCTAGCTTTTCACATCATAATGAACATAATGAATAAGGGCTTGAAACTCAATGCCCAGAGATCAGCAATTAATACACAAAAGCAAGAGGACGCTGCTCAGTAGATTACCATACTGGACATCACAAAACACACATCAGCAAAAGCACTGCCCTTAAGGAACATGTCAGTTTGTACTGCTGTATTGTTGAGTGTACCATAAGTGTTGTATGAGATTCTAATGAGCATGCTTTTCATTATTCTACACTGATATAATGACAAAGCTGAACATAATTAAAAAGAAATCAAGGCGCTTTCTAAAACAAGTCCACTACCACTCTCTCATACTTGATAAATAACTCTGGAACATGTCTCTCTGATGGATAAAGCATACTGCTGAGTTAATTGTCTCTGCTTTTCTGCACTCCGGGTTTTTTTTTCTGGTCAGGCTCTTTTGGCAACCACAACCCCCTCTGGGTCTGTTTGCCACAATCAAATGTAGATGAGATCATTTTCCATTGTAATTAAGCACAAAAGTGGCGACTTGTTTTTGTAGCAAGCCTCCCTTCTCTCTGTGTGCCTTTTTTTTTTTTTCAGGATTCTATGTGATGGCAGATTTTTGCTCTGCGGGCTTTAATGTGAACACAATTTCAACTGTGTAACCACTTAATTTAGCAGAACAACGTCCAGAGTAAACCCAGACACAGTTTTTTCCCCTTGACCCCACAAACAAATCTGGACCTTGTAATGGAGACCATTTAACATGTTTGGTTTGATGATACATGCTCAAGTGAAACGAATCTCACTGGACTTTCCTCCCAGTGATCGTCTTTAAGTCTCTGGAGACGCGTTCCCCCTGACTGGTTTCCGAACTACAGCCCTAATTGTTCTGTGCAGAGGGAAAGCAGAGCCTGCCAAATCAGACCTCATCCACTACTTACAGAGGGAGGATCAGTGGTCAAGTATATAGTTTATACAGCCATAATATCAGGCAGTTAGAATGAGCCAAACCACTATAGTCTTTCACTGGAGTGGATGGAAAACTCCCAGAGTTTAGAGTTGGCGTGTATGTTTATGTCATACGTTTGGCAGTTTACGATCTCATTACTACAGAGCAGCAGAGAAGGTGGAAAAAAAACACTTTCAAGGATCTTTTAAGGAGACTCTCTTACACACACACACACACACACGTTTATCCTGCACCTACACTCACTGGTCATTTTGTCAGAAACACCTACCATATATGTGCACTGTGGGTTTGTGATTGCGGACTGCAGCTATTCTGCTGCTGAGCAATTTACCAGTCACCCTCCATCATTTCTAATGGAAAGTGAACACTTCAAGACCACCAGTGACCACATATTATTTGGCTTGTGGACTGTTCTCAGCAGCAGGTGTACCAACATGAAAGTGGAATCATGGTGTACACTGTGCTGGTGGGAGTTTGTCAGTTCATCAGCAACACTGCTGAGATTTTCAGCACATCAACGTCACTGCGGCTGTTGTCAGCCAAAAAAAATGGAATAGACCACTGGATGATGACTAACACAGTTTGGTAAATCCCATTCGCATGGGCACTTTTAGCCAAAAACACATCTGTAATTAACCGCAAAAGAGTAAGTGTGAACAGGAGCCCGGTGTAGCTGACGTAGCAGTTTGCACATTCAATCACCAGAAATTACAGAGAGGGCTCATGTGTGAACAGAACCTGATACTTTACTGGGAAATTAGAAATGTTTATATTACTACACAGTTTTTTCTTTGTACAGTTGAATTGTCTTGTTTAATTTTTGATGGGAATATATTTTGAACATGATTCTAGAAAGAAATATTTTTTTTACATTTGTTTCTAGGATCGTGTTCAAAATATATTCCCGTGAGATAACTGAATTATAAAATCCAACCTGTGACTGTTCACAGCTGCTTTTGCGCACAAATGACACAGCATGAGAAAGAATATTTTTATGGTCAAGTTTTCAGAGAGAAAAAAAAAAAAATCAGATAGGAAGTTGCTGGTAATTCATGCAAGAAACACCACCTTTAACAGGGACAGCTGTGTCCAATAAAGTGTGCCAGCAAGTGTGTGTCCGCTTTGCATACAATACAAAAGCCCTCAAACCATTAAACAGTGTAACCACTTTCTAAAAAAATATCTTACCTTCACAGATTCTGTCAAGCCTTTGGCGTTTGACTTTGTGTTTGTCAAGTAAAGCCATCGTGGTGTTGCAGACCCCTTCCTCTTGGCTAGCTGTACACTGGGCTAAGCCTCAGGATACTACTGCCCCCTCAGTCCGCTGCAGAGCATATCGTCACCTTCAGCCTGCACATGCACACACAGAAGGGTCTCATTCAATAGACAACTTTCATTCAAACTGATACCTACATTTACCTACATTGTCTTTTCACTGAACACTGAACGGACATGTTCAGGACAGGTCAACTGGACAGTTGCAATAACAAAACCTTCCCACAAGAGGGAGCTACATTCCAGCACAGACTTACTGAGTTCACAAAAAAAAACTCATTTTAATCAGCCCTTCCTTATCTAATTGTTACAATATGTGAACTGTAAATATGTAAACAGTTTTTCAGATTTTGGGTTTATGTTATAAAAGAACTGTACACAAATTTGTTATCTAGAAAAAGGGACAAAACTATGCGGCAATCAGGTGTAAGCCTGTCTATCTTTTCTTACAGATGAAAGTATGTTAGAGTGTCAAGCCCATTACTTAATTACTTAACCACTCACTCATTAAGGTCTGAGGTAAGTGTGGGATGCAGGTATACAGTTAAATACCAACACCAGTTAGCTGTGTTTGTCCTTTGACACTGATGGGATGGTTGTATAGGAAACATCATGTCTGTGCTGAAAACTGAGAGAAGCTGATAGCAGGAAAGAGAGAGACAAAAAAGCAAATTCCATGCTGAGCCATACTCTCTGTGTTTCTTACTCTCTGTCTCTCTCTATCACACACACGCAGCCACTGAATGAAGATTTTGGACCCTTTCAGGCAACCTGAAAGCGATCACAACACACTCCCCACATGCACTCCGAAGTACTAAACCATTACACAAAAGCATGCCTCAATTTCAGCCATTATGCTGGAGGCCAAATATCAGTCATTCAGACCGGAGAGCGCAGGCACTCAGGGCACCATAATAGAGCTTTTTATCATAGCCCTCTGTCATCAACATAAATAACAAACTCCGTTCCTCTAATCCCCTGCTGTCTGACTCCATTTCTCACCTACTCCCCACATCTAGTGTCTGCTCTCCATTATTTCTGCTTTTGACTGCATTACTTTCACCTAAACTTCCAGAGTGAGTCACATCCTACCAGGCCAGCACATAGAACATCACTGCACCTCAACCACTAGAACACTATCTGCATACAGGTAAAACCCTTACATTTGATCTTATATGATTCATATGCAAATAAGAAGGGTGAAGCTCTCTACTGGCTCTTCTGCTACTGTCAGGTGTTATCAAGCCCAGAATGCACAGAAAAGTCCAGGTTATGTAAATGTGCATTTAAGGTGCATGGAAGCCACACGTTTAAACTGTTCTAAGCTGCTTATTGTCAATGTTGTAACAAAGTCTTATAAATCCTCATAGAGCTTAATAGGAAATGGAAGCGGTGTTCTTAAATAAAATATAAGTCAGCAAAATGAGGTTCATGGGCCATTTCTATTGTTCTAATGCACAAAACAGGTGGCATTTTCAAACAGTGAGAAAAAAAAAACAAACCAAAAATTCAGTGGTTTTGTTACATATTACATATCATATCATATACTAAACTGAGGAGGAATCATTTCTTGCAGAACAAGCTGGTGCCTTTCAGTTGTTTTTAATGGTTCTGGGTGTGGGCTGTCGAACACCATGTACCACGTCTTGTACGGAAGGGCCCTGAGTTTTCTGTGCTCTAAAAAATGCAGTGTGAACCTCTCCTTAAGGCTAAAAGAGGGTAGTGAGACAAACACACACACACACACACACACACACACACACACACACATTCACAAGTGCAGGTTACTCAGTAGGCAGAGTATGTCAATTCTGAACCCTTCTCAGATTCTCAGCTTGTTAACACCTCCTAACAGGCCATTAATTAGCAGCGGGGGACCTCACAGCTCTATCAGTGAAATATGCCGGCGTGTGCTACTCAGCTCACTTTACAAGTTAGAGACATTAAAGGGACGTAAACACCAACAGCCTGCAAACACATAGGATATCATGTAAGAAGAACAAAGACTATATTGATGATATTTGGATCGTAAGACATGGTATAAAGAGTCTGCAAGTAGTTTTGCTCAGCAGTGAATGTCCAAAGCGTAACAATGAAGTCAAACAAACAAGAAAGCAGTAAAAAGTATCAATATTTTGTTTTCTAAAAAGTAGTTGAAAATTTGTGAGTTGGTTTGAAGACCCCAGATTTGGTTCTAGATTTCTCCTGGATGTCTCCAGCCTGCAAGGAATTTTAAAACTAGCAACACATCAGATTTAATTTGATGAAGTGACTGATCCTGTAAAGATATTTGATGGGAACTCCAAGTACTTCTGGGCTTCCCACGGAGAGGTCAGGGAATGGTTAAGTGAACACGATGACACTCATAAAATCACTGTATACTGTATTAAAGTTATTTTTTATGCATTATAATATTTGTGCTTACTGCCCACCTAAACAGCTTTTAAACAATATTCCCTCAGGTGCTTCCGACTTCTGCTTGGTACAGCGTGCATGCAGTTTATTCAGTACGAACTGTGGAGGTATAAGCTCTCATTACTTGTTATTTCCTTTAGCCTCTTAACTCCAGTGAAAAATAAACTTTGGACAACACGACTTACGTGACTACATTGAGAAGAAGGAAGGAAATTGTTATTTTCCTTTGAACTATTGCTTTAGTAACTTTTACAAAAATTATCCACTAGCGATAGGCATCAAAGTTCAATACATCAACCGCAATGACCGAATTAAACAGTGGTCCACCTTAAGATTAAGGTCAAACTTCAAATTAAATTTTATATATGTTATTAACATTAATGCTTCTCATTTAGTTTGCAACACAAAACTTTCAGCAAATATGTTCAGCACTGCTCGTTGCTGGGTTAGGTTTGTAAAGAAAAGAAAGAGTAGCAACGGAATACCAGGGAATTGTTATTGCCATCAATATAAAAATGCTGAACGATATCCGGCCTTTGTAATCACTACATCTTACAAAATGTGTTGGGTTAACTTCAGCTAACCCAGACAGCCCTTCCATCTTGCAGACTGCGCTCATCTGTGAGGGACTGGGGCGTGGGAGTGTGGGCTGGCATCTTTTGTAGAAGGGAGGAGAAGACATGCTCAGTCCAGCAGAGAAAGTCTGGGCATTAAAAAGCCAAGAGGAGAGCTGGAGACACTCTTCCTCTCAAAGTCTTCCTTAATAGACCTATCAATCTCAGATACACACACACAATAACAAAATCCTAAACTCCCTTCCCTCTCATGTAATTTCAGAGAAAGACAGAAACCATTAACGATGTAAAAAGAGGAAGATATTCATTACAGTCGTTATTGTCTGGTTACACAAGATAAATGTTAATGAGCTGTTTGGGAATTGTTCTAAGTGTTGGTGCGCTGCTAAAGTGGTAATATTTTGAGATTACAGCTTCAAAATGGAAATATTATTAATGTAGTTTATATTTCTCAAAGGGGGGGTGGGCAGTAGCTTTTCAGAGGACACAAAGAGATCACCTGTATCCACTTCAAAGCCATGTCTATGTTTTAAAGTGCTCTCTCCCACAGAGCATGAATTACAGCTGTCCCATTCACCGACGCGCTGCTTTGATTTATCTGCACCTGTGAGCATGTGTCCATGCGAGAGAGACAATGATGGCTCTGCTGCGTTTTGTGATTGATATGTCTGAGCCCCCACTTCTCGAGGCTCCTGAGTGTGACGCTGCACAATTTATTATACCATTTTACAATACAATGTCATAGTTCAACATTAAATGCTCAGGGGAAATGATAACTGATAGCACTACTCATTCCGAACCACAGATATTTCATCGTTTCCACACAAAGTCCGACACATTTGCAAAATGAATAAGGACTGTGGACTCTGAAACTGGTTTGTTGCCACTGATCATATTTGAAGTGCTTGACATTTTGAAAGAGCTCAGCATTGCTTTGTTGGGATGCCACGTTAAATATGCAGATCCTTTTCTCTCTCTCAGCACTCACCCTCTCTCTCTCTCTGTTGAGGGAAATCACTGCAAGCATGAATCTTAAACAGTGTTTTGGGTTTCTTTTGGTTTCTTTCCCCTCCACCTTCATCCAGGGACCTCTGCTAAAATGCCATTGCCAAAAAAGACCTGCTGCAGCCTCACCCACCTTCTTCAGCACGTCAAGAGAATAGCCACGATGTCAGCGAGCCACACCCAGCGCAACACCTCCTCCAGCTCACAGACTGCAGAGAGACAGAGAGGAAAAACTCTTTACAGAACAGCAGACAGAGGCTCGGAATATGCCAGTGTTTCACAGAGACTAATGAATATTAATGTGCTGACTCTTTTGCAAAACTGACCTTTTGTTTTAACTCTGCAGGGAAACGTTAGAACACTTTCTTTTTACACAAATATGAAAGCCTTAAACTGGGAACAAATTCACTCATGATTACTTCACCCTCCACCCACACAGTGCAACTCTCCGTCTACACACTGTCTTTTCCTCCCTCACTTTCACAGTAGTGCACAATTAAGATGATGCACACAATGGAATGTAGCAGGTTAGAAATTCTGCAGCACATTAGACACGAGCTACAGAATTAAGAGCTATTAGATAAAAATGAGGACATTTTACAAAGCACAGTTTTACACTTATCCAGATAACTTAAAGCAAAATAAAGTAAAGCAGTCCCTTATAGTCACACATAAACAAACACCAATGAGGGACACCTGGGGAGCAGTGTGTGGGGACGGTAACTTGCTCAAGGATACCTCAGTGGTAACACTAGCATAGCCCAGGGTCCAGCTGTCCCAAGCATATACATTACTAGAAAAGATGAAAAAAAGTTTCCTATTGGACAATCCAGCTTTACTGAGAGTTAGGGCCAAACAATATGACAACATCTGTAGGAATTTTGATAATTTTTGCATCTTATAGAACTCATGTCAGATACACTTTTGTGAAAATATCATGGATATTATCAGTATAGTCTCGCGTAGCCAGGAATTCACAGCAGCTTTCTTTGGCCAAGGTCCGCCCATAAGGCTGTTTGACCGACATGTCAAACAACCAATCACAGTTCGTTTCGTTCAGCGTCAGCGCCAACAGAAATTCATACCATGTCCTAAACCACATCCACAAGTCAGTCACCTCAGTATATAAATGGAGGTGGCTTGAGTTGGTTACGAGAAGTTTTATGGATGTGTTTACTGAAAATAATGGGGTTAAATTTGGCTTCTAGTTTATAATGCGTGTGTGGGGGTGGGGGGCAGGTAGACTGCAAAAGTATTGAATGTGTACTGAGGAGCTGCTAGTAACACCTAACTCTTTAGCAGCTATTTGGGTAGTGGCTCACTGTCGTCAGAGTAGCGACACTGACATGCACGGACACGCTTGTGTGTGTTGATGTGTGCTACAAAGATTGGCTCAAACACAGTGTTGCTGGAATTTTTAAATCCTGTGTCTGCTCCATTATACACGGCTAACCTAGTGGTCCACCTTTTAAATGTAAAGTTATTGATGATGACTCATCTGATGCTGCTGCGTTTGTGTTGGTCACCCTCTAGTCCTTCATCAGGGGTCAGTTTCTGGCCACAGGACACTTTTGGCTGGATATTTTTGGCTACCTCATATCCAACCAACAAAAACTAACATGGCTGCTACCATGTTTGTGTTTCTGCTGTGCTGAGAATGATCCACTACCGAAGTAATGCCTGTAATCGCTGTAGGTCCTGTGCCGGTCCCAACCATTGATAGATGGCTTACAAGTGAAGCAGTGAAACGTTTGAACTGCTGTCTGTAATTGTAACTACGGTGCATTTATATGGTCAGTGGACCTGATGAAATTAACAGTTTGTGTAGATTTACGATTGTTCCTTCTGATCCTGATGTTTATGGACTCTCTGTTCCTCTTCCAACAATATTAACCCTCTGGACACTTAATCAAACCAACTCTGTTAGCCATAGAGGGCCTATCTGCCTATAACCTCATTCACTAAGGGCTCTCTCCTGTATTTATTCTCTATTCTTGTGACAACCTGATTGTAAAAAGCGCTATAGAAATAAAATTGTATTGTATTGTGTACTTAAGTCAGTGCATGTTTATGGCAAATTTGACTGTTGTTTTGCACTTCATAGCTACGGAGATCTTTACAGCACTGCTGGGTCATACTGTGGTGAACAGATGACTAATTCAATTGAAACCCTGAATTGAAATGGGGCTGAATTGTGGGCAGGGGTGTGTGTGTGTGTGTGTGTGTGTGTGTGTGTCGGGGAGGTAATGGTGTTTTGTCATTCTTCTGCAGCAACCTCTCTCGCTGGACCAGGACAGCTCTGTACTGCGGGACCAGCAGGTCTCCCTGGAACTCAGAGTGACGTTAACGTGAGTCACGCTCCTACATACACACCTGGTAGTGCTTTCCATTGCTTTAGTTCCGGAAACAGTTCATGCTTTAGTTCATGAAACAGTAAAGAATGAAAAAACCTTTGGTTGATGTGGAACCTTTATTATGTGGGGGTACTTTTGTTTTAAAATGTTCATCATTTACACAGTTGTTATAAAAGGTCTGAACGATGGAGAATCAAAGTTTGATATTCTAAGAAATCGTCTTGAAACCTTTTGGCAGCTTTGTTTGTTGTTGTGAGTGTTGTAATGTGAGCAGGGCTTTTAAGGGCCATTTCATGTTCATATTTTCCTTCATTGTTGTGTGTGCGCAGATTAGAGATTGTGTTTGCGGGGAAGACGACAGGAATCATAGTGAAGTCCAGTAAAACTCTGGGAGAGGCGCTCTCCTCTGTTCTGCAGAAGCACAGCCTCCAACCACAGGACACAGTCATCACCATGGTGTGTGTGTTTGAGAGTTTGATGGCTTTTAGAGCATGTGGAAAATAACATTGCTTAGCTCTCAGTGTATCTAATACTAATACCTTTTCATTTCTGTATCATTTTGTATTTGTGAAGCCCAGTGACTGAGTGTCTGTTTTTTGTTTCATATCAGAGTGGCTCAAAAGAACCTTTAAACATGAGTACCAACGTCTTCCGCCTGGCCAACAAGACCATTTGCCTGGACAGAGTCAAAAGTGAGTCAGCAGTCACCATTGGTTTGCATCAAAAAAAGAATTATTAACCAGATATTTCTTTTATGCTCTTTCTTTTGTTGATTTCTGCTTATTTCTCTCTCACACAAATACACTTTTTTTCTTTTGTCTCTTTCTGACACACTTTTAAAAAGCATCAGTAGAGCTCTCTCTCTCTCTCTCTCTCTCTCTCTCTCTCTCTCCCTCTCTCTCTCTCTCTCTCTCTCTCTCTCTCTCTCTCTC
>JBBPDB010000001.1:28473682-28484388 GCA_037974465.1 Brachypetersius altus
TGAGCAGCAGCATTGGCCACATGAATTGGCTTCTTCTTCTGGCATGCTGGTCGCCAACGTAGCACAATACTGCCCCCACTGATTGTGTGGTACTGCAGTGCAGAGGGGCGTTTAACTTTCAAATTAATCGTGCGATCAATTTATTTTAAAGCGTTATAGACAATAAATTAACGCAAATAGTTAACGCAATATTTTTAACAGCACTAATAAATACGTATACGTATATTTATTCTGCCGCTCCTTAAAGGCCGGGCCCAGTTTCTGATATTAAACCGGTCCGTGACCAAGTAAAGGTTGGGGACCGCTGCTCTAGTTGGCTGCTGTCAACAGTGTTTTGTATCAGCAGTCATTAGGGAGCTGAAACAGAGTATAAGTGGAACCACGTCTTAATCATGTCTCCTGAACCACATATAGTGAGAAAGCTTTCAGAGAAAATTTCCACCAATTATTTCTTGCAATCCTGAACAGGACATGCATTTTCATTCTTTTAACAGTTTGTAATCCTGCCCGAACTGAAGTGCAGTTCAGATTTAACGTGTCTGAATGCACGGAGCATTGGAAGCTGCAGCCAAACGACCTGAAGTGAGATTGCCACAGTCCAGGGCCTTGAGTAGCACCTCTTTACACTTTATGATTATGCTAATACATGCAGCATTGCTCTGCACCCTAAATGAGTGGGTGCAATCTAATGCCCCCTTTCCCATATATTACTGTGATTAAATAAGATATTCACTCTTCCATTTATTCATCACATTAGCATAGCCGCTATTGTCTGTGACTCTTCAACATTTAAAGGTCCGGGGTGAAGTCATGCAATCAAATGGTTCTTGTCTACGATCTCAGCTGGGACAATGCACTTTATTATACTGTAGCAATTAGTATTTTAAGACCAGGATGAATCATTCATATCATTTTTATATCTTTTAAAAGTCACACAGTCACGTCTTCTTCCCACACGAAAGGTTCCAGGCCGTTTTTAAAAGCTCAGGTTTATTCTTTTTCTCGTCATGAAGTCCGGTTGTTCTGGGTCACTTCCAAAGATTTTGTAGGTTTTTAAAAAAAAATTCTGAGGCTAACGGCATACTGTACTTTACCAGACACTAAAAAGATTTCTAAAATGATTCTTAAAACGACAAACAGAGAAACAGGCAAATAAACTGAACAACCAAAGCTACCTCTCAGCTCTACATACATTTACATTTATCAGACGCTTTTGTCCAAAGTGACTTCCATTCCCTACCTACAGGGGGCAGTCTCAGTCACTTGCTGCCATAACGATACAAATTTCTCCCCTCTGGGACTAGTAAAGGTTTGCCTCTAATCTTATCTTCATGTCGTATGTTGTGTCTGTTTATGTTTTTGTGTTCTCCGTGCACCTGGGACTGAAAGAAAGGCAACAGTCATATACTGTGTGTGTGGATGGATGACAATAAATGCCAACATTTACATCTGACAGACACCCTCATTCAGAGTGACTTACAAATCTTTAGTTTCAGGGACAGTCATTTACTTTTATGGTATAGATCAGAGGCTTTTATCCAAAGCGACTTCCATTCCCTACCTGCAGGGGGCAGTGTCTCCCTGGAGCAACTTGAGGTTAAGGGTCTTGCTCAGGGACCCAGTGGTGGTGTGCTGAAGGTAGGATTTGAACCCATGACCTCTTGGTCTAGAGGCAAGTATCCTACCCACTACGCCACCACCTCCCCCAAACAAACAGTGTAATCAATGCTGCTGGATGACAGCTAGCAGTTTCAGGAACTGACATAGTGTCCCGTAAGTGAGACCCATTAAATAAAACCATGCAAAGCAGTAAAATGATATTTATGTTTAAATTACATCAGGAAGAAATTGTACCTGATAGGGGTAGTTGTACCAGCATTCTCTAGTGTTCCACAGCCATGGGGTCTAGGGAAAAAAAAGGAATTGTGAAAGACAGGTTTTACACTCTAATAAAAAGTGACTGTAGCTAATCTTATATTGACCCAATGTAAATAAATGAATTGTCAGAAAAACATTCTGCCACTAATTAAACGCCCAGCAAATGTGATCTCAGTGCTGGGCACTGTTAAGAGAGCAAAGGCCTAATTACGTTACATAAAACTCAGTTAACCACAGCCATAATGAACACTTATGGAAGCAGAATAAAAACGTAATGTTTTTTTTCCACTCGCTAGAGGAATTCAGGGTTAAACCTGCTAAAATAAATAGTGCTAGTTCTACACAAAAAAGACATTTTCAAGTTTTATTTCGTGTTTTTTCTAGCGCCTCGAACTAAATCAACATATCAAATGAAAATGCTAAGTTCCACCACATGTCCAGAAGGTATTCACACATGCCTTATAGTCAATTAAGCTACTTTAAAGTGCAGACAATGCTGCTACAGGCATTCTGACTATGGACACTATGTCTGTATAATGTATGTAGAAAAGCACTTTCAGTAGAACTGGAAGCTCTGGAGCACCATGTCTGATGCGAAGCTTTAACTAGAGGGTATTAAGCCCCGCAGCGTTGGGCTGTGGAGCAGTGGAACTGCGCTCTCTAACTGTTTTTGTACGACTTGGAATAGCATCATCCACTTCATCCACTATCTGACCTCACTAATGCTCTTGATTGAGTACAATCAAATACCCACAACAATAATCCAACATCTTTCCAGAAGAGTAAAGTGGTGAGCACTATTAAGATTCAAGATTCAAGATTCTTTATTTGTCACATGCAGTCATAAAAGTACAACACACAGTGAAATGTATCCTGAACTGCTCCTTTACTAGTCTCACGTAGCCAGAACTTCAGACTGACGGCTGAAGGTCTGGAATTCATAGCCACTTTCTTTGGCCAAGGCCCGCCCATAAGGCCGTTTGACCGACATGTCAAACAACCAATCACAGTTCGTTTCGTTCAGCGTCACGTTTCGGGGCGTGGAAATGTCCCCACAACAACAGACCGGCGTGCAACAGGTCAGTCAGCATAGAAAATCAAAGGAGAAGAAAACAAGCAGTAAGTCATTGATCTGTTTGTGCTCGTATAACAATGGCGTCTGCGTTACCACATCTTATCAAAACACAGAGTAAATCAGTAGGATCACACGTCTGCGATCACACGTCTGCGCTTTGTTTCCCGGCGGACCAAAAATAAATGCGACACTTGCTTCCCCCGGAAATCCGATAAAATTCAACCAATCAGATGACGACCTCGACATTCCTGAAGTATTTCCAGTTAAGTGTACCATATGCATCAGACGTTTAGCCAACGTTCCGTGGGCGTGACGTCTGAGGCTGAGGCTATTATCAGTATCTGTTACAGCAGTTCCACCATGTTTCATTACAAAGAGGCAATAATTAGTATTGTTTAACTGCAAATCATTTACATGTAAATCTGTAAGTTTTGGTAGTAAATCTGTACGTTTTGCTGTATTTTCTAAACACAATATTAATTCATTTTACTAACTTGTTCTTCTTTGACTCATCAAACCTAAAAAAATTTAAGGATTGTGATACTTATTGTATCTTACAGTCCTGAAGCATCAGAAAATGGTTTTTAAAAATCCATCCGTACTAAAGGTGTTCGTCGGCCCATTAATTTCAAGAGAAAAAACAAACCCAACCTGCTCAACTAATAGATACACAACAATAACCAGATCGATGCCTTGCCACGATTTCCTTATCACCTCAGATATTTTGCTTGGAATGACTTTTAATACTGAAATATACATGTTGATGTCATGCTCCACGATTTCAATATTCTGGGTAATTTACAGCAATCATAGATACATGTCATGTGACATAGATACATAACTGACACTGACGCAGCAGACACTGACTGATATTCTCCTCTCTCTTTTAAGTGTCTCATTTACTGTCTATGGTGGAAACTGCTGTCAATAATTTAAACTAGGTTCCTGGTTGAGTCCCATCAGAGTAACGTGGTCAGAGGGAGGCAGGGCTTATACTATCACCCACTGTCTCTGAAAATCTCAACAGTTCTAGAGATTGTGATTTTCTGTCTTTATTCTGCTACAGTTTTAGATTAAAACACTATAGCAAAGTTTTAATCTAAAAAAATATGCAGGGCATAATGAGAGCCACGTAGCTTAACACCGAAAATGACCACAAAATCCAAAACTTCCGGTTCAATATTCGCAGTTGCAACAGAGTCCTGAAATCTAAGGGTGTTGCAACCCCTCAACACCCCCACATTCCCTACTTCTGAGTTACTATGCAAACCCTTAGCAGACTGGTGTGTTGCATAACAAAGAGAGATCATATACAGTACATACACATCTATAATTATTGAAATTGGCCTAGCTGTATGGTGCTCCTCTACAATACTCAGCAGTGGTCTGACCAAGTGTGCGCACAGGGGGTCATTTTTTGGAATTTTAACGAGACAAGGTCCGAGAGAATGACTCCAGGGATAAAAGATCAAGACCATTATGAATGGCTTAAATATCAACCACAAAAGACATGTTGCTTGGCCTGACCCTCCTGTGGTTTACTCGGTGCTGTTCAGCTCCTCCTGACTGAATGAAAGCAGCATGGCACTGAGCATCTCCATCTGTCTCTACATGCAGGGGTCTGCTGGCTCTGGCCCCTCTTCCCCCTTCTGAGTGTGAGAGCGTGTGTGTGTGTGTGTGTGTGTGTGTGTGTGTGAGAGAGCGTGTGTGTGTGTGTGTGTGTGTGTGAGAGAGAGAGAGAGAGAGAGACCGAGCAAGAGAGAGAGAGAATCAAAGAGACAGTTCAACTCTATTACCCCACACTCATCACATTCTGAGCTCAGGGAGAAAAATCAGAGCTATCAAAATAATTTTACAGAGCTATGAATGACATTAGGGCTGAATGTTTCCTCTTGGGCCAGATGCCAAGCTATAATTTCATACCAATTACCTCTCCGTAAAGCAATATTAAAAATCCTTCAAGTTGAATTCCTCTTGACTTTGAAAAGATCTTGGCACATTACTCCAGAGAATACAGAACAGGGGGAAAAAATGCACACACACTAAATATGTTATTAAAAATGAGGTAAATCATTAATGTTCATACTTGTGTGGCTCAAGGGTCTGTAAAATTCACACTTCACTCAACCTCCTATTTGTCAGAAAAAACACAGTAAAATCTTCCATGTAGCGTAAAAATGCCTGTTTAACTTTAATAACTGCAAACACTTAACTATACACACATTTGTTCTTCACTGTTCTTTTATCTTTTCTGTGGCAACATCGATGCTAATGACAATGTGGCAGGAAGGCAGCCAGCACCTAGAGATAGTACACAGCCTGAAATAAAGCTGCAAATGGGAAAAAAAAACATGCATAGAGTAAACATCTGTGGAAAAGCATATTTTGAACGTGTGAATCGCAATTCTAGGAGCTTAAGACACAATAAGCAGTGCTGCATTTTTTTAAGGTATACAGGACGTGAGGGTCAATGACTGAATTAATTTTTCTGTTTTTTTTTTTGTCTTAAAAATACAATGCACAAACTGACTTGGCTCAGATAAATAAGTTTTCAAATTGTTCTACTACTGTGATGCTAGCCCACTCAAAATCGAAGCTCAAAGCTCACAACCCCAGGAATTTAAAAGTAAGCCCAGTCATGTGAGTAAGCATAGCATAACCCACATCCAGATGCTGGGTTTTCATCACTGAGTCTGGTTCCCATGAAATGCAGCCAATGAGAGGTCTTTGAAAGAGATTTAAACCTAAGACTGTGTTGGGCAATATTATTTAATTTATGAACACTGTTTTAAATATGTATGTCATTTTATCAGGTACTCAATTGAAAAAGTCCCAACTTGTCAATGCCTACCACATATTACCATTTTCCAACAAACTCTGCAGCTGTCTCTTAAGCAAGAGTGTTATTCAAATAACTAGGCTTGACCGCCTTGACACACACCTTCGTAAATCTATGTCGAAATGCAGGAAAATAAACCAGGAGAGGCAGCACAAATTCTGTCCTTTCACATCTGCAGATAAGAGTTTGTGTCCCCCACCAACCTGAACAGAAGAGATCATAAATATTAAAGAGCATTTTCCTGCCTCTGTGATAGTTTGTGTCCGTCTTCATGCGCTGTCATGTGATTCGGTGCGTGATGTGTTACTGCCTGAGGGATGGCAGAGAATGGGGGGGTATTTGCAGATGGGATGGTAGGAGGGGGATGTGTTCAAAATCAAGGTCACCCGTCATTTCACCTTAACACGCAACTGTGAATACATAACAACCTACATCAGCACCCGCTCTTTCAAGGAAGGAGAAGAATACTCACCCCTCAGGCTACGTGAAGAACAAGCTATTTTTCAGAGACTTCACAGTAGAGTGGTCAACAGTTATTACTCAAGATCACTAAGGCAAATTAAATTTAGGACAGTTGTCCATCATATACTGAATAAGAGTATTTTCTATGGGGTCTGTCGGAGCAAGGAAGGGACCATTAAAGACACACCAGAGCATCACCTACACACTCCCTTCTCCCACATTTCATCTCACAAAAAATTTGCCATTTACCCTGAAAACTGTACACACAAGAGCAGTTTACTGTTTTTATACAGCACTATCTGTAATGGGCCTAAATGAACAATAAAAGTATACAGAGCCTTTCAATAATTTCATTTTAAGATACCTAAATGTAAAAAGAGGTAAATATATGAATGGGTGTGTCCATTAGGCTCTGTTCCTTATTGTAAGACTCATCAGACTGCCAACTATCTATGGGGCTAACGGACACTTTCTGAAATTAGCTTTTTTTTTAATGAACACTATGTAGAACTATGTATTATTAAACACAGATCACTCCACTTGTGTCCTGAGGCCACTTTTTCCAGCTGCTATTGGCCAAATGGAATACCCTCATATTCAATATGGGATACCTAACTGTCTGATATATATATAAAAAAAGAATTGAATAGGGCTAAGTTGTTTCAGTATTTAATGACTGTGTGCAAATATTCATGAAATTTAATGAAGCAACTACTAAAATACACTGAATATTTCAAAGTATAAAGTTTTTAATCAATTCATTTTTGTAAAAAAAAAAAAACCTGAAAGAACACTTCTAATTATTTTACATTAGAAGGTAAAGAATAAAATTATTGTGTAAATAAGTGTAAAGAAATATATACAGTCCTTTTGATATGGCTACTAAGATTTATATCAACACAGCATTCAGTTCCTGATCCTTAAAAACATTTCTGTGTATTAAAATGATCAGTGCCTCAGTGACATGGTGTTCTACTGTAGACCACTAGTAAAATGGGAAACTGTCAAAATGTAGATTTTGGAATGAAACAATAAAAATGTGTCCTTTATTTATAGCCTTATGAATCTGCCCCTCGGGGCACAACCACCTCCTTCACTCTGGGTGGTGATCTCACCGGTGCCACGCCCCTTCAATGACGTCATCCAAGTGTGACTTTGTTACCACATGTCTTTTAGAATCTCATACGCACACATTAAACTATATTAACTGCATTTTTTTAACCTAATATTAGTTTATAATATTTTAATTATATAAATGTAACATATACAGAGTTAGTTTATATTTATCATTATTTATAACAAATAATAATCGTTTCAACATTCGTAATAACGACCATAATAATATTAGTACTAGCAGAAGTAGTAAAATCTTAGTAACTGGCTTTAACTGATTTATTGTGACAGTCTTAAAAGACACACACACACACACACACACACACACACACACACACACACACACACACACACACACACACAAATACAAAGACTCCATACATTGAAAATGAACTGAACGAACCATCACGAATCCATGGTTCGTTCAATCAAGTATGGTGAATGAATTAGTGCTGAATTCACCTATCAGATCTTCTTGGAGGTGTTCATTTAAAATGGTTAATTTACACAGCGGCCAGGACTGGTGTCCCGTATATTTCTTTATTTTCCCACTAAAGTTTCAAAGCTGATACAAAAATATTTTGGGGGTTCCTATATTTTATATGAAGTAACTTCAGGTTAAAACCAAAGAGGCAAACTTTGAATATCAAATCTGTTTTGTCCACGGTAAATACTCTCTCTGTTTTGTCCAGAGTAAATAGACTCTTTTTGTTTTGTCCAGGGTAAATAGTCTCCCTGAACTCACGTGGACGTCGTATTAGTTATTTAAAATCATGATTATCTTTTTGCGCGATAAATTTAAGTTGCTTTATTAAAGAAACTGTAATGTTTTCAGAAATCAACTGCAGGGAAGAAGTGGTCTACTCGAGGCCTGTCGGAATCAGCACTCAGCTAAGTAACCTGTTGTGGCAGCTGCGTTTCTGTCATGTTTTCACTATTATTAATGTTTCCACACCACACCGGGGGGCAGCGCTGTCCTCTTGGTACATGAGGGTCTTTAACATGCCCAAAATGATAATCTTTGGGGTTCCTAAAACTGTTTTTAAGGTTAGCCTATCGGCCAAGTGTCCAGCTGACCCCAAACAACCAACCCACCCCCATCCCCTGGCGTTCATGGCGCAGGCAAAGTAACCGAGGTAAACGAGCCAAACACACACACACCAAGCCCATCCAACAGCCGTCAAAACGAGTACTTCAAGTTGATCTTACCTCAGTTCCAGATGCCTTTTCACTATTTTTCTCTGTCCAGCTGACGAGTCCAGACGCCTTTCTGCAGCTTTAATAAGAGCTCAGCTCATACAATAGAGATCCCTGTGTTAGGGATTATGCTAACCTGGGAATCGACACAGAAACTTAAAGCTCCTGGCACCGTGAAAGTGTACAACAAGAGAAAAAGAAACAGAGAAAATGACCCGATAGCAGCTGAGAGGTTCAGATGTATCAGCTCGCTCGCAGCAGAGGGCTGTAATGGCCAACAGTGCTCGGTGTGATGGACCTGGCAGCGATGCTTTTCTTTTTGGCTGCTCGGTTTCGTCTTGTCCACTTGCAGCAGGAGGTACAGGGGGTGTTTCTCATTCTTCTCTCTCTCTCTCTCGCTCTCTCTCTCTCTCTCTCTGAAAGAGGCGGGGCTTAATCACTTTCTCCAGGCTGCACTCCAGGAGCTTTCCTGCAACTTAGCTTGCCAAAGCAGGCAATTGGAAAGTTGTAGCAGGCATTTATATATACACCATATGAAGAGAAGAGCACCTCTTAATAACTCATTTTGTGCTGGATCAGGAAAAACGTAACACTGTACATATCATTGGGCGTTATTTCATTCTTTAATGGTCCTAAGCATTCTTCAGGATTGTGCAAAAAAATTGACAATTATGTCATGAACTCCCCAGTCTCCAATTTGAAACAAATGACACACAACTGTCTTTGCATGTTTGAAAAGGTGCTGGAAGAGTAAGTAATTTTCAAATCTGCTTGAAAGACTGCCATGGATCTGTACTGCCGTGATAATTAACTATCATAATGTGTATCACATTGTGCATTATTTTGCGATGGTGTGCAATATCGGGTTCTTACCAGTTCTTATCGGGTGCTAAAACTTAATCATTACCTTATTATTTACACTAATGCAGTATCACATGAAGGATGCTGAATAATTTTATTATGTGTAATAATATGAATTACACATAATAAAAGTAGTGAAATATCACTACTTATGTCAGTATTACTTATATACACCTGGTCTCTACTGTGTTTGGATCAGGTGTGTATAATGTGTTTGAGGAGGAGAACCATCAAACTGTGCTGGACCCGACCCTCCAGGACCGGAGCTTGACACCCCCGACTTAAACAGTATGACAGTAACATACTCCAAACTACCATTTGTGTTGGTTGATTTCACTCAGCTGTGTTACTTAAATATAGTATTTGTACCCAGCATTCCTGTACAGATTTATTATATTTTATTTAGATTATTTTTTTATAATCTGTAGTGTCTGTCTGCTTATGTAATGTCTGTCTTTGCTGTCATTACATAAGGAATTTCATCTGAGATCAATAAAGTTTTTCTGGCTCTGATTCTGATGAATGGCAAAAGATGTTTTTGCTGAAACTAATTAATACATTTCTACATTCAATTAATAGTACAAACAGTGCATATTGCTACATTTAAAAACAGTCATGCTTATGTTTGAAAAACAGTCATGTTAAGTTATGTTTGTTTTCAGTTAGAAGTACTTCTAATATCTATCTGTCTGTCTGTCCGTCCATCCGTCCGTCCGTCCATCCATCCATCCATCCATCCATTCAACAAGGCTCATTTATGAACGTTAGGAGTGAAGGATAGCCCATCTAGTCTAATCTTTCAGAAGAGCTTCTGTAATACAAATCACTCTTATTGGTGTAGTGTGATGTTCTTGCCCAGGTGAGGATTGAACACCATCTGTAGTGTGGATGCCAGTGGCGTTACCCACTACTCTACAGTACACCCACTAAACACCTTTTTATCTAATAGTGACAGATAATTAATACATTTGATGTCTGGTGTGTGTAAAGCTCACTTCCAATAACCTGTCTGTGATTTGTGCAATCTGTCCTCTGGTTAATCCTGTAAGTTTCTGCTTTGTTGAGTGTAGGAAACCACTGTCTTAGTGGCTGAAATCTCACAAATAACAACTACATTGCTGCATAAATGCTGTAAATATGTTTTACAAACATGAAACGAAAGTTTCAGAAATTATGCAGTGCAAGGGTGGAGGTAGCTCAGTGAGTAGGATACTTGCCTCTGGACCAAGAGGTCACAGGTTCGAATACTACCTTCAGCACCACCACTGGGTCCCTGAGCAA
>JBBPDB010000001.1:28488178-28544349 GCA_037974465.1 Brachypetersius altus
AGAGACTGCCCCCTGTAGTTAGAGAATGGAAGTCGCTTTGGATAAAAGCGTCTGATAAATGCCGTAAATGTAAATGTTTGGGAGTTGATGAAAGGTCAGATCTTTCTGATATTAAGTGTTTTGAACCGGTTCTATTTAATATTGTCATTTTCAAATATCGTCAAAGTTCTGGGATATTATTTTTTGTATTGTAAGAAATCCAGAAAACTGGATTCTAGTACTATGCAAATAGTTCCTCAAGGCAGATTTATCTTTTCATATTCTACAGTATATCATCTAATGGGGATCTAATGAATGAAATTTACTTTGTCATTTCTCTAGAATGACTAATAGTACTTCTGACTATGGCCACGATTAAACTCTGTTTATTATAACTGTAACTGTTCTTATCTTCCAGTATGTTTCTGTGTTTCTTATGTGATCAATCTTTCTTCTCTTTTTTTAGTGGCAGGGAACACAGTGGAGGAGCCAGACATTCACCTGATCTTGGAATATCCTTCTGGAGCTATCTGGGGGCAGTACACCTCTCGAAGGGCCAACAGGTGAATTTGCTTTTATGATTTATTATAACTGAATATTGTGCGCAAAGAATTACAAAAAGTTCTAACATTCTGAGGTTTTATAAATCTGTAACAGTGGCAGCAATTAATCAAAACTACTCATGCAGTCAGTCACATTTATAGATTCACACTCTAACAATTTGCCACATCCTGATTATTTGGAAAGTAAAACATCAGTAATTCAGAATAGCTTGTAAAAGTATTTCCTTAATCTAACGTCACAAAGCGAGTGTTGTTTGCAAATCAAGGTATGAAAATGATAAACCTGCTTTGCATTTATCATCTTGTCATGGAGTGTGAGTGAGTGAACTGGTAAATTCTGTCTATCATTCAGTAAACTGGGTTTATTCCAGTCTGAGCTGAACTCTTGCTGTATGCAGTGCTGAATGTCTCATCACCTCCAATTAAACTCAAAACTATTCAGAGAGTTTTGTCCCGCTACCTTATAAAACTATAGGAAATTTCATGGGAAATATCTTAAAACTATTGGTTTCAGATGTGTTAGTGTAGATTTGAAGAGCATACAGTAACAGTCTCTTGAAAGTTATGCATGTTGTTACTGTGGAAACAAATCCATGAGTGATCAGTGGACTGACCGTTCCAAAATAAACTGAACCTTGACACAACTTATTTACAAAAGATAGAAAGTCTGTTCGTTATCCTGCAAAGTTCTATTTATGGTGATACAAGGCTTTGTTCCGACAAAGTCTAGTCTTGTTGTGTTGTCTAGTTGTGATTGTTGCTCCACTGTTCTTTTTTGTCCTGTTTGCACTCGTGGTCTTGTGTTCTGTTCTGTTCTGTCTCTTGTGTTGCACCATGGTCCTGTAGGAACATTGTTTCGTTTTTACTACGTACTGTTTGTAAATGGCAGAAACAGCAAATAAAGGAAATAATTCTAATACTGGAAACATTATAAAATACAATCGACATCAGATCATTGGGCATTCAAAAGAATAAATACTTTTCAATGCCTTGATTGCCTGTTTCAATACTTTTACTTTTTATGTGTTGACATTTTGTAGTCAACTTTATCTGTGTAGTCTTGTACTAGACACAAGTGAGACACTGTTGGTTCTTCTCCACAGATACATTGTCCACAGTGATGACCACAACCCTTACTTAGACTCTATGGAGGAGTTTGAGAAGAGGTTGGAGAAGTTTAAGCCTGACCTGCTGGTGGTGGGAGGACTCCAGATGATGGACAACTTCCCTTTTAAACAAGGTAGTGTCAGCCACAGACAATGGTGCGATGAGAGCTTATAATGTTAAATATATGCGATAGACTGGACAATGAAGAATGAACTTTATTTCAGACTTAGCTGTTAGGGCTGTATGTCCTTGATCAAGATTGCTTTTTAGTCAATACTAATAAATAGTTCCAGAACAACAAACAAAAGGTTTACTTATTTTAGTGAGATCTTCCCATAGATCATTAATGTATCGTTCTAGATTCATTTTATATAGAATGATTATTAAGATTATTAAGTTCAGTAAAGCAGAGGGGTTGTTGTTCAGTAGTGAAATAAAAAAGACTAACTTTGCTGAGTCACTTGAAGCAGGAGCTGTTAATCATTATTGATTTGTGCGTTTGAAATGTCACTGATAAATGTTAAAAATGTGAGAAGTTAAACAGTGACTAGGTGACGGGTGATTAGGTACTCTGCTGAAAGATTGTAGCTGTGGTATGAACTCTCACTCCTTCACTAATCCTACTGAAAAAAAATTTTCAGCTGCCATGGGAAAGCAGTGACGATTCATTACACTCAGTTGTTTCTGTTTGATCTGTGCTTTACCATCAGCACACATGGGAGCAAAAACAGGATTAGCCGCATTTATGCTGACTTAATCAGCCATGTTTGGATTTCATAGCAGTGATAAATGGCAAATGCAGGGAGATGCTTATAGTCTGACTGGTGCTCATGTTAAAAGGGAGAACATATTTTTTGAAAATTAAGACTATGGACACCTTAGGCCTGTCTCACAAAACAGAATTTCTTGCTTTGCCAGCTAACTTTGCTCAGTCGAGCCTGAATTGACCAATCAGGGACTGATGGTGGTGGTCACTTTTTACTTGTCATAATGTTTGTTGCATCAGTCACCATAAGAATGCAAATTTTTAAAGGAAGCAAATCACACAATATACAGGAGGGCCTTGAGTTTTGAGGGTCTCGACATTTTGAGTTTACGACGCTCACATGGGCGAACTAGTTTAGGGGCGCGCAGCGGAAGAATGTGCAGTAACGCACCGTATGAATCATGTCCAAATCTGGTTTAGAAAGATTTTTAAGCATTTAACATTTAAGTACATCTGTTAGTGTTCCAGATTGTTTCTGCAGTATTTCATGGTGAGATAAAGACTTTTTCTTTAACTGGCATTCAGTTATAAATATATTTAATTCAACCAAAATATTTCTCTAACCCTAACTTTACCTCAACCCAAAACCTAAATCTAATTTTGACCGTAACCCACATCCTACTCCCAATCACGCTGTAGTTTAACAGTTTGAGGACTTACAGATAACCTTTAGAATAAAGTGTGACCTGTAAAATACTCGTGAATGCCTTTATGCAAAAATGTCCTCTTGTTTTAGCTTTCATAGATCAATCAATGTGTTTTTTTCCAGATTTTAGGTGTTTTGTTGTAATGCTGATGACTGTTTCTATTTTAGGAGAGCGTCAGGTACTGTTGACTCACCTGACGCGGATCCTTTCCTCAGCATCCCCTCAGACCAGCGTCCACTTTGAAATGGCCAGCTTTGTGGATGAGGGCCTGATGTTGGACCTTCTGGAGTTTGTGTTGCCACATGCTGACTCTCTGGGCATGAACGAGCAGGAGCTGCCAAACCTCCTCAGCCTGTTTCGCGGCAGCAATGTGACTGTGCTTTCTGACCCCAATCCTCGTGTGGCCACTGTGCTTGACCAGATGCGCGAACTCTACCGCATGGTCAACCAGCGGCACGGGGAGACTGGAATTGGGAGACCTCTGACCAGGCTGCACGTCCACACACTGGCCTTCCAGGCCATGATCGTCACCCATGGCTCCCAGTGGAAGAACACCATGTCAGCTGTGGCAAAGGCCTCGCTCACTGCCAACCGCCATGTGTGCGGGTCTGCGGACATCGACCCCAGCAAAGCGAGGCTGATTATGGACGAGTCTTTCTCAGTCAGCAGAACAGAAGGCAGTCAGAGGATTCCTCTACAGGAGTCTCGCCCCGTCTCCTGCTGGACTGAGGAGGATTATGAAATTTGTGTGGCTCCTGTGCTTGTGTGCACTGAAGTATATCAGACTGCTGGAGGAGGAGACAACATCTCCGCCGCTGGCCTTGTGCTGCAGATCTAACTGAAGAAGAAGCTGTCTTAACTCTATTCTGAAATTGAACTGGAGATAACTAGTTTTGCTGTCTAAACATCCCATATTATATGAACTTTTTGTATTATTTTAGCTGCAGTCTTATAGATCACTTTTACCACCAACACTGGGTCCAGCCGTTTTTCCCCTCTTCATGTTTTTGTTTTTGTGCTGTCACGATTCACATACAACCTTCATGTCTGTGTTTTAACCCTCACTTTGGGGGCCAGTCATCTCTTAACAATCACTCACCTAAATTCTTGAAACCAAAAGTGTTTGTTGGTTTAAAACCCAAATCTAGATGTACTGAAATGTCTTGTTGTCTAGCAAGACAACCTGTTCTGTTCTTTCCTTTTATTCTTTCCTTTTTTAAACTTTCCTACTTACCATAGGAAACTGCATGTTCTTTTTATTTCTGATTGCATAAAGGGAATGCATTTTTATACATTCAATCTTTTCAGCCTTATGTTTTAACTTTACTTTGGAATTTTTTTAGTTCTTTCGAGAGGAACCACTCTGAATTCTTTTGATATGAACCAATTCTTTTGATAGGACCTCATCCTTTAAAACCTGAAGCTTGAATGCTTGTGAATGAGGACATTGTAATTACTGGTCAAACCAAGGATACCAGTGGGGAACACCAAAAGCTCAAGCAATGAGTTGCATAGTTGGTGATGGGTGGCATACAATACATTTTATGAACTGCATTTCTGGGCTCTGGGTTCTCATCTCCATAGTCTCACAATCTCTGCTCAGCACTTGCAGAACTAACCCCATTATCATCCTACCTCCTGTGCCTATGGAAGAATATGCCGCATACTTGATTTATCTGTTGAAAGCAAAGAACTGATTCATGTATTTACAGTAGGTCTGTTTCTGAGAGATCTAGTGGGGCTGTTTTTGTTGCCCTCCTTGTATGGGGCACAGTTGAGTGGTGGGAGTTATTGAAGATAACTATTGGAAATGTGCCACCCTGTGAGAGCTATCAGGAGTGTACTCAGACACTCAGCAGCTGACAAAAGATGCGTCTCAGGGATTAGCTGAGCTCGGATATTTTGAATCCACATCACTTGATCAGTTAGAAAAGACAGCGCTGCTACAGAGCCGGAGAGCAGCTGTCATGGTGATGCTGTTTGTTCCAGCCTTTTGAGATGGAGAGTTGAGCCTGATTATGACTGACTATGGGTTCAGGAGAAAGCGTGTTTGTATTGCACGAAGTGGAAGTGCAGTGGAACTTTTAGAGTTTTGTTTTGTTTCATGTATACATATTTAGACTGGTGATTTTGACAGAATACACACCAAATGACTGAGGTTTATGAATGAATTGTAGCATTACAATGAGCCATTATGGTTTGGAAGTATATCTGTCTGTTCGAGTGCGTGTTGTGCTGCCTGTGACAGTTGTCATTAACTGTCCTTCTTACCTTGTTTGACTTTCTATCTCTGAACTAAGGTGAATGAAAAATGCTTTGTTCCAAATGAGGAAAAAAAAGTATGCTTCTGGAGTTCTTTTGTGTAATAAACACGTACATTCCGTTTGTGAAACACTGTTGTGTCTTTCATATGTAAAGGTATTGTATGTATATCAAGTTCTTCCTTTAGCCTAATAAAACAGGGTGTAGGCCAAAACATGGTTGTAAATTTGCACTTGGAGGACAATGAACTGTTCTGGCAAAAGGCTTATTTAATGAACTCAGCAAGTATCACTGATTTCTCCTTATACTAAACAGTTGTAAAGTGGGTAACCGCATGTAGTTTGGATTACGTTAAGTCTACGAACATCACTTTCATTTAGCCGAGTCGCTTGAACGAAAATGTCAGTGTTCTGCAAATAATTTGCACTTCATGCAGAAATTTGTGGAAAGTGCAGAAAATATCACTGTCAGAACAAACAAAATGTAAAAAAGGTGCCTTTAAAGGACCCATTTCTAACCTTTGTGACCAATTCCTGAACAGTATTATGAGAGAGCACAAAGGACGTTGTCAATGAGATGCAAAAATAAATATAAATATAAAGCTGCAGGACTGACAATATGCGGTGCCTACTTTTAAGTAAAGTTAAATTACTAGCAATTTAGTTTAGATTTATAGAACAATTGTTATTTTAAAATGATTCATCTTATTTTAAAAAAACATATTTGCACAGTATATTATGTCAAATTAAATGTAGTGAATTTCAAAATACATTATGTGGTCTTTATAGAGCATTTTTATGTGATGGGACAGAGTCATGCTGGATTAGAAAAGGTTCTTCAACAAACTGTGTCCACAAAGTTTGTTGAAACTAAAGCATGGCGTTGTACAAACTTGGTATCCTGAAGCATTAGGATTGTACCATTCACTGGATGTATGGGGCCTAGCCCAAAGCCTGAAACACAGTCGTGTCCCAATACTTTTGTCCACATAGTGTAGGTTTCCCTCTAAAACAGAGAGACTTATGTTGTGAAATGACAGTGCTTCAGTGGCGTTGCTTCACGACCCACTCTTGGACTGCACTGTGATTGGATAATGGTGTGTCCAATCACTGAGCT
This sequence comes from Brachypetersius altus, assembly GCA_037974465.1. NCBI lineage: Eukaryota > Metazoa > Chordata > Actinopteri > Characiformes > Alestidae > Brachypetersius > Brachypetersius altus. Next base: position 28,494,619 of record JBBPDB010000001.1, read on the forward strand.
GCTTGGTGCGTAGTGCAGGGTTCTGTAGGAGCGTTGCATTTAGCTTTAGCCAATGCAGCAGTTTAGCCTGTGAAGCTTATTTCACAGTTTAGAGTTTCTTACTGTAACTCAACATGAGCTCAATCGGGACCGGGGTGAGTGGGTTAAATCGGAGCTTTTCTGTTCGAGTTAATTGTTTGTTGAACATGGCTAAAGCTTAAGCCCTTAGTTTAATGTTTTAGCGTTTTGTCATTCTTGGAGCTTTGACAACCGAGCAGTGTGAGGAGGGAGAGCTTTCTCAGTCTCTCGCCAGCCACGACTCGAGTTTATAATGTCTAACATAGTCTGGGCACATTTATTGAAAAATAGTATTGAGAATGTATTCTTTATCTTCTTTTACGGTGGCTGCTCAGCATTCTATTTAGTTTTCTTTATACCTATGCTGAGTCACTGCTAGCTAACAATGAATGACGAGTTAACGTTAGCCAGGTTAGCTAACAAAAGTGAAAGTAGTGTTTTTTAAAGACTAATAAAGGCTTGACCTCATATTCAGACATGTCTATATGCAGTTATGTTCAAAGTAATAATAGAAAACAAAAAGAGTTCTTGTCCTGTATATAGTTATGAAAGTATGTTACCTGTAACTTTGTGGTCTGTTCGGTCTGTTGTTTAAGATAAAATAAAATAAGATAAAATAACCCTTTGTTAGTCCCACAAGTAGGTAATTACAACAGCAAAGTGGACCGAAACAAATAAGAAAGTAGAAACAGCATAACCAAAATAACGAAAGCTGTACAGTACTGTATAAAAAGTACACTATACAAATAATACAAAATATAAAAAAAGCACACTTTACAAATAATACAAAAATATAAATAATAAAGTACACAATGCAAATAATAAAAAAATACACATACATGTGTACACATTGGATGCATGGCTGTATATATGAACACAGTGAATATACATACAGGTTCACATTGAAGTGTCCTCAGTTGCTTTTCTAACAGCTGACATTGATGGGAACAGTAATAATGCACAAGAAGAATTGCATGTTGAACACAGTAATAATTTATCCAAAAATTAGCAAATTTTTGCCAATGATACTGCACAGAAGAGAAACTGTATCAGTGAAATGGTACTAGTTTAACAATTTCACTTATCAGTTTAAAACAATATTGAACACAATTTGTTTTGTTTTAACCTATATCTAGTACGACTTGTCTGCCTCCACGTTTTCACCGGATGGCAGAGTATTTCAAGTTGAATATGCCATGAAAGCAGTAGAAAATAGCAGGTAAGTTTCAATCTTGATTACAAATTTGATTTGATACTGGACTCTCATTTTGAGTTGTTTCTATTCAGTTTGAAGTTTGTTGATTGTAGTTTGCTTGTTAATGCAGTACAGCAATTGGAATCCGCTGCAAAGATGGCGTCGTATTTGGTGTAGAGAAGCTGGTCCTGTCGAAACTGTATGAGGAAGGTTCCAACAAACGCATTTTCAATATTGATCGGCACGTTGGAATGGTATGTGATGTTCTTAATGTGCATTTGAAACTGTATTGGTATTGATGTAAATAATTTAAATGAAAAGGTTTAAGTTTCGGATGGTTGTCTTCTCAAGTGTGATCTCAAGTGTCATATTACCAGAACACTGACAAAAAAGCAGAAATTGCTAGTTATCTGAGACTGTAGCTTTTTTTAATGAGTATACTTATATATTGTGATATGTTAGTGTTTATCAGAACCAGAAGGCATGCATCAGAACAGTGCATGTGAAGTACTGAGTGTTTGAAACGCAACTTTTCTTTTTATTGCTAACAAGCAGCGTCTTTCTCTGTCCTTCAGGCTGTGGCAGGGCTTCTTGCAGATGCCAGATCTCTCTCTGAGGTGGCAAGGGAAGAGGCTTCCAACTTCCGCTCCAACTATGGCCATAACATCCCTCTGAAGGTGCAATAGAAAGCTCCACATTGTAATTGAAAAAAATCCCCAACAAAAAACACAGCCATAAAAAGAGGGCTCGGATCATTAAATACAGAGGTTATAGGGTAAAATGTTTGAGAATGTGCTCTTTTTGCCATGAACATGTTGATATATTTTCTTAGAAAAATCAGAAAATACATAGATTGTGTCACTAATGTTGTAACTCAAAATGTAACCAGAATTGTCAAACATGCATTTCTCATGCAGTTGATGTGAGAACATTTCAGACACTTTTCTGCATCTTTTGCATCTTCTCTCTGCTTACATTGCATTTTCAGAGTCTGGTAGTGATAAACCTTCGCATCCTTTACTGTGTTTGTCAATTAGAAATAATTAATTCGGTCAGTTAAGATTTGCTCCAATTTCCAGACGTTTTCTTTTGCTTTTTCTCTTAATTGATTTAAGTTTCTTAGGTTTTAGACTTTTGCCTTACGTATATATCATTTTTTAAAATTCACTGCCCTCAAAAAGAACCTATGCGCTCCCTGTAGTATTTTGATAAAAGTGCTCTTCAGTATTCTCATGATTTTTCTCTCTTTTTTTGAATAGCATCTGGCTGACAGAGTTGCAATGTATGTCCATGCTTACACATTATACAGTGCTGTACGGCCTTTTGGATGCAGGTAGGTCTAATTCAGTCAGTGTGTCCAAAATCGCACACTTGCACACTTTTAGTGCATGATATTAGGGTGTAGTGTGCTCACAATGAAAACTAAGCTAAAATTATGTATGGTCACTCAAAACGGTCAGAAAACGCAGTGCGGAACGATGGACACTATGCGCACTAAACGGGCGCCATTTTGACCACATAGCAGAGGGGGAGGGACTTTCAATAAGTTTTCAAGTTGAGTAATGGCGGCCAACAGTGAAATGCAAGCCCAATCGGAGGCAGCTGGTTCGTTTAAATGTAAGTAACGTTAATAAAATGAATGTACTGATGTACACTGCGGTATAACCGGCAGATATTTTGGTGGGCTAGAGAATTGCGAGCAAAAGTTTGTCACTTCCACTAAGTGCAAACCGTTAGTGTTCCATTTAGGACAGCAGTTACCCATGGCAGTGTGCACTACAGAGGGTAGTGCTGAGTGCACTCACGTAAGTGCGCGATTTCGTACACACCCAATGTTTCAAGCATTTGGGAGAAAATTTACCTAATACATGCTACAAGTTAAATTAAAACAATGTTATGAAACGTAATGGAAATGTAAATATTATGAAGTGTACACTTTTAAGTATTTGGTTTAATTGTCTCTTTTTGTGTCCTTAGTTTCATCCTTGGATCATATGATGATGATGATGGTTCTCAGCTCTACATGGTTGACCCTTCTGGAATTTCATATGTAAGAGTTGGTGAAAATTATACTTACATACTCAGTGGAGTCAAGCTACATGCTAATCATGCTTAGGTCTGATTTTTCAGTGATTTTTAAAAAGTTTAAGTAAATCCTTTACAGTTTTACTTTCCATGTCTTTTTTAGGGTTACTGGGGGTGTGCCATCGGGAAAGCTAAGCAGGCTGCAAAAACCGAGATTGAGAAACTTCAGGTGGGATTCCAGTGTGAAATATACAAAACTCCTTTTATAAAACTCCAATTACAATTGTGTAATTGTAATGTATAAAATACAAATTGAAGTCAGGTTTTCCTTCCCAACAATTGCAAAAGGTCGCCTAACATCAAGGTGATCTCAAACGATATTTCTAGATTATCTTGTAGTAGAGTGTTCAATCATTGCTCTTCCAACCTATGCCCAGTCCAGTTGGGCCACCCCAGATCTTATAGTGTGGGGTGGACACCAATTATCTGATGGAAAACACAGTGCTGACGTCTTACGTAAACAACCGTTTGCCAATGAGAGCTAATTTGCATAAATTCCATGAGCTATTAGTTCATGAGCATAATAAAAAAGTGTATTGCAGAACCAGTAGTAGTTTGATGGTAGTCTAATGGGTAAAATACTTGCATGTGTACACGACAACCTGAAAGTTGCCAGACACTTAAACCTCAGTTGCTCCCTGTAACTAATTGTAACTATAAGAGCTTCAGCCAAAATGACCCCTTTACCCAATATCCTGTATTGTGGGGCAGGCAAAAGCCTTTTCCAAATGTAGAAATTCCTTGACATTTTCTGTAATTGGCTCAGACCACATGTTCTTGGTATTCTAGAGGCAATGTTGCCATGCGGATTGCACTGTAGTTTATTGTACTCTGAGGCGCTGTAATGTATATGCATGCCATTAATTTGTTGTCTATTCTAAACTATACTAAACCAACTTTACCTTTTACCCAATATCCTGTATTGTGGGTCAGGCCCTTTCCAAATGTAGAAATTCCTTCACTGGCTCAGAAAATATGTTCATAGTATTCGAGAGCCAATGTTTTTGTTTGTTTTCCCTGCACACAACACTTAACCTTCATAATGTAAAATGTACTTGCTACTGTAATTATTATTAACATGTAATTACATGAAATTACAGGAGCGGTCTTCAGTATAACATTTAAAGGTTTTTTTTTAAAGGTTTTTCTTTCTTATCAGTTTCCTCTCTAATTAATATTTTCCTTATTTTATCAGATGAAAGATATGACCTGCAGAGAGCTGGTGAAGGAGGTAGCAAAAATGTAAGTGTAAGAATGAAAGCTTCTTTCTGCTACACATGGGAGTGGTAGTGATTTGGAGAATGTACACAGGGTTGAACTGAGTTTCTCTGCTAACAACTTGTTTTCTCTTTGTATTAACTTAAGTTTCAGATCTGGATTTTATCTGGATGTACTCTGGCCACAGTACATTCCTACTTTTCACTAAAATGGGTCTCTATTGAGATACGATTTCACATTTATTCACAATGAAGCAAATCTAACTTTTCTCAACCATACTGGTAATTTACTGTGAACGTGGTTTCTTACTTGCTACAACCTGTCAGCGGATGGTTGCTTTTATCAGCCCAGAATGCAAGAAGGCATATAGTTTCAGGACTCCAGCTTTGTATATCCTCTATGCTGTATTTTCTTTGTTGTTCTCTAGCTTGAACAAAGCATTTCCACTTAAATTAAGTAGATACAGAAAACGCATTCTATTTTGACATTCTCTGGGAATCTTTGGTCATAGAGGTTCAGGAGCTATGCGGAATGCACTGCAGTTTGCTGGACTCTGAGGCTCTGTAATGTGTGTGTATATGTATATGTATATGTATGCCATTGATTTGCTGTCTATTCTAAACTAAACCAACTATACTTGTTCTACTTTAGTATGTTTCATGTATTAATAACTGTTCTAAGGCCATGTCATCACACACACAGGTTTTACTGGACGTTTTCCGTTTTGCTTTTTTTGCGTCCACACGAGAACATTTTAAAAAATATCTCAGTTCCACGTGCAATCACAAAAAACGCTGTCAAAAGCGCGCCAAGGCAGCAGGTGTTGATATTACCTTAAATCGTATAGCATTGTTGGCCTTTCAGAAGCCTCCTTACCATTGACTGTAGGTGTGTCTCAAACTGCGCACTGGAATGTAGTGTCTAGTGCACACTGAGCACTTTTTCTGTAGTGCACTCTGCCATGATATATGTATTGTCCCAAATGAAACATTAACGTTTTGCATAGACTAATATTTGATTGCAGTTCTCCAGACTGCCAAAATATCTGCCGGCTTTGGTTTACACAATGAATTTCCTCGTGCTTTTATTTGCTTTTGTTTACCCCCTACTACACCCCTACTTACATTTATACAAAGCAGTTGCCTCCGCTTGGGCTTGCACCGGCATTTCACTGTTGGCTGCCATTATTGAACTCTGAAAACTTGTTAAGTCCCTCCCCTTCTGCTACGTAGTCAAAATGGTGTCCGTTTAGTGCGAGTAGCGCCCAACGTTTCACACTGGGTTTTTGTGGCCGTTATGAGTGCGCCCCATCTCTGTAGTTTCAGAGCACTGAGTTTTAGCTTGATAGTGCAAGTGCGTGATTTGAGACACACCAAGTGTCTGTGTTGAATATAAGAGCATCAGAAGCTGACTGACATCTATGTGGATGGACAGTAACCCTGTGCATGAATTTAACATGCTAAAGCTTTTAACAAGACTGAGAGCAATAGTACACCAGGCGTTGGACATGTAAACCTAATGTAAACACGGCATGTACTGTGATGTCATTGCCACTTGGGCTGGAGTTTTCAAAAACTTTTTTCACTGACCCAAAATGCAGTTTACGCGTGGACAAAAGGTCAAAACACATAGAAAAATACCTGTGTATGTGTGAACATGGCCTAATTATCCTTTACCTTAACTGATGAGATTTGGGCCTCTGTTGTTGTAAAACACAAAAATTGTGTATGACTATGAGGGGGCACTTCACTTACTTTGCAGACATGACTGGACTTAAAAAATAAAGTTCTGTTTGGTTGAAAGTGTAGAAATATGATACATCCATGTTTTTCACTGGACAACATGGCGAGGCAAATGGTTTCTGGTATTTGAATCATTGTCACTGTGTATCAGCAGAGTTGGAATATACAATAGCTAACCTCCAGGTTCCCTCCTCCAGTTGCAAACTAATGCTGTTCAGATCTAATAGTGAACACAGCTGCAGCATGACAGTAGTGGTGACAGAACGGGTAAAACGTTCTATCCCAGTATAATTACATTTTGACGGTTTCTATGATATGGTATTGTGAAATTTTGTTGTTTCACAGACCCCACTGGTGAGACATCGTTTAATGGCCTGTCGCCGTGTAACTCTGCAACTATGTGGGCATGTGTTCATCCCATCAGTGGCATTCAGGTTCATCCCACTATTACAAGGCAGTACTGACCCCGGCATGGGCAGTGTAAATGTACACTGCCAGTTTAGTGCAAACACGGTAGATCTCACAGTGGAAATTAGCAATATGATGGTATGTTGGATAAAGTCCAAGTTCTCACATAATAAAATTGCCACATAACATGCACAGCTAGCATGTTTGTGAGCAAAAGATAAAACATTTTCAAACTAATGACTGGTGTGTGTCATGCTTGTCACGTGAAGGTCCTTCACAGCTCAAATTAGAAGCATCCTGTCGGCATTTTAAAAAATAATTTTACTATTTATGTGTAACAGTACAAATGATAATCAGAATACTATTTACCTTTTAAATGTCTTGTTTGGTTTCTTGTACTTGGATTAAGCCTAGATTATTACTTTTCTTTCAGTTGCAAATCTCCATGCAGCATGCTGTGTAGTTCAGGACTGGGATTGACCCTGTTAGGGAAACAAACCCATTGGGTTATTATTTTAAATACAATATTGTAACTTTGTATTGGCACATGCCTGGTCATGACCGAATAAAATTTGGGAATCCCTGCTTATTTATACATGCTCAGTCTCTCCCCCCCCTTTCTTTTTAGCATCTACATTGTACATGATGAGGTGAAAGACAAAGCCTTCGAGCTGGAGCTCAGCTGGGTTGGAGAAAGTAAGAAAATAGATATTTGTATTTTTTTAAGGATATATGAGCAAGTAAACATGATATGCATGGATGTGTGATTAAGGTGCAATAACATCTTCATGCTTCCTTTCAGTCACAAAAGGAAGACATGAGCTGGTCCCTAAGGATATTAAAGAAGAGGCTGAGAAATATGCTAAAGTAAGTCATTTATGAAAGTGAAAGTTATCAATAAGGTCTTGCACTCATGTGTATGGTTATTTCAGCTTATACATTATGGTGGTCTTTGCAGGATTCCCTGGAGGAGGAGGATGATTCTGATGAAGACAACATGTAAATCATTCGCTTAGCAGGCTCAGCTCACCTAATGTATGCCCTTATTCATGCACCCCGATCAGTTCATCTTATAATTTCTTTTATATGTTTTGTAGTCAATGGAGGGATTGAGTCTTTTGCTTTCTTTTGAGAGTTATAAAATAAAAAAGGTGGAAATTGTATGGTGGTGATTACTGTCGATGTGCAACTTCAAAATATACACAGGGTATACACAGGGTCTTAGTATAAATCTGGTTGAATATATAGAAGCTAGATGCTACTACACTGTGTCTGTGCACGATCTTTACATTTAGATAGCAGACAAACAGAAGCCTTTAGTAATACACTGCAAGGACTTGAACCTTGTACTAAGGATTAGCAGTGCCAGCCACCAGTGTAAGGAACTGCAGAGCAACAGTTTGTCAACCACAACATATTGAATTTGATTCCAACATTCCTTGTTTTGCATCTTTTATTAGTGAAATGTAACATAGTGGGATGGTCCTTGTTTAAACAATCATGAACATGCTACTGTCAAAATTAGCATGATTTCAATGTGTCCTTCATTTAATAGATGCCCGTATGTAAAGATTCATACGCATGTACACCAATACCTCTATCTGGCTTCAAGTCTGATATCACTTGGGATCCCATTTTGAAAGTGTGTTCAACAGTGGTAGTCTTGGGGAGCAAAGCAGCATTCAGTGTAATTCCTAGTCAATGCAAATACAAGAGTGCTTAGTAAGCCTAACCTGCAACAGCACCTTAATCAATTATATCTTTACCAGAGCTTTAGCCAAGCACTGTCCTAAAATGAATGGTTTGGCAATCTACATAATTTTTCACTTACCCCCAGAATTTATGAATAAGCCAAGACTTTGGACATCTGGAGTCAAATTTAGCTGCTTTATTTCAGAACTGGAACTGTGGGGCTCAAATTAACAAACACAAATTCACCCAGTTTGTTTCCATAAATACATCCTCCAAAACTTGTGCAAACAACATCAAGGTCTTCCTTAAAATGGCACAAACTTGGTTAATGTGTTTTAGGATACAGGGGCACTTATAACAATGAACAAAACATCAACGTGTAGGCAAGCTATGAGCTGTCTTTTTGGATTACAAAATATGAATCCACACAAACCACCTAAGCTGTTAATCTGTAATCATTTTTGTAGTAACAGTATGATCCTTTATCAACCCTCTCCAGCCCAGGTTTTGTCTAAAATGGCTCTCTGTATGGTGATTTGTTTTTCTAGTGTACAGTACCAAGTCATACTAAATGTACTTTTAAGTTAAAAAGAGATATTAAAACATTCAGTGTAAAACAAAAAATGCACTTGCTTCTATAATTATATATTAGTGATGCCACTACCATCTACAGTGCCTTGGCAAAGTATTCATACCCCTTGAACTTTTACACATTTTGACACCTTACAGCCACAAACTTGTTTTCTATTGAAATTTTCTGTCATAGACCAAAACAAAGTAGCACATGAATGAAGTGGTATGAAAATACGTGGTTTACAAAATTTTAAGCAAATAAAAATCTGAAAAGTGTGGTTTGCATTTGTAATCAGTCCCCTGTACTCTGATACCCCTAAATAAAACCCAGTGCAATCAACTGCCTTCAGAAGTCCCCTAATTAGATAAGAGTGCACCTGTGTGTAATATTGTCTCATTATAAATAGACCTGTTCTGTGAAGGCCTCAGTGGTTTGTTAGAGAGCATTAGTGAACAAACCGCATCATGAAGACCAAGGAAGTCACCAGACAGGTCAGGGATAAAGTTCTTGATAAGTTTAAAGCAGGAGCACTGTCCTGTCCATTATCCAAAAATGGAAAAAGTACTGCAAACCTACCAAGACGTGGCCATCCACCTAAACTGACAGACCGAGCAAGGACAGCACTGGTCAGAAGCTTCCAAGAGGCCCACGGTCACTTTGGAGGAGCTGCAGAAATGCACAGCTCATGTCGGAGAATCTGTCCACAGGACAAATAAGTACTTCACAAATCTGGCCTATATGGAAGAGTGCCAAGAAGAAAGCCATTGTTGACAGAAAGACATAAGTCCCGTTTGCAGTCAGGAGCCAAGCTCTGGTCAGACGAGACATCTGAGCCTAAATGCAAAGTACTATGTGTGGTGGAAAAGTAACACTGCTCATCACCCTGAACACATCATCCCCACTGTGAAACGTGGTGGCGGCATCATGCTGTGGGGATGCTTTTCTTCAGCAGGGACAGGGAAGCTGGACAGAGTTGAAGGTGCTCTATTGACACAGGGTGGCTAAATACAAATGCACGCCACACTTTTATTTTATTTGCAAAAATTTTGAAAACCATGTATCACTTTTGTACTGCTCTACAATTATGTTCTACTTTGTGTTGGTCTATTACAGAAAATCTCAATGAAAATACATTTAAGTTTGTGGTTGTACAGTGTCAAAATGTGTAACAGTTCAAGGGGTATGAATTCTTTTTCAAGGCACTGTATTTGAATTTGAGAATATTCTTTTGAATATTAAACATTAAGATTAATTTAAGATTAAAGTGGAAAAAATGAAAAGTTACTTATTCTTGCATTTACTATTAGTACAAATACTGTATTATTGCGTTTTTATTTTACTCAAATTATGCTACAACATAATGGAAACTGTAATATATGGGTTTTTTCCCCCCAAAAGAAGTCAGATTAGAATAAAATAGCAGTTGTGACCAATCTGGCTTCTACTGAACAAACATGCCAGAGGGCATTAAGGCACAAACTCTGCATAACGTGCACAAGTATGTACAACATTTCTTGACAATGTTGATGAGTGGAAAAGTAAATACGTCCTCCTTTTTTTGACTGACCCTCAAACTAAGACCCAACGCAAAATGCTTGTGGCTTTGGTGGTTCATGGATGTTTTTATAAATAGGGAATGTGGACCTTTTGCAATAAATTAATATGCTTCATAAAATAAATATTATATTTAGTTTTTAGTACATTGGGGGAAAAACATAACCTGCTACAATCTCTGAAGGAATGCTGGTTATTCAGTTCTTCTGAATTTGATTTAATTTCTTTAAACCATGGGTGTCCAATCTTATCCACAAGGGACATGTGTAGCTGCAGGTTTCAAACCTAATAGGAGCACATCTGATTCCACATTGACCCTTTGTAGATAAGACTGCAAACACCTGTTCTAAACTCAAGTCAATGTCTAAATGATAACATAATTATATTGGATTCACTATATGACAAGCAGGCTAGCAAAATAAACAAAGGTCCTCATGGCCTATGAGTATGAGTATAGTAATGACTGGTTCTCCCCTGTGGAATGGATTAGTGTTATTAATATTGTGTAACTATACATGATGTATAAGTAAGATATGCTCATACTCATGCACTCTATGCAAAAACATAAATGGAAAATGGGGGAAAAAAAGTTTTTCCCCAAAATAGAATTTGGGAATTTCTCATTTTTACTCATGTCAGATTCCATCTACTAGCTGGGACTTCCCCAATCATATGACATTGCGAACGCTGGAGGGAGAAGTCTAGCACGTAGTACACGCTTCCTCCGTCATTTACAGCACAGATCACATAACATTTTCTATCAATTCTGAATGTATGCAGTTTCAAATTTGCAAGTCAAACGATAAACACTGAAAATATAACTGTGTAAGTAAATAACTTAATTTAATGATTTACCATGATTTATTATGTACTATTTGCCACATTTTAGTACATCTGTGACCTACTGTTCTTCTTAAGTTTTATTTTTATTCTACTTTTTATACTCTTTCTAAAAGTCAATTCACCTTGAAGCTTGGACTGAATTTCAGGACCACCCCAAGGACAAAGTGTCTGTTAATATCTGTATTGGTGCACTTGCAGTTGATCAGGGGCCATGCTCATATAAAAATGGTAGAGAGACCTCTGACACACATTGGTGGGAGAGAGAATGGTCTGACAACAGTCGATGAAGTCATTTGTATGAATGCCGAAGACAGACATAAAGGCTAAAAAACAAACTGGGAGAAACAAACAGAGCAAAACACACTGCACGCTCATTAAACAGACTTTGGCACAGTGAAGCTCATGTCACTTATACAAAAAAAAAAAAGAAGTGCATGTTCACGCAATCACACTTTGCATTTTCTCATGGGAATGCATGTTCTAGTTTGAACTACTTTTGTTAAGTGTGGAAGTACAGTTTTACTGATGATCACAGCACGCTATGCAAGAAAATTGCCTGAATCTTAAGAGTATAACCAAAACACATAACCATTTAAAAATATGCCACTCATATCCTATAAATCAAAGCTTGTTTGCCAGGACTACACTGCCAAGTTTATAAAAATCCTTACCAGCGTTAAAAATATGACAGACCTCACAAACATGATGACCAAATTCACTCTTTTTTTGCCCTGGGTTGTCCTTCAGTCATCAAGGCCACCACATAAGATTCACCCAAAACAGAACACCACATAGTTTCAGATTATGCTCACATTAAGATTACATTTCATATGAAACGGTCACCAAACTCTCCCCTCCCAACTTGCTGGAACATTAAACATATTAAATCTTTGTAATTGAAAATGCTATTATAAATTAGAAATTATCGTTGTTTATTATAAGCTCCAATGAGTCAGCTACAAAGTACGCACAGGAAGGATGAGAAAACAGTTTAGCAAATATCTACAAAACAATTCTATCAAATACATTAAACCAGAACCCTTGATATTGAATATTGAATCAGCAGAATGCGGTTTGAGTTTACACATTAGTATTAGTAATGCATTTCTCTAAAGACTTCCCTAATGGTTAGCTGTGCAAAAGTAATGTCTCAAAAGAAATGTCTTGAGATTAAATAGGCATGTGGAATTTTATTTTCCCACTTTAAGGGCTTGAGTAGGTTTAATGTGTGTGAAAAATAAAACAACAGATTCTGCTTCTCCGAGCCTGTCCTTCCCACAACATGTGGCTGCACCTTAAAGATAAATATAAAGAAGTAAAATGAAGATATTTTAAACAGGTGAAATGAAGCTTGAGTGGGTTTATTATGTGTGAGAAATAAAATGACATTTCTCTTCTATAAGCCTGTCCTTCCAACAGCTTGTGGATGTACCATAATAATAAATATTAAGTAAAAGAAAGATCGTTTTAAAAACATGTGAAATGTAGCTTGAGTAGGTTTAAAGTGTGGCTTTAACAATAAATATTGAAGGAAAAAATTTAGCAGGTTTGTGTGCAATATATGCATGCCTTATATATGCAATATCACTAATTCTGTCAATATTACTTACAGACTACCGATGTCTTTTAAGTGTAATAACATGCTCCTAAATAGAAATCACTGAACTGTAAGTTACTTATCTATAGTATTTATACACATTTGTGTAAACAGAATTGTCTTTTTTTCTACAGAACTTTATTTGATTTATTCCCACATTATAGTTCATACTGTTCTTGTCCCTGTGTCTTTGCAGTCTTTTCCACTGGGATGAGTTTTCTGTTTCTGATACTAATATGTGTGAAAAAATAACATGACAGATTCTCCTTCTCTGAGCCTGTCCTTCAGTAGGTTTAATATTGGCGATAAATAAAATGACAGATTCTACACTCTCAGCCTCTCATTGTGGCTGCAACTTAAATATCGATATAAAGAAATTAAAGGAAGATTTTTCTTTGTAACTACTAAATGTAGCCAGGTCTCGAATAGCTCAGACCAGGCAGTAGAACGGGACAGGTTAATGCCAGCGTGACGGATCTGGCTGTACCGTCTCCTCTCCTCCACCACGTTGTCTTCCGTTACGTCAAATGTCCAATTCTGACGTTCAATTAAGACGCCATTACTCTCGCAGCCTTCAACTGACCTTTTCAACACGGTCATATTAAAAGTGTATTTATATCCCCTGGAAGATACACGGGTTGTGTAAATAAAATAATCAAGAGCACGCCTGATGCGTTACAACTAACATAACAATAAGATAATGTGGTTATTTTTAATCTGTAGTGAGCTCTAACTCACCTCCTCCTCTCGGGTTCGGTCCGACTGAATAACGGCCATGGGAACAAAATGGCGAATGAATCTTTCCTTTTGACATGCGCAATAAAGAGCAAAACGTTCTATTTTCCCTCTGAAATGAAGTCCTATTCCCTTTCGATAAAAACTGACGGACCAATGAACGAAGCGGGCGGCTCTTGTCGACGACATTTTAACCAATGCCCGAGTAGAACACTTCGCGACTAAAAACGTCAAGCCAATCACGTGTTGCTCGAGTTGTTTTAATTGTAAGGATTCGACATCGCAGCCGACCAATGAGGGACGCAGGCTTGTAGCGCCGCTTTCATATTTCCCAATCAGTTCCCGAGTTAGGCTCTGTCCTATAGAATTTAACGCATAGACGAGCCAATCAGAATCCCAAGAATGCGACCACAGCGTTCACGCCGGCCAATCGGATTTCGAGAAACACAACCTTGGCTCAACAGCTTGTTATTTCGTTTATGCTTTGCAACCCGAGGCGAGTGGTGAGCAGTCACAGAGCAGTATGTAAGTATCTTTAGCTGAGATAAAACATTCATATAACTTTTGTCTCGCTTAAATTTATAGCCCCGTTGCTCACTGGTCAGGAAAAAGTGCGGCTCGACGTGTTTCCTTAATGATTTTAGCCAATGGAGGGATTAACACGACGAAAAATTGAATGGCAGTGAGACTGCTAGCCAGCCAGCTAGTCAGTCGAGCGAGCAGAGCAGAGCTGGTCGGCTGGTTCTCGGGGTGAGGGGAGCTGAGCTCAGGTAAGTGAGGTAACTGGCTTTGGAGGAATTAGTCGAGACTGATTTACTAGTTTAAGGGGCACAATCAGTCGTTACGGGACACTTTCTCGCCTGAGCTAAAACTTGTAGCTGGAGTAAACATGAGTGTTTAAAAGAGCATTCGCCAGTCATTCGACGTGGTTCCGGAAAGGGCTCTGGCATTTTTTGCCCCCTATACTGACCATTGAGTTTAACCGAGGCGGTTTAAATCACTATAGTAACAGTTAACTGTATCAACAAGGTTACGAAAGCCAGTTAGCCGACTGAGTGACTGTGTTTTAGCTTCTCCTGCCTCAGAGATCCGAGCTCTCGACCAGACATCTGTAGCTGGAGACTTTGTTCCTGGCTGTGGAGGCGCTGAGATGTTGATGAGGCTTTTCTGGGCAGAACTGCACGGCAGTTGCGGTTAGTTGGGACACTCTTGTCTTTTAGCAGCTCTGGTGAGGAGAAGGCTCCTGACATGGTGCAGAGCTGTGAGCTATGATGGCGACGTGACACACTCGGACTGTGAGTAAAGCGGGAAGGAGCACGCACTGTTCTGCCTGTTCCTGCATCTGGTATCGGCCTAACAGCCCTTTCAGAGATGTTAAAAGTTGAACAAAACGGGAGCTGTCGGTTGTCGTCTACAGACTTGTTTTTGTGAAAAGGCACTTAAGAGCTTGGTTCACATTTAGCAGAGAAGGGAGGGTGTGTGTGTGTGTGCGCGCGCGCGTGTGTGTGTGGAGGGGGGAGGCTGCATCGAGCTTGAAAAGAATGCGTGAGTAGTAGCTAGCCCGTTAGCCTCTTAGCGTTTCCCTGCTCTGTTTTGCTCTGTTTGTATGTGCATATCGCCAAAACTGCCACATTTTCATTCGGTTTTCCACTGCTCTTGTTTTTTCAGCCCTCAAAACCAATCGAGCTGGACTCCCTCAAATAGCCATCACAATGAAGGTAAGTCAGTAAAGCCAGAAGCTGAAGGACTGTAGCAGTGTAGCCGACGCCTCTCAAGCCTGAGCCAAACAAGCTCTGAGTTCACAAATTGTTTATCGACCAACACGTGTTCTTAGTTGTAAATCTATAATCTGCATTTGTTTATATGTAGGTTTCACACTCGCACTGTATCACTGAATTCCAGCTAACATGGTTGAACTGTCAGTTTTGTGAAAGGCCCACCTTTTCTTGTCTGCACTTTTTGTGCACCAGTAACAATACCTGTACCTGGTCAAAAGAACAATTGTTACTGTTGGAAAGGGTCTGAGCATGGTGTTATAGTCGTAGTAAAGAGTTTAAAAGGTGACCAATCAGCTACAAGGTTTTTGGAATATCAGTGATTGCATGATTACTTCTTTAACTGTTTTGCCTTCTGTTTATTTTGTGTGTCTTGTTTGTGTTATGTTGTATTTTTGTGTGCAGTGCAATTGATGTAGTTATGAATTATGAATTTATTTAGGTAGCAGATGAGCCTGCCTACCTGACTGTGGGAACGGATGTGAGCGCCAAGTACCGAGGTGCCTTTTGTGAGGCAAAGATTAAGACTGTTAAACGGATGGTGAAAGTTAAAGTAAGTACTTAATTTTGTAAATTTGTTCATGTTTGCTCTGAATTAACATGCTCCTTGCATTAGAGTTGGAGTGTGTTTGTTTCTGAAAAATCTTAGCTCTTCATATAAGAATCTGTTAGTAAACCATATGGTAGGGTAACATTTTGATTTGTCAGTCTGTTTAAGCTCAGGTGACACTGGTGTGACACCACTTGTGTACGGACTTGTTCTGATATCTGTGCTTTTGTTCACTGATGAAAACATGGTGCACTTTGCACTTGGAGGGCATTGTTGGCTTTGAAAGGAAAGTGAGATGTCCTTTGGTTATTCACTATGCTTTCAGGTTTGTTAGTTAAGGTTTTAGTTAAGGTTAGTTTAGGTATGTTAGTTAAGGTTTTATATGTGCTCACCTAGTATGGATATATTGTTAGTAAGTATTCATGTGGTGATTTGAAAAATTCTCACTTGCTGGTTATCTGGATCTTTTTCTATGCGGAGCATAATTAAAACACAGCCCTGTATAGCTCTTTTGCTAGTTCAGTGGCTTAAAGAAAAGTCATAATGCGTGAACTAAATCACTCATTGGGAAGCATTGACTTGAGCCAGAGTTCCCTTAGACAGGGAATTCTTAGGAGCCAAGGACTGGGCTCTTCATGGGAGCTCACTAAGAAGCCCTTTAGTGGCAGATCAAGTGCAGAGTGTGTCTGTTACACAACCAGATTTTTTCACCTTGACTGAACCCGAATCCACAACTTTCTCCATCACCTCTTCTCTATTCCATACTTTCAATGATCATATGCACTATTTTTATTTGTAGGTGGTGCTTAAATCAGACAATTCTTCACAAGTTGTACAAGATGACCAGGTCAAAGGAACCCTGCGGGTAAGGGATTTTTCATCAAACCAGTTCCTGACACGTGAAATCATCAGCATGTCAAGTTTGTGTTATACTGCATTAGTGTTATATTTTGTGTATTTAAGGTCACTGATGGAAACAGAGTCTCTGCTTGGCTTTACACATTTGTAACATTGTTTTTTACAGAGATTTCTGTTTGTTGAGTAACTTGCCTGGTTGAATGATTCAGTAATGGTGTAATTTGTGTTTATGCTAAAAGGTTGGATCTACAGTGGAAGTAAAAAGCTCAGAAGGGGTGTTCAGTGAAGGTGTCATCAGTAAACTCACAGATGCCAGCTGGTACACCGTGGGTGAGTACAGGCATTCCTGACTAAAATGTTACTGCCCCAACTTCAGCTAGGGCTTTAGTGTGCTTGTATTTTACCATGTTAAGAGTTTTTACTTGTTACACAGTTTGCGTATCCCCCTTTTCAGTTTTTGATGATGGAGATGAAAAAACGCTTCGAAGAACTTCACTGTGTCTTAAAGGCGAAAGACATTTTGCAGAGAGTGAGGTATGTTCTGAATGGGTTGTTTGGTGTGGCTGGCTTTTTGAATTTCTGGTGTTAAGACATGGACAGTTAGAACTCTCACTTTCTGTAACAGACCTTGGACCAACTGCCCCTCACTAACCCAGAGCACTTTGGCACTCCTGTCATTGGGAAGAAGACAAATCGAGGGAGGCGGTCTTCTCAGGCAGTGTAAGTGTTTGTTTTACTCAGTCTTGTCAAGTGTGGACCTTGCAGTTACTCTCAGTATATTTTAATAGGCACATTCTTTTTTGGGCTGTTGAACTAAACGTGAACGTCTGTTCTTAGGCCATTTTCTCAGAAGTATCGTAGTGCAAATCATGTAAAGGCAATGTGTGTCATTTGATAACAGATTAAGGTCTTGATTTCTAAGGGACACTTTTTTACCATCACTGATAAGGAGTTCTGGGGCATTTTTATTCATATTCTGGCACATTATAAAAACATTTTTCATGTTCTTACTGTTGGTTTAATCCCAATAGATAACATTTCTTTTCAGTTTCTGTGGTCAAGTGTTTTTTTTTCAGGTTGGTTTATTGCAGTTATAACATGGTTTTAGGTGCATTTCCACACTTTGATAGTTGTTTATACTTTGTTTTTGAAATATATTATACAGTGATCTGTTCATTGAAATCCTTTAATATTAAAGCTGAACTACATGTTACAGTTAAACTACAAACTATATACTATTCAACATTACTTGTCACTTTGTATTTTGAATGTATTGGTTTCGGAGGTTTAATTTACTGCTGAAATAGCTAAAATTTTCTTTCACCAAGCTAACTTTTAATCTACTGAAACTTGAGAGGGCCGATCTGTGCCACCCTAGTGTGGTTTTGGAAGTATGAAGACTGAATCTAGATTTGCCTAAAACATCACCAGTACGTTATATGGCAGTCATGTAACATATGTATTTCATTTTTGGTTGACATTTTGGTAGCCACTGAAAAGTTCACAAGACAAGAAAAGATGCTCACACGTAACACAAATTTCTCCGCCATGTGTTCAATATTTTGTTTCAATGGTATGAGCAGCACATATGCAAATCTTTTTTTTTACTGTGCTGATTTCACAGTAGTGCAAAGAGCAAATAGTAATAATGGGTTATCAACTTTTTTGTGTAACTCTCTTCAGGTAAAGTACATTGCAGCTGGAACAGTCTGTTTAGTGCCCCTCTTAAATAAACATGGATAAACGTATTTCATCCTCTGAAATAAAAATACAAGCTAACATTAGTTAGCTGTTTCACTAGGGCAGAGTCTTGTCAGAAGCTTCACAATGCAGCATATATAGTGGGCAATTTACCTTTAGTTTTGTTTTGAAACCTTTGTTGATGATGAACAAATGCATATATTGGGGAGAATGATATATTAATGTTAACCTTCAATTTGTTTTTCCAAATTAAAGAAATACAATAATAAGAGAAAGCTGTGGAAGCTTGTAAGAACCATTTTAGGTGTGACTCATTCTGCGGTCAGGACACAGGGAGGTGGAAGAGAGAACTTTCTGCACTTTTAATTGTAAAGATAGCAGTGGCCAGTAAGCAGACACATGCATGCGAGTTTGCAACCGTAAAATGACTAGTGAACATCAAAATGTTAGTAAACAAGTGCCCATAAATCAACCGCCACAGTAATGTCTATATTTACAGGGTTTCAACAGTCTCAACATACAACGTTTCAAGTTTACAACCCACTCCCACTCCGCTTACACTGTTAGCTTCGTACTTACGGACTAAGTGGGCGAACTAGTTTGGTTGTAAACCTTTTTAAAAGACTTGTAACAATGCAAGTGTTACAACCCTGTAGACAGGATTAGTTGTAACAGACTGAGGGGCTAGTTGCTTGAAAAGTTTGGTGTGTTGATGGAAACGTACATTTAACAAATTCTGTTTGTATATGTTGAACTACCCAACCTATATCAATGTAAATATATGCATGGGAATAAAAGCTTTGTCAGACACTTTCAAATGTAAATTTGACTAAACGGTACAAACCTAAAAATAGGTATGCCAGTTTGTGGATTTTCTGACTTGGGTCTTGTCCACAAGTATTTATTTATCTATCTTTTTTTTAATTTATCTATCGATCTATCTAGCCCACACAATTTTTGAAAATGCCAAACAGGCAATTTTATTACTTTTTCCTGTACTTTACTGGAAAACCATATTGGCCAACTTGAAACCTGGAGGAGTTTCAGTAGGCCAGTGGAGCCTCCTCCAGTTGGTTGTGGCTATCTCAAAGTGTTGAATAAAATTTTCTTTACTCTCCTATTTAAGATTTTGACTGATTTTAAGGGCCAAGATCCACTTACTAAACAGCTCTACCAGTATATTTAGTGAAGCCACAGGTTTCAGGGCCAGTAGAGGAAAGGAAACTTCAGTCTGCTCTTTGTGAGTGCTGAAAGTAACACTGTCTTCTGTAGTACACTCTGTTCCTCAGCATGGTTGAAGAATAACTCTTTATTTGTGTAAACATATAAGGTTCCATTAGCATGGTTATAATATGAGCTATTTTGACGACGTCCACCATTGCAGAAAATTGCCTCAAGTAAAGAAAGAAAACTCTGAAACAAAATGAACTAATGTTACAAGCCACATTAGTTTTCTCTGTGTGCCCTTCAACTCTGAAAACTTTCACCTTGGGCATAGTTTTCCAAAAGGCCTGTTTTCGTTGACCTAAAATGAGTTTTCACATGCATGATCAAAACATTTAGAAAATGCTGTTTGAAAAATTGGAGCATACATTTTTGACCGTATGCATTTGAGTATGACTGTATACACACTTTAGTGTTAAAGCAATTCATTTAATTTTCATAGTACAGTAATCGGTGTGAAAGGTTACATATGATATGCAGTGTGAATTATGAGTCAGTTTAAGTACATAAAAAAGGTACATTATCTAGTGTTGTCCCATGCTCTGTGCCTTATTGAACACATCCAGTGTTTAGAACACTTAGCAAGACGTGAACATATTGCGTTTTCAGAGTCAGTTTGATCATTGCTAAACTCAGTCCCTTCATTTCTCTTCCTTCATTCACTCTACAAAGAGCACCACACACATTTACAGCTAAAAAATAAGAGACCACTGCAATTTATTTTAAGTTTTTTACGTTTTTAAAACACTGCTGTAATCAACACTCTCCGCTTGCAATGTGACCAGTTAGATGGCAAAACATTACTAAAAGTACATCAAAGGTAATTGCCGTTCTGTTTAATTATTTGAGTTCTGTAAACACTGCATCATTTTTGTCATTTTTATGTATCGTCATTTAAAATAATGCTTTAAAGAACAATATTTTATTTGGATATTAGGAGAAATATTGAGATTCTGAAATTTTTTGCAGTGGTCTTATTTTTTTCCCGAAGCTGTATGTCCAAGTGGTGAGTGCAGCACATACTGCATGAGGTGTGAAAAGCAGCTTGTGGTGATGTGACTGGCGAGTGCTGCACATACAGTATTCAGTTTGAGCAGGCTAGGCCATGTCTGCTGAAACATCAATTGTATATTTTATCTTGAATAATTATGTTCCCATTGCAGGTCTAGTTGGTTTTTTTAGGGTCATCTGTGTGACATGTTTTCCCAAACTACTATCTAATTTTCCATTGTAATGGGCATCATCTTTGTTGATGTAGTGCAGAGGAGGAGAAGGAGTCTTCATCCAGTGAGGAGGAGGAGGATGACAGACGGCGACTGAATGATGACTTGTTGGGCAGCGTTGCCTTCATTCAGGCTGGGTCAGAGAGAGCGTCCTGGTACCATGCCCTGGTGAGTTCCTTCAGACTTTCAGTGCTTGAATATTTTTAATTTATTTTTCTTTTTGGGCCATGTTGGCAAGACTTATCAGCTAAAGAATAAAGCTGGCATTATGTACACTGAAGATCTCAGCATTAGGGCTGCTTATTAAATCCTCAAGAGTTGTTGTTGCATCATAAGAGATTTTTAAGGAATAATAATTATCATTATAGTTAGCACAGCGTATACAGCCTGTGTATTTTACCTGATCTGTTTTCTCATTGAGGCTTTAAAATGATAGGTTGGACAAAAATCTAAATTTTACTCCAAATGTTGATCAGCCAAGATACATTGAGTTGCTAATGTTGTTTTAGTGATTATAATCTGTAATGGGCTTGCTTGTGTGGTCTATGATCTGGTTTCTCAACCACTGGGCCAGGGACCACCAGTGGGTCGCAAAGACTTTTGATTGGTCCGTGAATCTAAAATCAAGTCAGGCCATTGGTCCACAATTGGTTATTTAATATCGTCTTATGTGGCCAAGTTGGCCTTGGCAACATGCTGTGATGGATAGGTGGGTCTTAATGTCGAAATGGTTAAGAACCATTTGACCAGCAATCTACTAGTTCATGTTACTGTAGTTCATCAATGAGCTATTTAATAAGAGCTATGGACTGCAGAAGGATTGGACATGCAGTAATGTAGCAAAAACTGCATCCTTCATTTGGTCAGCATGCATAAAAAGATGAATGAAGGGAGCTCTAATAGTCTTTTGAACTGTTGCTTTGTTTTCTGTCCTAAGGTGGTATCTCCTAGCTGCAATGATGACTTAACTGTCAAAAAGGACCAATGCTTAGTGAGATCATTTGCTGATTCCAAGTTGTAAGTTAAACCCAATTATGTTGTACTCTCTTATCTATATTGTTTTTGTTTGCCAGCCTGCAACATTGTTTGTTTGTGATTATTTTTAAACCGTATTTCCCCCACTCCCTTTATAGTTGCACCGTGACTCGAACTGATCTACAAGTAATGAGTTTGGACACAATCTCCAAATCAGAATACTCGAGCAAGAAAGGTATTGCATATGTCGTTCACCTAAAGTCAGTACATTCAATACATTGAGTTTTCAATGCCCAAATCTTACTCTAGTCTCTTTCTTTTTAGGATTTGAAGAAGCTCTGCCCTTCCTACAGTCCAAGCAGATCCCTGCTGGCTGGAAAATGGATATGAGTGAAATTCTGGATTCTTCCAGCAGTGATGATGGTGAAAGCAAGGAAAGTGAGGAAGAAGAGAAAGAGCCAGAGCCTGAGGAGGTATGATACTTTCTGCACTGGACAAATGGTAGAATATTGTTTCATGTTACTGAACTATATGGCTTTTAATTTAATGTATACCACTGTTTTATTATTATTGGTTTATTACAGAATAATATTGTCTTTAATATTATATGCTGCATATCTTTAGCTGGTAAGATGTTCGATTTAAAGTGCCTAGTCTGGTACTTTTTTGTAGCAGCCTGAGTAAATATTGCCATACCGATGGACTGGTGTTTGTGTTGATTTGTAAAGTAATTCCCTGGCTTTGGCATTTTGTAGTCCGAAACACCTTGAGTGAGGCCAGTGAATAGCCGCAGCATGTGGGAAAAACCCCCAATCTCAGGACAACAATGCCTCATTCTTCCTGCTTCCAGCACTCGGACAAATAGCCATTTGCTTGGTTTCCGACACTGCTCCCATGGCAACCCCTACTTCCTATAGTTGAGAAAAGAGCTGTGCATGTTGGCTGAGGGCCAGTGGAGGTGTGCCAGCTGGATTTTGTGGGCAGGTCTGAATCTTAGTACTGCAGCTCATCACAAGAGCTTCTCTCTCTTCACTTGAGTAATAATTGGTGAACAATTTCCTCTGGGATAAATAAAGTTTTCTGATTCTGATTTTTCTGATACTTCCCTCCAGTGTAGCCCTCAGTGCCTGGGGCCTTCCTCACATGGGAACCTTCCTCACATGGACAGCAGAACAAAATGCTTACTATTGCCTGTATTTGAAATAAAGCAATATTCTAAAGTTCAAGCCAACTGTCTTGACAGCTGGTTTTGGTTTCATTTCCTATGATAAGTTTGTGGTTACAGTGAGCTCCCATCCAGCTGAGTGCAGGCCCACAGCCAAAAGAGAGTCTTTGTTTTTTGTAAAGCAACCAAGCATTGGTTGAGCAACAACTGGGTTTAAAGTATATACTATATATATACTGTCTGATTTTAACCTTGAGCACTGAATTTACATTTAGGTGGTGTTAATGTTGATCAAATGGAAATTCCTATGCTCTTGAGTATGTTAAACAGTCTGTTTAACATGCTTGATTTTCTATGAATAAATTGGAAAAAAGGCCCTTTAGCCTAATTATCCTGTGTTTAAGGAACAGCCATGCTTCGTTGCATTTTAGGTTTTCTTTATGCAAATAGAAGGACTTAATTTTGTTCCAATGCTGTTCACTTAGACAGTCATCTGCTTACTTTTTGATTTTGTTTGTAAAACGCCTCAGCTAATACAGCTCTTGCTCGCTGTCTCTCTGTCTTGTTCAATCTTTTTAGCCTGATGATGAACCAGACCCAGAAGAGAGGGACCATTTCCTACAGCAGCTTTACAAATTTATGGAAGACAGAGGTAAGACACTCAGGCAGCCACCAAGACTGCAAAACTGCAACTAGTTGTTTCTTGGATGTAATGTTTATGTTGCTATTTGAGTGCAGTTTAGCTAGCCAGTTTGGAACAGGGTTTTTATAGGGCTTTTGGTGATGGAGTATCTTACTACCTGCATTGTCATACACTTTATTTGTGATTCTGCAGTATGCATTCTCTCTGCAGTGCTTATGTGAACTTCCTCTCTCTCTCTCTCTCTCTCTCTCTCTCCAGGGACACCAATTAACAAGCCTCCTGTGCTGGGCTACAAGGACCTGAACCTCTTCAAGCTCTTCAGACTGGTTTACAATCATGGGGGCTGTGACAGTGTGAGTATCCTTTGCGTCTTTATGCATATTTATTGATTATTCTTACACCCATTTATTGTAAATGTCAGTGCTTTTTTTATATACAGAGATTATGAATTGAAATATTGGAAGAAAAAAAAGAAACTTACTCACTATATATGTCCAGACCAGTGGTGTGCATTACTACGATGGGAATTAATGATGATTATAGAGAATGGTTTCGCTTGTCCGACTGATGTCTAGTGATGTTATGTTTCTCTTGGCTATCTGATGCTCCCTTGATGCATTAACCACTGTGTCCTGAGATATCTTATCATCTTAAAATAGTGTCTGCTCTCTATAGCAAAAAATCATAATGTGACGTTTGTTTTTATTCCAGATCGAGAGTGGTTCTATATGGAAACAGGTCTATATGGATCTGGGAATTCCTGTACTAAATTCAGCTGCTTCTTATAATGTGAAGACAGCTTATAGAAAGTAAGTTGCAGTGTCTTGTGTTGTGAATCTTTGAAAAGTGTAGAGTGTGGAACTTGCGGCTATGCTCACTTATTTCTTTAATAGTAGTTGCTGGCTGAGCCACCCACCAAAACGATTTGACCCATGCACATAACAGTGATTTTACTTCTACAGTAATCCCCTGCTTTTCACAGGGGTTACGTTCCAAGAGCACCCGCATATAGTGAAAAACCATGTTGTGTTGGCTATGTTTTTTATAGTGTAAACCCTAAATATGCTCCCAGAACACTTTTAATTTAATTTAAAACTCAGTTTAATGCATTAACCTTAACAAAAATGTAAAGATAAACTGTATCTGTACTGTACAGTTTACACTAAACTCCCGCAGTGCTAGAATGATAATTTACTTTTCATCCAACGGTGAGTTGTATTGCATTGATAATTGGCACTAAAATACATAAATTATAATTTGCGACAAAAAATATTGTGGAGGATATGTGCTGTTGCCATGAATTTGCTGGGGGTTTTTTTGCCAAAATTATTAGTTCGGTTCTGAGAAAAAAATTGACTGAATTTGAAATTTTCATTTTAAATTTAGCTTAATACATTATCCTTAACGAAAATGTATACGGGGTGGCCGTTGGGCCAAAATGCCAGAGAGAGAGAGAGAGGTTTAAATTCAGCTTAATACACTACCCTCAATAAAATGTACATGGGGCAGATCGGCAATCCGTACGCTCCGGCAAAAGTCCTGAACGGCTGCCCGGTGCCTGGCCGTTCTCCAGAACACTCAGACGCCAGGCTGTCCCTGCACACACCCCTTACCAAGGTTTTTTAATTAGTTCTTTAATAATTTAGTTTAAAAAAAAAATTGGGGTCTGTTGCGGAATCCCGTCTGCAGGCCCGGATCGTGTACCACCCCCAACCCCGGACAGCGACTCAAAATGCCCAGGCCAATTTTTTTTTTGTTTGTTTGTTTTTTTTTTTTGTCCCAGTCCAGCTCTGGGTACTACTCTCTTCTACGGAGAGAGAGAGAAAAAAGTGCAAGTGTGACTGAAAAACATTGCCACAACAAAAGCAAAAAAAAAATGCGGAGATTTCCTTGTTAAAACGTTCGGTTTGGTTCGCATAATAAATCCGCGTGTGACTGAATCCGTGACTCCTGATCCGCGTAACACTGGGGGATTACTGTAATCTTTTGCAGTTAAACTTGCATTTTGTTAATAAAACAGTGCTCCAAAATCTACTCAACAAATGTTTTAATGCAAGCTAGTATTATACACCTAATTTGTGCAACCCAATGACTGTATGTAAGCCGCATTATTTGTATGATTTTCTTAAGCCATGTTAAGGCTAGTCTACAAATAAGTGGAATAGCATGTTTGAGTGTTATAGTATTCTTTCCATCAAATAAGTCTAATTTAAGTTGACTGCAGGGATTCTGTTCATCTGTATAGGTTACATTTTGAAACTACCAAACTATACCAGAGCTAAAGTTAAATTTAAAGTAAAGTAATAATTAGAATGAACAAGAGCCCTGAACAAATAGCAATTACAAATTTTCTTTAAGGTACCTGTATGGCTTTGAAGAATATTGCCGATCAGCGAAGATCGAGTTCCGGACAATTCACCACAACGAACCTCGGCCAGTCACCCAGCCAGAGGTGAAGATTGCTAAGCAAGAAAAGGAGGAAAGTGAGGAGAAAGAGGATCAGACCCAGCAGAACAAAGCTGAGCCTGAACCACTCAAAGAGAAAGCGGATGGTGATGAGTCCGACGCAGAGGATGAGAAAAGCCGCAAAGATATCTGCTCCCCTAGGGTGAGTGACTGCTATCTGATAAAACTGTAAATGTGTGCTGGTGTACTAGTTTTGTACTAGTCTGTTACATTGTATTTATTTATTCATTTATACTCTGAGAGGAAAATCTATTTATTTTAGCCCTGCACGTTGAAACAGATCATAGTTTCTGAATGTGGTTTGTTAGGGGAAACTTCACATGATGATACCAGAGAATGGTTTCGCTTTCATGACCTGATGTCATGTGATGTCACATTTCTCTTGGCTATCTGACCTTCCCCTGTGCAGAATAACAACTGAACAGTGCCTAAACGGATGTTTTTCAAGTAGTAAATGTTTTTTGTGAATAGTTCAGAATTCAAAATATCAATTTGAATAAATGCTGCAAGATAAGCTCCAGAAGTATAGCACAGCCGATTCTTCTTAAAGATCTAATTTTTCAAGAAAAGCTGTACATATTTCTACCACAGACTGTAAAGTTTTTTTTATAATCAATTGTTAACTGAGAGGAAAGATACCATGTACACAAGTCTTTGGCAAGGGCTTTTAAGATTTAGTGTTTTCACATTTTATAATTGAATTACTTATTTGTTAAATTAAGGTAATCAATAAAAGGAAGCATAAGTCCAGCAGAGATGAAATGCGTGTAATTTTAGTAGCCTTACAATTTTGCCTATCGCTTGTCAGGGCCGGCGGCGTGGTGCAGTGACTCCTGGGAAAACTGAAGGAAAAGAGTCTGTCAAACAAGAGAAGGTGAAGGAGGAGAAAAAAAAAGAAGATATCCATGAAGGAGGAGAGGGCAGTGGAGAGGAGCAGAAGGAGAAGCCAGAGGCAGATAATCCAGCAAAAAGACGTAGTCGCCGCCTTGAAGAGTCTGACAAAGATTCTGAGGATGAGGATCAGGAGGAAGATGACGAAGAGGACGAAGGTGAAAGGTCCAGGCTGAGAGAGAGGTACATAATTGTAACTGAAAAAGTAGGGAAAATTGCTACCATCAAATATATTTGTTTTTGTTTTGTTTTTTTTTTAGCATAACCGAGAAAAGGTGGTTTAGATTTTATAGATGGGGTTTGTTTGGTTTTTTTTTTTTAGTTTTACTTTTTTTTTTTTTTATATTGTCCTCATATTAGGTCTTTGCTGTTTTGTGCATGCTCAGCTTCTGTTATCTGTCTTATGTCACATTTTAGCTGGCTGTCTGATTACATGGATTAAAATTTTCCATCGCTATGACGGATTTCCGTCAACTGAGTGCACTGAACGTTAATAATGAGACTGCTGCAGATCCGTGTAAGAAAGGTAGTAGTGTAAAGAGAGCACTCTTGTGTGCAAAAGACTGTTTGTCTTTTAGAGAGCGTGAGTGAGTGCTTGGGAGCTTGTAGTTATTTTCTAACCTACCCTGTTCACTTTAGATCCTCTGACAGTGTTGTATCAGCTCTTTTCTGTATGTGTTTGCGTCATTATGTATGTGTTTGCGTCATCATATGGTGCTGTTGTGTTTGTTCTGTTTCGGAAAGACGCTAGATTAGACTGTACACTGCTAATAATGGTAGTAAGCTAAAGAGAGTAAAGGGGTGAACTGTGCATGACTGTGCTGTATATTCAGGCACTTTGCTCTTGTTTGAGGATTGTGTTCAGCTCAACAACACTTACTTTGAGTCCAGAACCAATTGAATAATTACAGTTGATTGTTCTAGATTTACACTAAGCATCTGGCTCATCTGTTTAAAAAAGCACCATAGTAATTTCTTCCTTTATTTGTTACAGAATCATACATCATATATTATCCTTACATGTGCAGTTTAAATGGACATTAAACATCCTTGGGGGAAAAAATCCCTTATTTTCAAGATGAAAATGGCAAATGTGTGGTATCTCAACTAGGGGCTCAGGATATAATGTACAACACAGTAGCTGTGTCTGATAAGTGCACGTGTTCACTCATTCACCACATGGTGTTTGCTATATGGGAGCTAACTAGCGAACAAAGGGAGGTAACGTTTAGTTAATTTCGGACACTCTGGATGTTACGCTTTTACTAACTGTTTCTTATCTCTGTCGCATAAACACACATCTTGTCTCTCTAGTTCAGACACAGCCCGCACATGATGCGGGGTCTGGTGGACACGGTGATGGATAGATCCGTCCAGGGGGTACTGCCAGAGCTGGACTGGCCATCAGGTATACCGGGTGGGCCGATGTCAATTTTGGGTGCGGAATTCCAACTGCAGGCCCGGATTGTGACTCAAAATACCCAGGTTTTTTATCCCAGTCCAGCTCTGGGTACTACTGTCTTCTGTAGAGAGAGAAAAAATGCAAGTGTGACCGCCATTTAAAGCCCCACTTTCCCTCGTCTCTCCTCCCTCCGCCTCGCTCCAGTAGTATGTAGTGTGTCCGAAACACACTCCATGTGATTACTTACATTCACCCACTAGACTGGCTATATATCTTGCAATTTTGCTGTCCATTTAGCCCTGCATTTTTTCTGTGAAGTTTTCAATAATGTGAATTGTTTGCAGTTGTTCCAGAAATGTGTGCTTGGGGATAAAGCAAACATGTATGGTATGAAGTAAACTATTATACCTTAGACTTTGATGCATTCCATTGTTCAGTTGTGCTTGGCTATGCAGAATCAGGTTTGTGACTGCAGTTGTAGTCAATAGTGAAGAGATCGTAAAATTTCTGGGTCTATTCCCACATCCACAAATACAGATATGGTCTGTGCAGTTGGATTCCTGTCAGTTTCTCCTGTTTGAAAATTCGTACTCTGATTTACAGAGATGAGAGGGAGGGTGAAGACGGTTATGAAGATTCTGAGCACTCTGTCACAGGGACGAAAGTCAAGGTGAAATATGGCAAGGGAAAATCCCAGAAAATCTATGAAGCCAACATAAAGAACACAGAGACTGATGATGGAGAAGTCCTCTATCTGGTCCACTACTATGGATGGAATGTGAGGTGAGTGAATAAAGTTTAAGCTTTGTTCATTGCAAGAAGAAAACGTGGCTGATTATGATTTCTGTTATCTGCCAGATTGTATGTTATGCAATACTTTATTGTTAATTTATTTGTAAATATTTGTTCAGCTGCTGTTGTAACCAAAATTGGGGTTGAATTCTGACCATCTTAGCTTATGCACTAAGGGTGTCCATTGTCTTGATGTCTGGATCTTCTTTAATATTCAGTCATTCAATCAATCACTCGTTCATGTGTTCATTAAATCATGCATTTATTAATGCATACATGTTTTAAATATAATATAGTTTGCTTTTGCCATCCAACCAGTAACTTATACATCATCTGATTTTTTTTTTTTACTTGCGTTTACAGATATGATGAGTGGGTCAAAGCAGACAGAATCATATGGCCTGTCGATAAAGGGACGAAGAAAAGGCAGAAAAAGAAAGTCAAAGTATGTGGATTATGTTCATGTCTGAAATATGTATAACATTCTTCTGTAAGACATGTCTGTGATGAAATCCCCATCACTTTTAACAGAATAAAGATGACTGCGAGAAGGAGAAAGATGAGGACAAACAGCCCAAACCCGTCGTAAAACGTGGTCGTCCTCCACTGAAGTCGACTCCTCCTGGCACCTCCCGCAGTGTATCCAAAACCCCCAGCAGTGACGGAAGATCAGGAAGCAAAATCTCTCGTCACACAGACCCCTCCATAGTACCCAATGGAGAAGGTAAAATTGTACTAAATTGTAGTGGAATTAATTGTATGTTTTAAGAAGTTAGTTATTAATCTCAGTGTTACATGTGTCCTGGCAGGAACTCCTCGACGACGCACAAGGAGAACTTCTGGAATGTATGATTCAGATAGAGCATCCAATGGTATGTTGGACAGTTCAATATGAAATTTCACTCCTGCCCACTCAATTCAAGTCTAAACCTTTTAATATATTCCGTTTGCAGTTATAGAGTGGATGCACTTGATGCAGCATTGGAGTTCGACACAATTATCTGAATTGTCTTTTTCTCTTTGCAGACTCTGGGAATTCATCAGAGGAGAGTGAGTGTGAAGACTCTCCTGAGAAGAAGCCTGAATGGACAGAGACAACTGATCCTGCCACAGCACGAAGGCAGGAGGAGGAAGAGGCGAGGCAAGAGGAGAAAGGGAGGCTAGAGGCTGCCCAGGCAGACCCAGAGTGTCCAAGTAGCCCTCAGGAGAAACTCCTAACCCAGGAGAGAAATGAGGAGGAAAAGCTGGAGGAGGAAATGGCTCTGTCACCAGAGTCTGATGACAAATCTCCCAAATCTAGAGGAAAAAGAGCTCGCCAGAGGGAACCTGAGATTGAGACTCCCACACAGCTGCCTGTCACTCCCAATCACACTGAGCCTGAGGTGCCCTGCTTCCTCTCACGGCAAGCTAAGAAGCCCCAGGAGATCATACACAGCAGCCCTGCAGAACGAGTTTCTGAAAAGGCTGACTCTGACACAGACTCTGCTACTGAGGACATTAGCCCTCCAGAGAGAATCTGCATAACCAAGCGCAAAGCCACTGAGCAGCGGACACCTGACAAGAAAGTTCGTCTTGATCGCAAAGATGAAGCTAAGACTCCGTCACCACAGAAGAGTTCAGATACAGAAATACAGGCAGAGGCTGTGGAAAAAATAGAAGAACCACTTGCACCAGCAGCACCATTCTCAGAAGCAACAGTAGTTGTAGTAGAAGCTCCTACTGAAGAAGCAGAGATCAAAACAGAAATGCCCTCTCTTACCAGAGAAGTCCAGGTCAGAGTGGAACCTCTTCCAGGCTTGTGCACGATAGAGGACACCTCAGGTGTCACAGATGAAGAGCTGATGCCTCAGATAGGCCCAGAGGCACTGGTCTGCCACGAAGTGGATCTGGATGACCCTGAAGAGAAGGAGAAACCCTCGGAAGAGTTGATTATTAGGGAGGAGAAGGGGCCTGTGTGTGTTCCAGCTCAGACTCAGCCCTCACAGCCTTCTTCCATTCTCCCTCATAGCTTGGCAGGAGCTCCTCAGCTCTCCTCACCATCCTCCACCCCCAGCCCAGATGAATCACACAGCATCAAGAGTGAGAGTGATGCCACTATTGAGGTGGACAGTGTTGCTGAGTCGCAGGAGGGACTTGGGGAGAATGGATCTCCCCATGGTTTTGATGCCAGTGGCAGCTCCAGCAACTCCAGCATCTCTCTTCAGGAGAGGGACAGCAAGGACAGAGGTTGGTTAGAATACGTCACATCAATTTGTTTGCAGCTAGAAACTTGTTTTTAATCAGTTTGCCTTTAAAAACATGCTTAGACTGTTTTCAAACTTCGTTGTTGCTGTAGGTCAGAAAAGATTGCTGGACTGCAACATTATATCACCTGCCAAGAAGCAGAAACGCAACCAGAAACGGCTCAGCACAGCCTCGGCTGCAGAAAAGAACGGCGCAGGTAAGTAGAATATAGAAACTGCTTTTTAGCAGAAGTGGTCTAATGTATTTCCTGGTGTTTGGAAATGTCATGGGTACTTTGAATGAATAATGCTGTAGATAAGAGTTGTCTATCTGTCAGGAGCCTTGAATGTTTCACCACTACTGTAGCAGGAAAAGGAAAATTGTCCTGCATGCAAAATGAAAAACCACAGCCACTGTTTTGACAATTCATATAGCGGGTGGCAATCTTTACAAAAATGTTTTCAGTCTTATCAATATACACCCAGTAACTGTAATATTAATGCCAGTGATGAGTGAACTGAATAACATTATCTTGTTAAAATGGTACCTGTCAAAGTTTGCATCTAGCAAAGCCTGTATCAAATACCCAAAAATGCCTGCAATTTCTTGGTTTTTTTTTTTTATCAGGGATGGTATATTG
Source organism: Brachypetersius altus (assembly GCA_037974465.1). Lineage (NCBI taxonomy): Eukaryota > Metazoa > Chordata > Actinopteri > Characiformes > Alestidae > Brachypetersius > Brachypetersius altus. The sequence goes on from JBBPDB010000001.1 coordinate 28,526,847, forward strand.
TTATTTCATTGTCAAGATCAGTAAGGTGCAAATGCAGTATGTTTTGAGCCTGTTAGAGCTGTGATGTCAACAACACTGCTGTTCCAAATGCAGACGGAGTGTACTGCATTCTGCTGTTCACAAAAGTCTGGACTTGGGACAAACTCCTAAGAACTATTCTGTTCTTAATGTACTCTTGTGTTGACAAACACTAGTAGTTCTTGAAGCTCAAAATGGGCAGGCAAAAGGATATGAATGATTTTGACAAGATCCAAAAATGGTACAACAAAGGTCAACTTGTAAACTGACAATAGGGTCATGGCCACCCAAGGCTCATGGATGTAAGTGGGAATTAAAGGCTGGGCTTCCTTGTCCAATCCCACAGAAGAGTTACTGCTTCACAGAGCCAAGGACTTGTGGAGGTTATTCATCCACAAGTCAGTGATGATTTGGTAGCTCAGGGGGGCCCACACAATTAAGAAGCTAGTTTTGCCTGATCAGTGCATGTAACAACTGCTCACTAATTCTGGTTGTTTACTTTTTCACATTGAAATAATACAAATTAATACAATTAAGTGTATGTTGTCATTGAGTATGCATCTGGCAAAACAGTAGATGGTAGGCCTCAGGGTATCCATTATGTTGGCGTTACTGAATGGGAAGGAACAATCTTGATGTGATGTATTGGCAGATTTTTGTTTCTGTAATTGCTTGTAACATTTTAATAATTGTTCTAAGAAAAGTGTTTCAGTAGTTAGCAGTTAGATACTGGATGACTGAAGTGTAAAAAATGTGCCAAAATGTTATTATTCACAAATGTTTATGTGGATCAGCATGTATTGATGCTGACCTATACCCTGTATCTGCCTTTAGCTCACAGCAGTGATAGTGAAGACCTGCCTGCCATGGATGTCCCTAATAAGGTGACTCCAGTAAAACACTCCAGCCTGGCCAAAGGCCACAAACTTCCTCGCTCTCCTGGAGTTGCATCTCCCAGCAGCAAAGACATTGAGAAAGACAAGCACAAAGACAAACAGTCCTTCCCCTCTGCACGGGCATACAAGTGGACATTTCAGCTCAGTAGGTTACTTTTTAGTTTTTGGAGGCTTTAAGGATTGTTTACACATGGAGTACTTGTGTCCTTGACCGACTCGATTACATGCTCCTAGAAATCAGAGAAAGCACTGATTCTCTGAGTTTGTTGTGATTAAAGATATTTACCCATCTGACCTACTATTTTGATTTTTCAGATGAACTTGATAACATGTCAAGTGCTGAGAGAATTGCTTTCTTGCAAGATAAGCTGCAAGAAATCAGGAAATACTACATGTCGTTAAAATCTGAGGTGGCCTCCATTGACAGGAGACGGAAAAGATTAAAAAAGAAAGAGAGGGAAGGTAAGGTTTCTGTCTTAAGAAAGATGGATATAATTTGTTGTACATATGAGCATTTAACTGATGTTTTTCATTTACTTTACAGTGTCCCACACCACAGCCTCCACATCATCTGGCTCATCTGACACAGGCATGAGCCCCTCATCAGCCTCACCCACCCAGAACACTGTTGCTGTCGAGTGCAGGTGATGGATACCACGCCTCTTCTTCCCCCCAGCCTGCCCACCTCTGCCTTCTCAGCATTCTGATGCCTCCATGGAGACATGCATACTGATGAGCCAGAGCAAATGGCCACTAGCACTCGACTGCCTCGCCGCCTCGTCCATACTTTCCAGAATCGCAATCGCAATGTTGTGGCCACTCCCACCTTCTGCACTTTGTAAACTTGCCCTGCCTCACACTCCCTCTTGACGCCACTTTCAACATCAGAAAATGGACTCTGTGTGAGGGTTGAATGTAATCTTTAAAAAAGGAAAGAAGACAAATAACAAACAGACAATGGCACTTTTCTGTCTCTTCTGAACAAGGCCCGACTAGTAACCTCCTTTTACAGCCTGTGCACCATGGGCTGGTTTGGATGCAGTAATCAAATATTCATGTTTCCTGTATCACAACATGCTAAAATCCCTGATTAAAGTCCCTGTATAGGTATGGTCACGTAACCAGCTGGATATGGTTAGCAAAAAAAGGTCAATTTTGTGCGCTTGCTCCATCAGAACTGCCAAAGTACACGTTACAGCAGAGTGCCCTATTTTGGAAAAGTGGGACAAAGTCAGTTGCAAAAGGGAATGTAGTTTACTGAAAACTGCAGCTGGTGTCTTCCACTCTTTGTAGTGTGTGAGCACAGATAATTATGCAAACCATATTTTTGACTTTTTAAGAAAAAAACATGAAAGAAAATGTTTACAGTGGAACATGAGACAAAAAAAAAGTTTTCAGTGGACTAATTTCCTTTGCGAGTGTATTTTGTCTTTTTATATGTAATTGCAGAGTTTTTATTTTAGTATGAAAAATTTCAAAAGGTATATATCAGCCATGAAATTATTTAATGAAATATTTCTAGGTCTGAGATTTTGTGTAAAATAAAGGTATTATCTTGCGACTTAAGTATATTTATTCAGTCAGTGGACAGCATTTTTACAAGATGAAAACAATCTTCCCACATCACTTGGTCCATGCAATTAGCTAATAAAAGAATGTTGTGGGTTTTTCGAACAAGTTTAGACTGTGAAGTCACAATTGGGTAACTACTGTGCAGTAAATTGCTCCAACTCATCTCCCCTTTTACCATTTGGGCCCAATGCTCTCAATGCAATTGAGACCTTGACAGAACACCAATAACTTGGTGACCTGCCCTGCCTGTTCACAAATGTCCTGGTACTTGTATTATTAATTTAAGCGTCTTATTCTTATGTTCCAGCATTGAATTCTCAACCAATTGAATAAAAGTTGCTTAATGGACATGTCTGTTTAGCCCAGGGGTTTCTTACTGATTGTGTCTTTTGTATATAGATCTTCCAAACCATGTATTTGAAAAATACATTTTACACAAATTGTAAATGATTTATATTATTTTTAAACAATACAGCTTTGTATATTAAATTCTTTTTTCTATGTCAGGTTGGTAGAAGCATTACCGCATCGTTACTGTATATAATCAACCACTGGTCATCAGCAGGAGCCTAAACCAAGACCTCTAGGAAAATGAACCCACTAGTATATTGACACATTTTATGCTATAGGCAAGTACTGAAGATGAGAATTTGCTTCCCTGTAGGGTTTATTTACAGATTCCTGGATGAAGGAATTGGGGTATTAGGTTCCTGAGCAAAGCCATTGTATCTTTGTGTAAAATAAGCAGAGCTCTTTTCATTTCTAATAAAGTTTTGAAATATTCTTGTGCTTTCTTTTTTATTTGAAGCAAAACAGGCTAAAGCTTCATTTTAGATTAAGCATATAATTACTATTGCATTATGCTCTCCAGGCTTATTTTAAAACAAAATTCTATATTTACATTCATTTTCTAGGCCTCAAGTCAGTACGGCGGTGGATTGTAACGCTATACTTGAGTCAGCAGTAACGCAGCAAATCGATAAAATAGATTTGTATAGTGCAAAAAGTATTAAAGCATGCCTGTATCTTTACTTAACTGTATAGCATTAATTTACTCAAATACAGTGGAGACACTTGGATCAAATGCCTTTTAGTTTTTTATTTATTTATTTTTTTTTTTAGCAGAACATGAGACCTTTTGGAGTCTTGGATAAGCAAGAATTTAAACTGACCAAATAAAGGGTTAAATCAATTTACCCTCTTTTGACTTCAAGACAGCTAACATGTCTTAGTCTCCTTTGTAAAGTTATATTCAGACAGATGACTTACTGTAGACAGGACAACATCTTACCTTTATTTTTGTAACGCAATTATTACATAAAAAGGAAAACACTTTCTTCATGTCCTGACCAAGGAGTTTCAAAAAGGCAGAACAAGCCTCGGCCTCCTGGATCATAATGAGATACAACTGTCCTACCAGCTTGAAGCCAAACAGTAGGACATCTTCCACCAGTACCACACCAGTGTCTTCTGCTTTGTCATTCCAGTATGGAGATTCAGTCTCCTAGTTGGCATGGTGAGAATTACATCCTGAGGATATATGAGTCCATACAAAACAGCATTAGACTATCGTGGCTGGCCCAATAAACCAGCTTTGGCGGCCAGAGCCTCATTCTGCTGAATATGGTATTCCTGGAAGCGCATGGATATCCGCTGGGTCATTTTCAGATACTTCTGTAGACAGCTCTCAGAACATGAGGTCTGAAAGGAATAGGGCAAATGAGTATGTTCTAATTACATTTTATTACAAGGTAAAGACACTGATATTCATGTAAAAGAAACCTTGTAAAAAGCAGAGAAGGCAGTCAGGATAAAAAAAAAAGGAGTGAGTGATCTGTTCATTTAAAACCTGAAAATGTTTATAGAGGCAGCATTAATTGTGTTATACCTCTTCTGCCTTCACTTCTCTGGTAGTGAAATCTTTCACGCAGTCCATAAAGCAGTTCTCTGTCAGTTTGTTGTATGTGCCAAGGAACTCTTTAAACTGAAAAACAGGAATCCAGCAGAAATCACAAATAATGAAGAGGACTGAATGAACTACATGCTGTGCACATAGGGTTGGTGGATACAAGGTACTGTACCTGTTTAATCTGGTCTGATTCTGTGACCTGGGCAGCCATAGCTGGACAAGTGGGCTATGAAACACAGATTGGACATGTCAGATTGAAAGAACCATGTCAGAATATCAAGAACAGAGCTAAACTGATCCACGACACCACTCTTCATTCTGTTCATTATTGTAGACTTAATGTGAGCAATTATTTGTCAGTGATGTCTTACTGCTCCAAAAGAACCAGTCCTGATGCTAGCAAACGAACAGCTACACTGTAGCACAGTAGTTTTATGGAGTCTCACTGCTACTTAGCAACCGTCAGTCAAATTCAGTCTAATGCACTAAAGGGACAATAGTATTGGGACACCTAAATATTACTCCAACAGGGACATTGCGTTCAAATACATAGATTTTAATACCGAGTTGGTCCCTCTCAGCAGCTATTACAGCTTCCCTTCCTCTTAGAAGGCTTTCCATAAGATTTTGAAGTTTCTGTAAGAATTTGTGCCCTGTCATTCTGTAGAGAAAGTATGAGGTAGGACACTGATGTTGGACGAGAAGGCCCGGCTCACAATCTCCGTGTTAATTCATTCCAAAGGTGTTGGGTGGAGTTGAGGTCACAGCTCTATACGGACCAGTCAAGTTCTTCCACACCAAACGTATCAAATCCTATCCTTATAGACTTTTCTTTAAAGTAAATTTATGCTGAAATAGAAAAGGCTTTTCCGCAAACTGGGCCCACAAAATTGGAAGCATGGTGTTGTCTAGAACGTCTTGGTTTACTGAAGCATTATGATTAAGCCCTTCACTGGAAGTAAGGGACCTAGCCCAAACCCAATACTGTTGTCTATATAGTGTAGCTTGGCTAGCTCATAAACATTTACTTTATACATACAAAGACACGTCCTTACAACAAAATATAGAAAGACGGAGAGTTATATCACCTGAGTCCGTAAATGTGGAGCCTCTGAAGGACGAGCAACGAGGAGAAGAAACACAGCAACACCCCACTGCAGCACTTTCGTGACAAAAGACGCCTTGTGATTTCAAAATGACAACCTATGCTGTAAAAAAACTTAAAAATAAAATGTAATGAAAATTATCAGTGAATAAATGGTTACATGTTATTTGAAAGGTAAATATAATTCACACACATATGATTGTTTCTCGAAAATGCCATTTGGAATCACGCTTAGAAGCTTCGTAATTTCTGTTAATATTTTTTGGGTGATTTTTAAAAAATTCCAATGTGAAACAAGTTTAATTATTTTAACACGCCTGTTACTGAATCTGTACTGTAGACAGAATCTGTACTGACCATTTGTTTATTTTTTGGGTTATTTTAATATTTTAATAACACTTTAGGACTGGTATATTTGCACATTGGCGTTCTAAAATTCCTGAAAATGTAGTTATTTATATGTTAAAATGGAACGAGACGCAATTATTGATTACACGAGATGTTGTAAATGTTCATCTTGTTGATTAAAAAGATTAAACTGATTTATTTATACATATATATATTGATCTCCTGGTCTATTCTGGTTCATTCTCCACTTGTTGTCACATTTTATTTATTTGGTTTATATAATTTATATGTCTTATATGTTTAAAAGAGATACACATTTCTGCAAATCATATCTCGTTGCACTGTACATTTCTGTGTGTTGCAGCGTCAATAAAATCATTATATTCAGGGTAGTCTAGCCAGGAACTTTTATTTTGAAAACAAGCACAAATCTAAAAACCCGTTTGAGTTAAGCAGGGCAGTTTCTGACTTCAGGTCTGTTGTCATGGGTTGAGTTCCAAAGAACACACTTCCTCACTTTGCATACTACACTACTGAGTGCATTTCTAATGGGAGCGCCTCCTTCTGAAACATACTACCCAGTGTGGTAGTGTGCAGTTTAGATCGCGCCCAACTTTGTTGTCAGCAACAGTTGTTGTGGGTCCGGTCTCTTTTAACTACAGCGTAGTATGTACCAGCTACAGTCAGTGGAAGCTTATGGATAGTATATTCGTTTTGAGTGTTATTCCTTTAAGAATACGTGTCTGTTGTCTTCAAAAAGGAATTCGTTACGGACTGCAAAATCTGGGCATTCCTTAGTTTCGAGCTCTGACTGCACAACCGGCGGCAAATTCAAACAAACCGTATACAAAGACTTCTTGAAGGGCTACACATGTTAGAAGTGTCTCCTGGCAGGTGTGTAGTTTATGACGGTGCCCTCTTATAGGCAGCACAGCAGATTTAAAATATAATACATGCACTTATGACATTACCAGAAACAGTTTTAGTTAAGACAACTACCCAAATAACTGAGTAAACTTTCTTTATTTTTAGTATACTGAGACACAGTCTAATCATTGTGGCCAACCACAGATATTCTCATAGATAAAGAGTGTCTGGTTTCTCAGTAATGAATAACGGCACGTCTGTATTGCATGGCATACCCTTGGATGAGTCCACATCAAGTTCTGAGGCAGCAGATATTTTAATTCGCTCAACTAAAGTTGTTTCGGGACAAAACAGAGATTACAGAGAGGGCCAAAGAGAGGCGTCAAAGTCACCGAGCAGCAGCAACGTGAATATCTATGTTCGAAGGCTGTCAGAGACAGCCCATGGTTCTTGTTCTGTGGAAACATCTACGCACGGACTAATGGAGAAAATTGTTCCTCCTGTGCTTCCTGTAAACATGCGCTCAGCTTTAAGCAGAGGTATTTATAATCATATATGAGAAATATGTTGCTGTTGAAGATACATTTTTGCTATAAAAATAATAATGCCTCTTGCAGAGTTGGAGGATGAAGAAGGTGGTCAAATTACACCAGGTCCAGGTGTAAGGAAAAGTCATGTGAGCCAAATTATCTGCATACTTTACTGCACTTTTACTGTTTGTGGAAAACATCTTAAATGATATACTTTTTAAAAATTTTTCAGGTATGTAGAGCAAGTAAAGTCATAGGGAAAGCCTCGATCAGCCAAACAAAGGACAGCAAAGAAAAAGGTACTTTCACTGTTACCTGTTCTGTGATGTGGGAAATTGTGTTTATTGTTTTGAATTTAACTATAATTTAATTTAACTTCATTTAGTTTAATTGTATAAATACTTCACAGAGCATGATTTATTAATATCAAGATTCTCTGCTGATGGGAGAGGGGCTGTTGCAGCCGCACTGAAACAGAGGTATGTACATCGCCACAGCGTCCCAACCTTTAAGCACTGAGCTCATAATTTCAGCCTCCGACTTACTTTTTTAGGCACTTTGTTGATGTGTGGTGTACAAAGATTATAGCTAATCTTTTTCCATGCACAGTTCATGTTAGTCATGTTTCAAGCACACAGCTCTAATAATAGTTGCTCAGTGGTGGAGCTATAGTGGTCTAGGTCTCTTGTTTGGTTGGGTAAAATTGGCTGGTTAATTTCACAACAATAAGTTAATTTCTGTATATCTGCAAAATGCAGATGCCTTATAATGCTGTATACTGTTTTAATTTATTGTACCGGTATACAACACTGTGCAGAATTCTTAGGATCGCCCTCCCTGACTACCTGAGAGCCCCACAATCTATTGATGCTTTTAAACAGAACTTTAAAACTCATATTTTTAGAAAGGCATTTTGCTTATGCATTTTATAGATTTTCTTTTTGTTTGTTTTTTCTTTTACTCTGTAGCACTTTGAGATTGCTAAAATATAAAATGTAATACAAATAAAATTATTATTATTATTATTGTCTTGCGTAAACTGGTTAAAACCATTTATCTGATCATTAGGAGACTTGCTGTCAGCAAATATACAAGTTAACCTTAGAATAAATGAAAACAAACAAGAAAGCATTAAATACTATCAAGATTTCAACATTTTCTGAGCTGGTTAGAAGTTCCAAATTTTAGCCTTGATACCTACAGTCTTTGCAATGATTTATGAAAATTCATCAAGTATTGATATTGATATTCAGGTATTTGAAGTATTTGATGAGAACTACAAAGTAGAGGTCTGGAAATGATTACGCAAACTCATAGACATACATAATCACTATCCACTGTAGTAATATTATTTGTATACATTCTATTAGCTTTTAAAAACATACTTCTTTGCTAAGCAGATTTTAAATATAGATTTGTCAGGTGTCGGTAAGACTTTTGTATCGTACAATATAAGCAAACTAGGAATGTGATGTACTGACTGAAAACTGAAAACCCATAGATGCCACAGTGTACCACTAAGACGGGAGGTGAAGGTACATTTTCTGGATGCAGAAGCACCTCAGAGCACTGAACTGCAAGTTCCTGACGTTCGACCTAGCTCTGCTGTTCCATCAGGGAATTCTGAGTCAGCTACAACTGTGGCAGCCATTACAGCTGCTGCCATTGCAGCCACAGCTCCACTTATCAAGGTAACCAGTATATTAATGTTTTGGCTACACTGTTTTGCATCACTGCTTTCATGGAAGCAAGTTATTACAGACTTGAATTGCAGAATAATTGCAAAGGCCGTATGATGCATTATTACTTGTTATACAGGCTGCAGGCCTTGTTTGGTAGCACACTGTCAGTGTCCTTGCTCTTGGCTTATGTGTTGTATTTGAATGACAGGCTCAGAGTGACATGGAGGCGCGAGTGGCTCAGGTGGCCTCTGAGCTGCGGCGGCTCCAGGAGAGTGATTGTCGAATGGAAAGGGCACCAGAGAGCAGGGCAGGGAGTGCTGCGGATAGAGTGACGCAGCTGGAGGAGCAGCTGACCACACTGACACAGCAGAGACTTCAGCAGCTGGAGAGGATCCAAGGTCAGCAGCTTGAGCTCCAGGTACACAGTCTCTGCACCTGAAGTGTGCCTTCCATTTACACCTCTCAAACGTTTGACTGATTTGACTATTAATTTGCCAACAACGAAATAAACGTGGTCTGAAATTTCTCAATAAATTTGCAATCACATGACTTACATTCTATTCATCGTCAGTATATTTTTGCTCTGTCCTCCGTCAGAATTGTCTCCTGGGCTCGGCACTACATGCTGTGACAGCACGTACCAACTCTTCCTCACTGTCCACACAGCATTCGGGATCTGATAAAATTCTGCCAGAGTCCGTACAAAGGCCAGTTTTTACTACATGTCACACAGTGGAAAAAAATGCTGCTGGAGATGGCTCTACAGGTATGGAGGTACACCTGCTACAGACATATAGTAGTATTCAATTGCTAAATCTGTTTTTTGACAAACCACACTGACCATACATATATTTTCAATATCAACATGCCAGAGGACGAAAAGAATAAGGCATCATGTTAGCTGTGTATTTCTTTTTAATGGTAGTGTTTGAATGGTCTGATCACGAGCCTGTTCTCAGTTCTCAGTGTAAACCAATATCATACAAATGAATATGTTATACAGTAATACATTGAGTATCACCACACATATATCTAATAATTGTAAGTTCACCGCTCAAACCTTTTAGCTTCTTAAAACCATCATTAAGGCAAAATATCTTCAACAGAATTCCCAATGCAATATTTAGACAGCATCTTCTCTTTATACATACAGAGATCATTTGATGATGGTGATGCTTAGGGGGTTTTTTAATATCCCACTGTATTTTGCCTTGTTTTATTTTTGCATACATGCACGTGTGGTAATGTTCTGAGTGGGTCTTAATAAATAAAAAAACATTTTTTTTCATTGCTGTTTATATTCTTTGTGTTGTTTCTTCTAATGAGATCAGAATCCCTTTGTCCTTTATGCAAAATTGGTAAAGCCCCATTTAAGGACTAGCTTGACTGTTGTTTTGTTTTCTGTTTTTATTGATTAGTTGTCCAGGATCAGACTAGAGAGACTCAAACAGAAAGAGAGAAAAGTCCTCTGGGGACCCCTGCACCTCGTAAGGTCGTACCTAGACCAACCCACTGGAATTCAGCAGCCCAGAGCGGCAAGCGGAGCAACAAGATGCACAAAGCCACCCACAAAATCTATGGTTGGTTGCATTTTACTTAAACTACAACCCTTAGGTCTGTGTGAATGTGGAATTTTCAATCTGCAATTCAACACAGATTGAAAATGAGTCTGAATTTTTCATGATGGGTATAATCAATGTTAGGTGGTTAAGTCGTGTCTGTTAGGGTCAGAAAAAGTGGTTGTCAGATCTATAAAACCTCCAAATTAACTTCTTGACTGCTTTTTGACTGTCATAATGGCCTCATATTCCCGCAATTACTTGACATTTTGGTTATGATGGGGATACAGTGCCAGCAAATGTACCTGATTTGAGTTGCTGTTATGTAGTAATCTGAAGTTCTCACTGAAACCACTTGATGGCAGTAGTATCATTTCCAAATTCCAGAATAAGCTCTGAACAAATGTGTAGGACTGAATGATTGGCTTTTGCTGTTGATTGGACTGTAGATTTTTAAGCATGCGAAGAAAACAGTGATTCACAACTGGCCCACATAAATATTTGAATACAGTTAGCACTGTGTAAAAACATCCGTGTATTGAATATCCTTATAAAATACGAAACATCTTATACATTTTTGCACGCCTTATGCATTACCAAATAACGCTGCTAAGGCGTTTAAAATGTATCTATCATTATTATTGTAATTAAATGTATTATTAAATTTTATTACATTTGTTATGCACAAATCTCAGAGCATGATTTGAAATGAAAGATTTTTATTTTTTTTTTATTTGGATTAGATAAGAAGAATGATGCATGTACTTAACCTTATTTTTATTATTATTAATTAACCATATTTAGGCAAAGCATGGATATTAATCTTCTTTCCATACTCAACATGGCTGCCATGGATCATTCTAGTTAACAATCTTTGAGTCACAGAAACGGACACTGTAAGATCATAATGTTTATACGAGGAAATTGTGTTCCTTAATTCCTTACAAATTGCTCATTAACCCACCAAAGCGCCCCCTTTTATATGGCGCACCATTACGGTGCAACTCTTGGATTGAAGGTACATGGCAGTCTTCTGCAGCAAAAACTAATTAAGGGTAAAACATTTGTTTTGAACGAGGGCTTGGTGCCGAGCAGCTGTGTAAATATGGACAGTTGGTGCAGTTCATCTTAACTGTGCTGTTTTGCTTCACATCTGGTTCTCTCAAAGACTCGAGTGGTTGCTCGAAATGCTTGAGATGTGCTAGTGCAGGTTGACCGGGAGACACAGAGTATGCGCTGTCAGCTCCAAATAAAAGGCTTTGAAGCATAAAGCCATGACAATCTCTGCATCCCCCCGCAAGAGCCTCAACATGCTTGTGCATTTAGTAGTAGTAGAAGGATTCATTGTTGCCTACTGGCAATCGTATCACTCTTCCATTCCTCCTACCTCTACCTTCGTCTTCTGCACTTCTTTCCAGTATAGAGGTAATTATGCTGCAAGCACCATGTTCGGGGGATAGAAAACGTTGGCTGCATCTCCCACACGCTTGTCTGTCTGAAGGCTGGGACAGTTTCCTCTCCACCGAATCTAATCTGCTGCCTTCTCTCTCCCACACTAACATAAGGCTGCTTCAGGGAAAGTAATCCTATTTCTTTTTAGCCCTCAATCACAAATGTGCGTATGTGTGGTGAACAGAGAACTAATTAAACACGTTTTGGGTTCAGTGTTAAAACTGTTGTCTCTGACATAACATACATTTCTTCATCTAAATAGAAGTCAGTTGGTTTGGAATTTCAGCATTACTCTGACTAGTTGAACAACATGAGTTTTTTGACTTTATCAAATTGCAGTGCAGTCAGACGCCATCGTTGCTAAAGTTAATAAGGACATATTTTGCTTTTCATAACACATCATGGCATTTTTAGCATTTTAAAGAATTATTGTTATTATTATATAATAGAATTCAGAAATACTTTTTTAGGGCCTCTGTTCTAGTGAGAGTGTATATAGTGTAGGTCTATATGTACAAATAGCACTGAACTGGATGAAGACACATTTGGAATTATTAGGCATATTTACTGTATACTACTGTCATGACAAGCCTGGGAAATTGGATTTTAATAGCTTTGTGGGAACTCTCTGGCTGTCGTTTGCCTTTTTTGCGCTCACATGTGTGGACAGGAGAAAAATCCAGCTTAAGATGTCTGTCACTACTGACTCCATTTTGTCGCTGGTGTGCATCTGCCTGGTTGTCGTGGCAACCCTGCTATTTCTGCGGCTCCATCGCTCTCCCCTTGTCCCCGGCTGTCAGACTGCTCTCTCTATGGGAATGGGCTATTTTTAGTCGTGCTGCCTTTTGTTTCTCAGGCACATCATCAAAAGCCACATTAAATCCACGCTGTATGAAGTTACACATGGGGTTTGAGAGGTGGGGCGGGTGTACAGTAGCTACTGAGCATCTGCAGGATATTTTAAATATCGAAATGCTTGTGTATGATCAGGGACAACAGATAGTGGATTATAAAAGATGTTCCATGTCCATGTCCATTCCTCTGACATTATCTATATTTTGGTTGCGTGTGCTCTATTAGTGAAGCACTGAGCTGTAAAACATTGGGTCAGCCCAGAGCGTTTCATCCATATCTAAGTGAAGTGCTTTCAATATGATAAAATTAAGCACATCATCTTTTCAGTGCATCTGTATAAGAGGGACATTATTGGTTATTTGTCCCAGGATACGCATGAATTAAAGTGCTATTGATATATTATATATACTATTATACACTGCCTTTTTACTATTCTCATGATATGAGTACAGTAAAATAGTCATGATATAATTTCTAAATGTCCTTGCTTGCTAGAAATGGAACAGCACACACAATAGTAGCAGATATAAATCGGTAATGTGTGACATTAGAGTAGAAATGATTGTTGTATCTAAACTGAGCTTGTGAAAAAGACTATAGTTCTAAACTAATGAGTTTGAGCTCGCCTACTGTGAATACACATGCACATGCATGGAGTCCGTGTGTTAAATAATTATTGTCTGATCCATACTTTTAGTCAGAGTGAACTACATTTAGACTGTTAACAATGTGAATGCTTTGCTGCATTTTAGACACTGGACAAATGAAGGCCTTCAAAAGTCTAACATGACTGTTTTACTTCTGTAAGGAGTGAGGTCAAAGGTGACTCCTCTTGTCTTTTGTTTTTATTCATTCACAACTGCTTTGTCACCTGGGAGGAGTCAGTGGGGCTTTCTACTCTCCACTGTGATGCCCTTTGTGCAATAAATGGCAGACTTTATTATTAGCCTGTTCTCTTACCTGCCAAGGAATCCAACACTGCAGATATTCCCTGGGGGTGATGAGGGGTGGCATGCCATGCCCTGCACCATGCATTGCATCACAAAAAGTAATTTATCACAACTGTACAAACAGTACAAAATGCTCAAAGTAGGCTGTGTCACATTTGACAGACATGTCTTTTAGCACAGAGTACCAGTGTTTTGGAAGCATTAGTTTATTTCTTAATGATTAGTCTTAAAAGACCCGCTGACAATATTTCTGCAAATATTTCCAAATATTGTCAAAATGTTTGTCCTTTATAGCATAATTTAAAGGAAATGACAATACAGTAAATTAAGAGAAATGATGCAGTGTTTACAGAGCTTCAATAATTCAATGAAAACAAAGCTCTTGTTCACTCCTAAACAAAATGGCAATATTTACCATTGACATGCTTTTAGTAGTGTTTTGCCATCCAACTGGTCATGCAGGAGAGTGTTGATTACAGCGGGTTTTTAATACCTTTTCTCATCAAATAATATTTGATTCAGGTGATCACCTAATCAGTACCTCATAAAGCAGAATGAGGTGTTTGTGTAGGAATTTAACAGACACTGGCATGGAGTGGTTGTCATAGATGCTGATTTAAAAATAAATTGCAATAGTCTCTTATTTTTTCCAGAGCTCTGTATATATTACAGGAATGCTGCCCAGCACTTCAGGCAGTGGAGGAAACATTTTGTATGTCTGATAGCTGTTGTCTATTTTGTTTCACTCCCCCATCCCCCTTCAACCTACAATGTGTAGACACATTTCCTTTAGGTCTAGAGTCCATTTTTCAGTGCAGTGTGCCTCTCACAGAATGCAGTATTACATCTAACCCTGCGGTCGTACTGTGAGCTTCCGCCCCTTGGGGAGGTGCCAGCTTTGTGCTAAACGCTGTCCATTGTTTGCCTGTCTGTGTTTGGAATAATTGTAAAGGCGGTATGATATATTTCTCGCTGTTGCCATGGGTTCAAGCATTCCAGCTGATGTTTTGCAGCTGAAAACACTGTAGAAGTTTGACGTCACCCAGCAGCTGGGAAAGAGGACTGGAATTTGTGTGGTAACAACAGCAACTGTCGCACAAAGTTGTGGAGCAGTTGCAGTATAACACTTAGAATATGTGTGCGAAAGAAATGCCAACAAAGCCATTTCCAAAGTGTTCCTTCTACAGTGATTTTCCCATTATTATAAAGGATGCAAATATTTTTCCAGCACTTTTTGATTACTTTGTTGCCATTGTTGGACACTCGCAGCCATTTTAGTACACCGATTTCCAATTGTTCTCAACGAGCTGTGATAAATTTGCTCTGCAGTGATGGGGCCATGCTCTTTCTTTCTTTAACCTGACAAATCAGACTTTTAACGGAAGCAAAGTACAGATGTTCTAAGAATCCGAGCAGTGGTGTGACTCTTTCCACTATGTTCATCTTTAAGCTTATGGGCCTCTGGTTTCCTCTCTAGCTTTTCCTCGTCTGGCCTTGCTGATTGTCAAACGCCGAGGTGTGGGGAAGAGCCTGGCACGATGCTGTTGTTTTAGTAGGAGGAGTCCCCTTTTGACGTGACCTTTTGACCTTGAGGAAATGATTATGGTCAGGATCTCCTCGGCAGCCGGGGGTAATGTTGTTTTTGGAGGAGCGAGAAATTCTTGTCCCATATTTTTATATAGCTTTGTTTCCTTTTGTCTGCATTCCGCAGTGCCGCAGGGAGAAACATTCCTCTCACAAATCTCTTAGGTTTCTAATGGGCTCTGGAAACTGACCAGGGATATTTTTTGCCTCGTCTTGACAAACATCTGTGCGATTGGATTTTTCTCCAGCGACAGAATGAGGTCTTTTCCATTTACAGTCATGTACTGGAAAAGAATAACAACAGAAGCCTCCTTCACTACCTTACTTGCAACCCCCCAAAGCCAGATATACAGCAGTTGTGTAAATGTGTGGTCTGCTTGCTGGAACCCATGATCATATAAAAATATTAAAATGTTGTATGTTTGGCCAGAGTGCAAATCCCACTGCCTTGATGAATCAGTGAGGGTGCGTGCTTGGACAGAGCAGTAGAATGCTGAGTGAGGAAAGTGTATGCTGCTGGGGCTGATTGGGACCATGTATTTTCCCTATGCAGGAAATGGCAGGCTGCTGGAACAGATCCCTAACAACCAGAGATCTCCCACGAGATGCCCTGCACAGTCTGTTGGGGTAAGGAGGGTTACCATAGCAACAGTCAATGACAGCCAACCAGAGCAATCCAGGTAATGATAAATCTTGAGAACATCTTACAGTGCTAGAGCTGTTACATTTCATTATATCCTGTATGTGTTTTCTTTTTTATTCACAGGTGTTTTTTTCTATACATAAAACATGAGATTTTCTCTCTGTGGTGTACCTGGTGACATGTGTGTCTTCACTGCAGTGAAGTATTGCCTAACTTGGTCATTTGTATTGTGTAGATTTGCTGAAATTTTGCTATTTTTGCTCAGGACAGTTAAAGAACCAGAAGTCATAAATTCTAATGCTGAATCGGGTGCTGGCGAGTAGAACCGCTTTACCTCAATGAGAAACATGCTAAATCATATAAGACAGGAGGAGGGTTTGGGTGAGATGATCCTGCTCTAAACTGCTCCTGAGTATAACAGTTTGTGTGTGCACATGTGTCCAAACCATAGCCTTGCCAGTGTGACACAACATGGCATTAACCAGACAACTGATGTCACCACCATGTCCCTGTAAGTGATGGATGTGTTATGCAGTGAGAGATGTTTTTCTAATATTGTAAACATGTGCAGACGTTTACTCCCAAGCCCCTGTACTGTTTTAACAAATTCCGCCATGCCTCATCATAGATAGTCTTTTCAGGCCTGGGTACAGGTAAGCATGTGATAAATAAGCAGGAGGTAATCTGCAGGCTTTTACTGAGGCATTGCAACTGTGGTTGCCTAGACCTGTGCTTTGTTGTTGATTGTATTTATTTAGAGAAGCCTTCAGCACAGGATTTTTGGGTTTATCATTACTTTAATTAGATTTTCAAAACAGTTGTGTGCTTCACAAACATCAGAGCATGAGTGCTAAGTTCATGTGGTAGTTTTGCATGTACATCCCTGTGATCCTTTGTAAACATCTGAAGAATTTGTCATTTTTCGTAGATGATCTTTTATGTGTTTTATAGGGAGAATCGTGAGAAAATGCCTACCTTGGTTGAGCCCCAGCAAGTTGAGAGGGGTTAAATCCTTTCTAACGTGATTGTAAAAGGGGGAAAGGGGATGACAGGTAGTGAGAGTGAAAATCATATGCAGCTTACTGAGCAGTCGGTGCTACATACGCACATATAAGGAGCCCAAGGGAGGCAGTAACTAACAAAGCTGCTCTAGCAGCCTGTGGTCCCCATGGCAACGGCAGGCGGCCTCTATCGGCTCCATCTGAGAATAGGTAAAGTAAATCTGCATGCATTTGGCTACCCGCCAGTGTCTCAAATGAAAGAGCACTTTGAACGGCTGCCAGGTTTGGAGGAGGAGAGGGGCTGTCAGGCCTGCTTAATGTTGGCAGTTTGTACTTGGCAAGCCTTGCCTTTTCCCAGAATCCCTCAGTCTGGCAAACTGCCAGCTGCTTAGCGGAAGCAAAGAGTTAACCCCTGCGATGGGCCTGGGGAAAGCTGAACACTAAAAACTTTCCACAATATGTGTGTGTGTGTGTGTGTGTGTGTGTGTGTGTGTGTGTGTGTGTGTGTGTGTGTGTGTGTGTGTGTGTGTGT
>JBBPDB010000001.1:28545785-28565399 GCA_037974465.1 Brachypetersius altus
TGTGTGCGTGTGTGTGTGTTTGTGTGTGTGTGTGTGTGTGTGTGTGTGTGTGTGTTGGGGGGGGCTGTGGTTGTGTGTATGTGTACGCACATTTGAGTGTGTGTGTGTAAGAGGCAGCGAAGCACAGTGTGATCTGTATGCATGAGGGGGAGAAGCAGAGAATCTCTCAGGGAGAGGGAGGGGAAGCAAAATATCCTGCACCGTCTGTACTCAGAATCAGACTGTGCAGCTAAAGTTTAAAAGCACGTCTGGCTATTCATTTCTGTCATTGTACTTTAGAACAATTTGGGATGTTTATTTTTGTCCCTACATGAAAATATGTGAAATGAACAATGAATATAACTTTCTATTCCATGCACATTTGTCTTAAAGAATTCAGTGCTATAGGCCCAAGGTTGTTACTGCAAAGAGCATACAGCCTTTTGTTTCTCTCTCTGCTTTTGATCTTGTTAATTATGTGTGAGAGGTAGGGATACACGGTTTGCCACACGTGCCACACGTGTCCATCACAGTCACAGACATGAAGCACAGGAGCAGGAATTGTTTTCAGGCTACAGACAACTACAGGGTCGGCTGTAGAACTTTAGGACATATATATATATAAAATTGTAGCTCAACCCTGGATGGAATGCAGACTTTACTTGTTTTTCCCTACTATGTTGAACCAGAGAACACACTTGTTCACACTGTGTATATGAAACCATGTCCCCTCTTTTAGTACAGTGTTGCGTGATGTTTTCCTATTGAAATAGACTTTATTTCAAATGTATTTGTTGACTGGCTCTTTACTGGGGATGCACAGACATGTGAATCCTGGCCTGAGGCCAGTTTCTTATATTTTACATATCTTTCGATGCAGACCAATGTCATATTTATTTATAGAAGGTTACAGTGCTGAGTCTATTTCCCATGTTCAGTTCTACCTGTGTACACTTCCTTACACATCCAGCAGGATGCATTTAGAATGCAACTCTAACAGGAAGAACGCCTCAGGGAGAACGAAGGCCATGCCTGGCTGGACTACATTTGGTGCCAGCAGTATGTTGGGACTGCACAAAACAGCGTTTCCCCCATATGTAGTCCTCCGTGCATTCCTCTTCTCCAAGCTGTCTTGTAGGAAATGTGTCTATAGGCATGTTTAAGTTGCGGGGGTTGGATTGGGTTGTAGGTTTGGGGGGTGGGGCTGCTTGTTTCTGGCTGTTCATTGAAGACAGTTCGGCTCAGCAGTGTTATTTGGGGTTATAGTGTTTCTTAATAGAAGATTGTCAGCTTAGTGTATACATCGCCCATACATGCAACACACACACACACACACACACACACACACACACACACACATATATATATATATATATATATGAATGACATTATACCTAGACGTGATTCGCTGATGTAAGCATTTTCCCGCACTGTACAGTGTTAAAGTGATTAAATGAGTTGAACGGCAGTAATACTCGAGCTGGCGCTGGTGACCGATTTTACACACAGTCACAAGGATAGCCAGAGAGAGAGAGAGAGAGGCTTGTTTTCCCACAAGCCTTCCTTGTTTCTAAGCGAAAACTGCTCAATGTGGTGCGTGTAGACTATGTGTGTGCGTGAGTGTATCAGTCCATTCAAAAGATTTAGTGGGGAGTGGTTGGCGCATGCGCACTCGCTCAGCAACAAGTGGCATGTCGATGTGTAACGGAGAGGAGAGCGTTGCTGCTACTGCTGACGTCACCGCTCCGGCCAGGTGGCATTCCGCGCGCGGGGAGAGAGCGCGCGCTCGCGCGGAGGACGTGGAGGCACCGTCAGGGAAAAAAAATAAAGGAAGCAAAAAAATAGAGAGAGGGAGAGAAACGGGGAAACAAAAAAGTCAACCCGAACGCCGCGAGCGTGAGACAGTAAAATGTGAGGCACAGCCGAAGCCCCGTGCCGCCGCCGAGGTCCCGGAGCTCGAGGAGAAAGACAAGAGCAGAGACACAGTGAGGCTTCCACAACGTTCGCTCGCGCTGAGCGGCTGAAGCGCAGCAGCGCGTGCAGCATGTCTTCCGCGCAGGTCGCTTCGTCGCGGCGGCAGTCGTGCTACCTGTGTGACCTGCCCCGCATGCCTTGGGCAATGATCTGGGACTTCACCGAACCCGTGTGCCGCGGCTGCGTGAACTACGAAGGCGCGGACCGCATTGAGTTCGTCATCGAGACCGCGCGACACCTCAAACGCGCGCACGGCTTCCAGGACGGCCGCTCTCCGGGTCCAGGAGGCGCGGGGGTTCCGCTGCCTGTGCCTCCGCCGCCTCCTCCACCGTCTTCCTCCTCGCTGCCTCCGCCGCCGGTCAAGACACACGCGAAGGAAACCGTGCAGCTGAACCACGTGGACGGCTCGAACAAGCAGCAGCAGCAGCAGCAGGCGGCACAACAGCAAGCGGGGCTCGAGCGCTATTCCTCGCGCTTTGACTACACCAGCATGAGCGCCCACGCGGCGCGCCTGCCAAACGGCCTGAACGGTTTCCCGAAGACGGACGACGGGCCTCCGGAGCTGAACCGCCAGAGCCCCAACTCGAGACGCGGCGGCCACGGACTGGTCTCGCTTCCAGCGCAGATGAGTGTCCCCCCCAATCTCCTGCCGCAGACCATGCTGAACGGACCCGCTTCGGGGGGAGCGTGCACGGGTCTCACATCGCACGGCCTGGTCGCGCGCGCACCCCCATCTTCATCATCACAGTCATCATCATCATCATCATCGTCGTCGTCGGCCGGCCTGGGCCTCGCAGAACCGGGGAAGCGGCCCGCATCCGTCTCGAGCACTGACCAGGAGCGCGATGCGCGCGAGAGGCAACGCAACGCCGAGGCACTGGCCGAACTCGGGGAGAGCCTGCGCAACCGCGCCGAGGAGTGGGCGAGTAAGCCCAAGCTAGTGCGTGACACGCTGCTCACACTGTCCGGCTGCGCACCCTTCGACGTGCGCTTCAAGAAGGACCACGCGCTCGCGGGCCGCGTGTTCGCCTTCGACGCTGTGGCCAAGCCGGGCTCTGACTACGAGCTGAAGATCTTCGTGGAGTACCCGAGCGGCTCGGGCACCGTCTTCTCGAGCGCGTCGGGGGTCGCCAAGCAGATGTACCACGACTGCATGAAGGACTACGGCCGCGGCCTGTCGTCAGGCTTCAAGTACCTCGAGTACGAGAAGAAGCACGGCAGCGGAGACTGGCGCCTGCTCGGCGACCTGCTGCCTGAGCCCGTGCGCTTCTTCAAGGAGGGTCTGGGGGCCGACATGCTGCCGCAGCCACACGTGGACGCGGGCTGTCCGCTACTCCCGTCAACTGCCCTCGCCGGCGTGTTGCCGCGCACCTTACCGGCGTCATCCGCGGCCGCCGCGAGCGCGCTGCGGGCGGGTGCGCGCAAACGTAAAGCCTCGCCGGAACCGGACTCTCTCGACGAGCGCCAGCAGCAGCAGCAACAGCAGTGGATGGCGAGCCAGAGCGCGGCCGCTGTGGGCTCGTTTGGGGCCTGCCATGGAGGACCACCGCCTCTGGGCCCCGTGCATGCGAGCCGAGCAACGCCTCCAGAGCCCGCGCAGAACGGACAGTCACCCATGGCTGCGCTCATGTCGGTGGCGGACGCGCTCGGAGGAGGAGGAGGAGCGCACTCCCCCAAGGACGCGAACTCTGTACACTCTACAACCTCCGCGCGCCACAGCAGCACCGGCAGCGGCGGCGGCAGCAGCCCCGTCTCTCCGGCCTCGGTCTCGGGTCAGCGGCGCC
This sequence comes from Brachypetersius altus, assembly GCA_037974465.1. Lineage (NCBI taxonomy): Eukaryota > Metazoa > Chordata > Actinopteri > Characiformes > Alestidae > Brachypetersius > Brachypetersius altus. Next base: position 28,549,523 of record JBBPDB010000001.1, read on the forward strand.
TGGCCTCGCGCAATGGCGACGCGCAGCAGCAGCAACAGGCGCACGCGGATCACGCCGGGGCGCATGGGACCCACGGCGTGCCAGACTCGCCCATGGCTGGCAGTGGGCCGCTGTGCTGCACCATCTGCCACGAGCGCCTGGAGGACACACACTTCGTGCAGTGCCCCTCGGTTCCCGGCCACAAGTTCTGCTTCCCGTGCTCGCGTGAGAGCATCAAAGCGCAAGGCGCCACGGGCGAGGTGTACTGCCCCAGTGGAGAGAAATGTCCCCTAGTTGGGTCCAACGTGCCTTGGGCTTTCATGCAAGGGGAGATAGCGACCATTCTGGCAGGGGACGTGAAGGTGAAAAAGGAAAGAGACCCTTGAACGTGACGCAGCCACGTGCACCCACACAAATAAATATATATATTAATAAATATATATATATTATATATATATAACCATGTTGTGAATAATGTGTACAGAACACCCCACTCCGTGCGTTTCTGTGTTTGGGGGCTCGTGGAGCTCGTGCCTCATGGGAAGGAGGAGGTTGTTGGCCCAGGACGGTGGGGAAGCACTTTGAGCTCACAGTCTGTTTTTTCTTTTTGTTAATCCAGTTCATGCACTTGGTTTAAAGTGATTTTCACATAAAAAAGAAAAACATAAACACCCCCTACCTGACCCCTTTGTTACCGGTCATGTTTTGTCATTTCTTACGGTAAGACAACAGTTGCTTTTCCACGTTGCTCAGTGGGGCATTTCTTTTCTGTTTTTTGTTTGCGTTTTGCTCTACACATGACAATGTCTCATTTTTATATCTCGTGCTCTGAACGTATGATTATAGTTTACTGCGTGTTTTTCGTTTTCCTCCCTTTTTTTGCTTTGAAGATGCACGGATGCTTAAGAGTAGAGCAAAAATACTGTACATTAACTGCTCTGTTTGTTTATACGGTTCTGTAGTAACAGAAGACTTGTAACGTGCCTTGGAGCTGAGTCAATTGTAATAAATTCATTGGTATGAAGATTTTGTCAAGTGTCAGTTTGTTCAGATGTATTAGCACTGTTTATATATGTTCTCCCACATAGCAAAGCTGAACTGGTTATTTAGTAACATATAACAGTTCTTACATGACATTTTAAAGAATTTAGGACCAAATGTAGGCTGTGAGCTTTAGGAAAGCCACTAGTTCTTATGATTGAATGTTATTTTCTGGTCACACTGTTCTCAACGTTTCAGTATGTTTTCTGTGTATGTGGCCAAGTAATGCTTGTGAGTGGATGGTTGCTGTGCTTGCTTCATCTATTTTTTTTCTTTTTGCAGTTTCGGTTGTATACTTTAGCTTACTGCATGCCTCTCGGTTTTATGGCAGGAGATTGCAGGCATTTTCTTCATTGCATCTTATGTCTTATACAATCATGTTGGCATTTTTGCTTGTTCTGTGCTTGGCTCATTCACCTTGACCTAAAAATGGAAACATTTTATGCAGCTAATGCAGCGCAATGACAAAATTAGGACTAGGCCCTGTTTTTCTCAACGCATCATATCACAATGGTGCTGACCAGTAGTATTGTGATGGTTGTGGTCTGTACTTATGTGCAGTGTATTTTTAGAGGTTTGTATTTTTGCAGCAACATGTTTGACAAGATGAATGAAAATCAAGCCGACCTGCAGGACGCTGAAGTAATGCACATGTTCTCGCCTGTTGTCGTTTGTGTTAGGTTCTGTCATCTTTCATGTTATAGCTAAAGGTGAATGTTGTGTACCTCATTTATTTGCTGGTTGGTTGTGTGTGTGCGAGAGAGTAGGGGAGAAAGGGAGGGAAAGTGCTTGCACATGCCTGAGACTGCCCTGGGGCCACATTCCTCATTTAGAATTCAGCTGGTGGTCATGTGACCCGTCACTCGTATTCTTGCATTGGCTGCCGATGGAGGGGGAGCAGTTGGCGCGTGGCTGTTGCCATGACTCAAGCTAATGCTCTATTTCTCCTTCCAGCGACTCAGACAAATGGTTGGTAGCACAATTCTTTCATGGCGACCAGCCATGAACGGACCTCCAGACTAAATAACAAGGGACTTTAAGGTCAGGGAGCTGTGCATATGCCAGCATGTGTCACCCACAGACCTCTCCCTGCTTGAACCCGTCTGAGGCTATGCACTCAGATGTGATGGTATGTGAAAGGGGAATTGTCCTGCTGTTCTCTGAACTTGTCATTTATTACTAAGCCCCTGCTCAGGAAGAGGCAAAGTCATGTGTCTGTTAAAATGTTTGAGAAAGGTGATGTGTACTATCTTTATACAGTAGCAATGTAAACGAATCCACAATCCCCAACTATTATAGCTTCCTTTTGAAATGCTCTGTGAACTCATTAACAATCTGAAATTGTAGATTACTGGGGCCTGAACTGGGGCTGCAGTTACAAATCCAGCTGTCTTCGGTGTCTGGTGCTGTTTGCTTCTTTGTTAGGCCACACAAGACCTGGTTAAGACTGCTGCATAGAATTGAGCTGCCTGTTACTAGAAAGCAATTTAAAGCCTGTCAATCCTGATTCATTAGTGTCTAATAAACACACAAGTGTGAAAGCATAGTTGTTTTTAAAATTCACATACAAATTGATCTTTTTACAGTTGTGCTAGTAGGATTAGTGTCTGATGCACTTGTGCTGTGCAGAGGGGTGGTGCATTGCAGAGATGTAGCAGCAGCAACTGCCCTGTCAGTTGGATGTGTGGTGACTCGGCCAGGATGGAGAGCCTCATATTGTAATGCTAAAACGTGCTGATCAGAGTGGTGCAGCAATATTCAAATGCATAGTGCAGAGGACCACAAATAACCTCAGTTCACTCTATGAAGAGGATCTTTCTTGCTATACAGCTTGTACAGTGTATATTTAGTGTTGTGATACCCTTTTGTGTAGGGAGCAGTCTTTAGCATGCTATACGTCTCCTCTTATGGATCTCACTGTTTAATGAATGCAGACACCTCACTTTATGGCTGCTGTAGCACTGCAGACAGATCCCTGATCATTTTTGCCTGTGAAATCTGATAGTACTGCGTGTGTGAATGCTAGTGTGGATTGCTCCGTCATTGGGAATTACCATCATATGACTCTGAGAGGGGGGCTCTCAAATACCACCAGACAGAATGGAGACATGGTGACTCCTAGTCCGTTGGTTTCATTATGACTCCAGATTACCTGTATCAGCAATGTGTTTTTATGTCAGGTCTCAAGTGTGTCTTGTAGTGCAGCTCATTTAAAACATTAAGCGTTTCTCACGCTTCATGGCATAGCAAAACCTAATCCGTTAGATGTCAGAATAAATTATGTTTGTAATACACTGGCATTCCAGTTCCTCCTCGCCCAGCCAGGCTGTAGCCTGTCTGTTTCGGATCTGTAGTTTTATGGTCGCATTGTGAAATCACTGCAGTCTGTTCTCTGTCTCCTGGCCAGGGAAGCCCCCACACCCTTCCCCCCTACTCAAATCCGACATGCCTCCCCTCTCTTGTCCTCCTCTCTTTCCCTCCCTCCCTCCCTCCGTCCTTCTGTACGAGGGAGAAGTTTTCAGCAGATAAAAATACAGACACTCCAAAGGTTACTCCGCAGTGCCATCGTGCACGGTTGCCCATGGTAACCAGCCTTGTTCAAAACATCATTTATTCAGGAATGTGCGGACACAAAGGGGGGTACCGCGGCTCACTGTTAACCCTGCGTGTGCTGGACTGTACTCTGCTAAAAGAGGCTTGGACGTACAATTCTTTTTGTTCCTTTCATATGTTCTGAGTGTAGTGTTATCTGTTTTGACAGTTTTGGAAATTTTGCTCTTGAAATGTTCCTGTGTAACATTTTTAAGCCAGTGTTTTTCTACAGCATAAAGGAAACCGCAACACTGAAACCGCAGACGCTCCTCATATATCCAAAAAATCCTAGTTTTCTTTAGAGAAAGTCTCTTTCTTTAGAGCCTTTCTGCTAAGAGTCATTAATGTGTGCTTTGTGTTGGAAAATAATTAAAATAGGTTACAAGGAGTTGTGCAAGGTGAACAGCTTTTACTGGCTTTTATCCACCCCTACCAAATGTATGTTTTTCATAGTGGGAAATATACTGTTATTTACTCTTTGTCCCTCTTCCTCCTGTCTGTCTCTTCTCTTGTCTGTCTATATTCGTTGCCTTGTGTAGACTGAGGGTTTGTCTGGAAAGGGTTATTCCCATCTTGTTTTCATTCACTCTGCCTCTGAGCACAGCCATTTATAGACAGTGATGTCAGCACTATCTTTCGTAGCCCAGGGCCCCCTTGGCAGATAATGTATGCAATCTCAGACATTCCATTCCGTCCCGGCGAATAAGCTGCCAGCTGCTGCAGGCGTGAGCTTCCTGCCTCCTTCTGCAGATATTAAAGCTGCAGAGACGAATTGATTTTCTGTCTTCCCCCCACACCCCCGCACACTACCACCCCTTTTTTCCTTTTTCTTGTTTTTAGCTTCTCTTCGGTGCAGAGAGTACAATCTCTCGGGGCTGCTGCAAATGTGAATTTTTAAGGGTTGTTTTTTGCTATTTGTGGTTTGCGTTGTTTTTGTTGTTGCATTTGTTGTTTTTGTTGTACACCTATTATCCATTAATAATAATAGTATTTTTACATGGACTATGTACATTCTTCCCGTTCAGGTTGAGTTCTGAATGCATTTTTGCTCATGTGCATTGTGATGCAGTCTTTTTGAAGGGTTAACCATGTAGAGCTGCTTCTTATATAACTGAAAAGCTCAGTGATACAAAGCCCACATGAGATGGAGCTTGTTTGGGTCTACTGTTGACTAATGACATTAGGCTGTGGGGGGGGGGGGTTGGCAGGGTTCCAGTCTGATGTTTTTCATTTGCTTGTAAAGGACTTCAATTTCTTGTGGAATTCCAATTTGCATTTCAAGGCCAGCCCCCACCCTTGAGGGTTAGCCTGTTAGAGCTTCCTGTAGTTTCCCGCCAGAGCAGGCTGGGGGGGTTGTTGGAATGGAGGCTCAGAAAGGGGGGGGTGTTGTTTTTGAGCACATGGAAGCAGACTATAGGGCACCATGGCGACTCTGTCCTTTCTGAAAAGCACCCTGGCTAGATTGTTCAAGGCTGGTTTCACTTGATTGATTCAGGCTATTGAACTGGGAACAGACAGAATACCTGTCTGAGCACAAACTGAGCTTTGTATTAAATGTTGCTCACAGCCTTTGAGGATCTAAGTGACCAGTTCTCTTTCTCCAGATTCTGATCTACTGTCATATGCACAGAGAAACTATTTGCACTCTGTGAGAAATTCTTCCTTTAGCTGTTGCTACTATATGTTACTATAAACATTAAAACATAACATTAAAACAAATGCTCATGAATATACAAAATACATTAAAAATGAATATTAATGCTACTTTCTTACATGATTAATAAAGGCTTCTATGTGTAGCTAAAGCTTGAATTTTGTGGTTGTTTGTAAGCGTGTAGAACTGTTGGGGTTGGAAAGGGTTAACTGCAAACCCTGGGGCTGTGCAGCTCTTGGCAGGCTGGAGAAATGTAGCCCCTTTCATTCCTCTGGGTTGTTTACACGACTCTCTGGCAGCCATTTTAGACTGGAGCTCGGCTACCACAGGCGCGGGAGTGGACTCAGGTTTCTGAAGCTTTCACAGTGCAGCGAGTTCAGTCAGAAGCTTGTCCCCTCATCCATCTTCTCCTGGGGGGCCTCGCTTCCCCCCTCGTATTCAACCTCCCTCATTCCACAACCTGGCCCTTTTTTCATTTTTTAAACAGCCCACTGAATTTTAGGAGTCGTGTATCCCTCACTAAGCACTATATTGTTTATTGCTCTCTAGTTGCTTGATGTTTAAATGACTGAGCTGTGATTCCTCTGTTTTTAAGTTTGCTTCACCTGAAAATTATTCTTGTTCCACTGCTTTTCCCCTGCCTTGTTTTTTTTACCCTTTCTTTAGTCTTTTTGTTATATCAATCAGGTTTGCACCTGAGTTGCTTTGAAGATGTGTGTATTTGTGTCTCCATGACCTTGACCTTACACAACTGATGGTTATCCACGGTAAAATCCACTGGTACTCATTATGAAATGGGAACTTTTTCAGCAGTCTTGTGGCAAAACAATATAAAAAAGACTGTCTGACAGCAAGCAAAGTAATTATTGCTAAAAATCAAGGAGGCATACTTAAAGGATGCCAGCAGCTGTTATGGTGAGTCCTGCTTAGTCAGGTTAGTTGTGTTAGTTTGTGTCAAGCTTGTGTCAAGCCTCATTTCAGTAAGCATTCAGAGGAATGTGCTCCACTTTCTGAACAGCCCTAATTAAGTGCTCCACTGTGAAAACACTCAACCAGCAAACCAGCCGCACCATTCTTTACCATCCTTTGTCGTTCAACTGCCTTGCAGTGAAACACTGGCTTCCAGCGGGTGTTTTACTGTAATCTAGTCAACCAGTGCACATTAATCCTCATCATGTAAGAAGATATGATTGACCTTTCGTTGAATCAATAAAGCTGTCCATGCCTCGGTGCTGCCAACACTCATTTGTTGGGAAAGATTTTTCTGAGCTAGCCGACATTGTTGACATTTCTTCTAGTGTGATGAGAACTCAAGGTGATTTATACAAATATGTAGCCTATTGTTTTTGACCTTTTCAGACTGATTTTTTTTTTTAAATCAACAGTACATAAAACACAAATTTTGTCTTACATCAGACTGCCCTTTCCTTGTGCATACTCTGTTTTGTGCGATAATAATATGTAGCTAATATGTAGCAACATGTTTTTCATAGCAAAGCATTTTTTCGCAGACATTGCAGGAATGAAAAACATACAGCTACATTCCTGCGATAACATTAATATTTAATCAAACGCGTCTCTCATGCAGAACTGCTGAGCAGTCATGTAATCTTTGTTGATACACCCTCGTTATTTTCTGCACATCTTGTTTCATTTTGTCTCTCTCGTCTATTTGAAGGTGGCTAGGTTTGTGCGCTCACTCACCTCCCGAGCTGAGCACGATGTTGATTAGGTAAAGGAGACATCATCACTCAGTATGACTCTGGCAGAGGCCTCTGTGCAGTTGGTGATGGTTTGAATGGGTGCAGTTGTTGTCACCACCCTCCCCCCCAGTCACCTGGGCTGAGCGCAAATGCCTCCTTCTCAGTCCCCAGGCCCATCTGTTGCGTGAATGGGTTCTGTGATGGTGCTTCATTAAGAAGTGTTAGATGTGTCTGCTGTCAACAGATGTGCCAGACTTCCCCTTGCACATCCACTTTTAACTTCAGATGTCTGAATAAGTCTTAAAATTTTCTGCATGTTGACTGATCTGCACATGTTTATAGAACTCCATTTGATACATCAGTTGACTTTCCCATTGTGTTCATTTGTGGCAACAGTTACAAGCCTGGACAAGAACTTGGGCCAAAGTCTCATTCAACTTAATGAGCTTGGGCCAGAGTTTAGAGTTACAAAATTTATGAAAAGGGGTAATGAAAAGTTTAAATCATTTTTAATGATTCTTACCAGCGGCCTGTGAAGTGTATTCAACTGCACGACAGTTGCTGTGAAAGAATTCATGTGTGTGGGTGTAGCACTCATAGGTGAATTGAAACTGGATGTTTACAAAAACTAAAACAATGGTCTTCATAAACAATGATTTCCAGTAAAAGTTTTGTTGGTAGAGAAGTATCAAGAAACGGTTTCTGTGCATAAATTTAGAGGAATGATTTTGGTAAAACCCACCATATAGCAGATTCACATGTTTAAAAAAGATTTAACATGTTTAAACGTGATTTAACATGTTTAAATCTTTAGAACTGGAGCTACAACAATAATGTAACAAACAGTTGAAAACAATAGTAACTCAAATACTTTCCACAAATACATCCTCAAAACTTCTCTTATCCTGCTCAAACTGTATACTGTATGCTGCTCATTACGTAAGTTAATGAGCAGTATACAGTTATTAAAATACAAAAATACAAAAGCACCCTTGGACAACATCAGGGCTAAAGAAGTTTGATCTTGGATCAGGTTCCTTCCCATTTTAGAATCAGATTTATTGGCCAAGTATGCCAACTCACAGAAGAAACTTTGTTGTGATGTTTGTGATATTTATGATGGTCGTTGCCACAAAAATAACAATTTTAGGTCAGCACTCCTATTCCTGGGGTGCTTTGCGAAACCAGACCCTGCACTCTAAAAAGGCTGCCTGCAGCATTTATCCACACTAAGTTTTGTGTTTTGTTATAGCTCACAGTACAAAAAAACACAGACAACCTTAATGAAGAACCTTAATGAAGAGCTGAATGCCGTTCGAGTGGCTTGCGAGAAGCTGAGGAAAAGATCTGGGTGCCTGTCGACTTTTAGTGTTTGTTTGCTACATTAGTCTCACAACTCCAGTTCTAAACCTGTCAGATGCATCTGGTATGAGTGGAACATTGTTTAAATGAGATGTTTTGTCAAACCACTAATTTAAGAGCTAGCAAAGTCTATTGGAGTCCTTGTTGTGGTCTCTGATGCAAAACCATTCTAGAGTGTGAGAATGTTACTGTTACTGTTGCCCATTGTTCGCAGAATAGCTCAGAACTGTGTCACACATCTGTGACTCTTACTGAAGAGGTAGACTAAGTAAACTTCACTTTGCTCCTTCTACTTTATTGCTTTCTTGTTTAGAAAGTTGGTTTCTACATAAATGGGCTACAAATTATGTAAGGTTTGCCAGAACTTAGTTTGAACTTAGCACCACCCGTATATGTTAAAAGCTTACTCACCTAACATCTTCTGTGTGATATTGTAGTGAACTGTTATTGTAAATTCAGTAACAATAATTGGCATTGCCTTTTCTGACATTTCCTACAAATGTCGTGGCAGTCTGGCATGCAGTGTGGCTTGTAGTCAGATGTCATCACTCACCAAGACATGTGAGTGATCAGGGGACTTGGCTTGTACTTTAAATAGAATGCCAATGAGGGAGTGCATGGTTTGATTGGCACTGGCAATATATAATTCAGTTCCAGCCCCCAGGATTCAGGGTGAATCTGTGATCTGATTACTAATCAGCCGACATGGCAACCTCTCCCTCTCCTCCTGCTCGTCCTCTGAGGCACAGCAAGAGCGGCTCTCAGCTGCAGCGTCTGTCATGAACTATTGCACACCAACCTGGACCATTCAGCAGGGGAAAAAGAAAGATGAGCTAGTTGCCATGGAGACGGAGACATGGAGTGATGCTGATTGGATGCAAGGTCTCTCTCTTTCTCTCACTCTCTTCCTCTCCTGCTCTTGCTTCCCTTTTCTCGCTCTCTTCCTCTCTCAATACTCAAAAGAATTGTATTTTTCTATCTCTGTCCTCCAAATCCTCTTGAATGACAGGGTAATTTATGCATTATGTGCCCTGTGGTCCAAGGGAACATAGCAACATATGCATTCGAGATGTTATTGCTGGATGGAGGATGGAGACAAATATTTTGAGTTTTTCTTTGTAATGGCGTCAGTGGAAATGCAAAAGTCGTGCAAGGAGGTACTCTAGTGCCATCTATCAACAGTCTAAGGGACAATTGACTCAAGAAAAGCATTTAAATGTTCTTGCTTTCACACTGGTACAGTTTTTGTATTGCTTGCTATTTGCTGGCGCTGTCACCACCAGGACCATTAACTTTAATATTATATCTAGTTTAATTGACCTGGTTAAGGTTAGTTTTTTCTGTAGTAAAGACTGCTAATAGTAACATGCTAAGAGTCAGGTCACATGCAAAAATGTGTCTGTATGTCCAAAAGGCTGTAATAAGTAAATTCTGCTACGTTAAAAAACATTCATTTTATAATGTCCAAAGGGAAGCCTTGTTAATAGAACAAGATACTCTTGAGAAGCTGGACATTGGCCTAAGATCACCATGCCTAGTGCCTTTGCTAGAAGAGTATAACGGTTTCCAGGAGTGATCTGTGGAGCAGTGGAACGATGTTCTTTGGGGTGAGGAAGCACCCTTAGATACATCTGGCATGAGCTGGAGTGGTGTTTATGATCCAGAAGTAATACTCTAGCGTCAGCACCTGACCTCACTAATGCGCTTGTCCCTTCTCCAATGAGCAGAGGCTTTTACTGTAGTAATACCCTGAAAAGCATTTGTCAATAATCAAGAAACAACTCCACAGTGTATACTGAGAGCATCTTACATTCTGATTTTTAATTATGTGAAATTTCTACATAACTGATAATACTTTTTCCAACTGTTTACCTAGAAATCAGTACACAACTAGCAAAGGGAAATGGACTTGGAAATCTAGGATATCTATATATATCCTTTTCTGATCAGGCAGTTTCTCATGCTACACCTCTGAGCTTTTTTGCATCCCGCGTCTCTCTCGCCCACTGTGCAGCAGCCAAACTGAAGTGTTTTATCAATCTTACCCATAGACTTTTCTAGTAATAGGAACCAGAGCCACTGCAGGGGTCAGGAAGAAGCAAATCCATTTGGGTTGTCTTATGGTTAAAGTCAACTGACTCAGCTATCTATCTCTTTGTTCAAGATTATTCTTAAATATGTACACTGCCTCTGCTACACTCTTATGACTTCTTTTATTTCCTCCCTCTGTGTCCTTGGCATATTTTAAACACTGCCAGAAAACATGAACGACTTTAAAACTCATATATGTACCTACGGCCAAGTTGTCTGAGCTGAAGGAAGATGCCATAGAAGGAAAGGAAGACATCAGAATGTGAGTCATAGCTCTCAGTTCATGGAGTTCAGAGGCCTCGTTCATCTCTGAATAGGTACAGTCCTGGAGGGCCCAGTGTCCTAAAAGTTTGGTGATTTCCTTTCTCAGACACACCCGGTTCAACTCAGCTGTGAATTGCCAAGTTTATTAAGTGTGTTTGAGGAAAGGAACTACAAAATGGTGCTGGACACCAGTCCTACAGTACAGGAGATGGGTAGTCCTGCTTTAATCGTTGTGTTTTGCTCATTGAGTCACCCTTGTGCTTTATGAGCTACTGTCAGGAGGACTCCTGCTGGTCAAATAGTGGTAGTGCAAGCAGACTCTTGAATTTGGCATATCCATGCCTTTGTTCAGATGTAATTACTTTCTTTTGTTTGTTTTTGGAGCAGCTTATTGCCTTTAATGGGTGATGACTCTGGTGTTTTCATCCATCTCCCTAACCAGACATAGATTCTTTATTAATTGGCAACCTGAAATGTAGTGCTCAACCCACCCAGCCTTAACTGTACTTTCTGACATGCAGTTGTTGCAGAATTGTAACAAGCTTCAGTTTATTTGGCACCCATAAGCCACGTGGGTTACAAATGCTTGTCCAAACTGCTTCACTTTTACAAGTCATCAACTGCACTGACTGGGCCAGATGGCTTTGTCTAATGTACGGAGTGCCTGGTAGCTACGGCTGCCATCAGTGCTGGCACAGATGTTGGGCTGTGGAGACTTGCTGCACTGCCCAAACTCCCTCTTCCTTCACTGTGATTAATGAAGCTTCTAGTTCACCTAGCTCTTCAGTCAGCTTCCACAGGCTGCTCCCATCTCCCAGGCCCCAGCAGTATTTCCTTCACTTGGCTAGATTTATATGGGGACGTGGTGCATATTTATGAAGTGTGCTCCCCATTTGTACTTGCAGCCCTGGTTTTCTGTCCATTTACTGTCTTGGGCGACTATATTAATCATATGTCATGCTTGCTGGGCCTAGAAATCGCCCCTGCCATGCTGCTATAAGTCCTGGAGTGTGGTTAAAGGGCACTTGAGGTTTTTCAGGACGTGACAACTGTAGTAGGCACAAAAACTATTCCTTCTGATGAATATGGCCATTCTTACAGTCGGAGTGTAGTATTTTTTCCAACATGAGCTCACTTTGTCTGTTAGCACTGACATTAGTTTAATGTGTGGAGCCCAACCTGATGGGAGGCAGTGGCTCTAAAATGTTACCCTGATGTGACAGAAGGAGGGCAGAGAGATATAAATACATGGCCCGTGTTGCGTTGCCCTCTGGTAGTCCGCTAAGCCTGACCAGGGTTCACCACAGTGCCCAGAGGTCAACCCGTCTTTAGGACAGCTAGCGCCTGCTTTTATCATGGAGATTATGGAATCACCTCTGCTGTCAACCGGACTGACCTGCGGTTTGCAACCCATTTTACTCGCCCTTATCCGGCTCGGCACAGACGGTGGCTGTCACGGTGAAACTGCGGCGGGGGAGAGAGAAATATGCTGTTAAATGCAGTTTGAAAATCAGCAGCTTGAATGTGAAGGATCTGTACAAGCGGGGGGAAAAGCATCTATGACACGCTCCATTTTCTCTCCGTTTGTCTGCTGCTAGTCAAGTTTGCCCAGATCTCATCTGACAGAGCAGAGGCTGTGAGGTAAGCTCGTGTTTTCGTGCGAGTCGAGCTCTACTGGGGGATCGTTGTTGTGCGCCTGGCCGCTGCGGGTGTTGCTGCTGCTGCAGATCGTTCCGGTCTGCTACCCTTTCAGTCAATGGGCTGGCTGTGGGGGAGGAGCGCCGCCGCCTGTCGTTCCGATGTGACGAGCCCGGATGACACGGGCAGAAAATAGCCCCCCGTCTCTCCCGTCGAAACCCGCCGGCTCCCTCTCTCTCTCAACCCTCTACCGAACCCACTTTGCCTTCTGAAGGAGGCAGCCAATCACAGCCCGCCCTGTTGCTAGGTAATGGCTGGCCGCCCCCGTGCCCAAGCATGCTAATACAGTGCGGTTACGTATCCTCGGTGAGACGAGCACTCTCGCACCACGGATGAGTGTGTAGGGTATTTTTAAGCAATAGAGGGAGAGGGAGAGAGCGAAATGTACGGAGATATGGGGCAACAAACGTTACACTTCGTTTAACTGACATTTTTGTAACGTTTCCACACATTTAGATAATTAGGAATTAATCTGTTATTCACAGACATATATGTGCATTTGTCGCGTGTATAAAGATATAACACTGAAACTCAACAATTTTAAAAACATGACCTTCTGTCCTGTAAACTGCAGAAAATGTGCACCAAATATCGCAAGAAATAGTGAGACACATGATATTGGGCTACTGGGTTGGTAGTGGTCAAATGTTTCAAAGTATGGTATAGGCCTATATATAAAGGATATATAAAGCTACTATGTATAACATACTTTGAAACATTCATTTGACAACTGCCAACTGGTCAAAACAGAAACACAGAATGCTGGCCAAATCAAAAACAAAGCACAGAGATAGATATTTATGTATCTCAGTTCTCTGTTTTGTCCAGCATCCTGGGTTCTGATGATGGAATTTGTATTGGAGGATATAGTTGATGCATCCCCATCTTGAAAATAAAAGAATAGTTGATCTTTTTTACATTTGGTGACTCATAGGGAGGGAGGGAGATTCTGAAGTGATGAGGAGAAGGAGAGAGAAACCAGGAGCGACAGACAGATGGAGGGAGCAGATCAGAAGGGATGGCAGACTGACTGCTTCCCTAAGGCAAACGTTTAGCACCACAGAATGAATCATCTCGGCCAAATTAGCTGGCATTGGATGGGCCTTTCCTCAGCGCTGGACTGACATATAGATCTGACCTGTCTGCCATTTAGAGCACAAGTTTCCTGCATAAAGAAAGAACAGAAACGGACCTGTTGTCTCCTTTCGCCTCTCTTTTCTTTTCTTGTCCTACTTCTCTCTCCCTTGCTGATAAACCTCTGCTCTGCCCTTCATTTCCAAACAGCCTTTTAAATAAATGCTGTTTTTAGACAGACCCAAGCAGACTAGAGACTCTCTTTCTCCTCTCTGCTTTGTGCAGCCATTAAATCAGCCTGTCTTACACTTAGTCAAACTACTTGGCTCCCCATGCTTAAATCTGGAAGCTATTAGAGCAGCAGAGGTGAAATATAAATGCAGCTGAGTGAACGTGTACTGTACTGTCGCTGAATAGATTTTCCGTCGTTTCCCTTGTATATGAACATACTGCTTTAAGGAGTACTCCAGCAATTTTTGGCTCAACCTTTATGTTCCACATCTGTAGTACATGGTCGATTACCGCTGACAATTATTTTGGCACATTTTCTTGGATGTATTAGAAGGGGTGCAGATCTGTTCACTCAGAGTACATTTATAGTGACAGCCAGTGTCCAGATGATGAAGCAACTGTACATTGAACTCTGTATTAGAGTATGTTTTTTTACTAACCACAAGGAAATATGCCAAAATGTCCATAGTAATCTAACATGAACTACAGATGTAGCAAACAGAGATGGGATAGGATGCACTGTAAAGTATGCGTTCTAAGCTAAACATGTGTTTTGTTTTTTGTTGTAACAGAAATATGATTAGCTATTTTTAATGTAAGATATCCAGGAACGAATGTGTGTTATGAGTGCAGTTTTCCCCTGTGGTTGAATGTCCTGAACATTTATGTGCCTCTCAGGATGCTGCAGGTGTTCCTTCTGCACCGTGAAAGCCGTGTAGTGTGGAGTGTGATGAATAAGTGTGGCATCTGGGCAGCATGTTGGAATGGCAGCCTCCACAGAAAACATTGTGCGCACACATCAGCATGCATAACGTGTCCACATGCCCCCAGTTGTTATTGGAGAAAACCTTTACATTAATCAAAAAAATGCATGAGCTCTGTGTTAAGGGGGATAAATATTAATGAGGGAACGTGGCACGGGACAGGCTGATGTGTTTTAATAAGAAGCGTATGTGGCAGTGCTGGGTAGGGAGGATGCAGCCTGGGTTCTGGGGCACAGGCCACTGAGGAGAATACTAATGCTTCTGCCTAGCTTTGTTCCACTCCAGCCCATTTCTCCTCACTCATCCATGTGCAGGAGGATGGGAGGCTGTCAGCCGCACAGAGAACATTATTTTTATCCCCTATATAGTTGATGGAGAGAGCAGCAACATTGTATACAGTCATCATAAGATCTTTTAAAGTCACCAATGTTTTTTTTTTCTTTCTACTGTAAGATTACAGTTATAAGATGAGATTTAACAACAGTATGTGATTAGGCTGTAAATGTTCAAGAAGCAGCATGAGGGTGGGTGCATTGTGTTCATGCATCAGAGGGTGTGTCAGTCTCTTCTGATTATGTTCTAGTTATGTGTACGTACATGTATGGGTGTATTTGGGTAAGTGTTTTTGTCTCCACTGTTTTGTGCAGGCCTATGAGGATCTGATTCCATTATTTTCATATGAATGTGTTTGCACATGCTATTTTGGAGTCCTTTTTGGGCGTGTCTAGCTTTTCAAAATGTTTTTGACACAATGAGTAGCTTTGCTTTGTCCATTTGCTGAGACATATGATAGCAGTTTTATTTTGAGGGGACACAAAATGATGCATAAATACACACGTGATTGTGATCTTGGAGTGTGCAAAACTGTCATCAACGCAGTAGGTGATGGTTTCAATATTAATTACAAAATAGCCAATGGGTAAAGTGAACAGTGACACGTGTTAAGGGGTGGGATGTATTAGGCAGCAAGTGAACAATCAGTTCTGGAAGTTGATGAGAACGAAATAGAAAAAATGGGCCAGCATATAGATCTGGATGTCTGAAAGGCCAAATGGGGATGTGTAGACGACTGAGACTTACCAAAATTGGTCCAAGGAAGGACAACTACTTAACCTGTGACAGGGTAGTGGTCATCCTAGGCCCTAGTCTATCTGGTCCAATCCCACATCTACTGTACAAATTGTTTAAATATTTGGCTGTGTTAGTTGCATCGTAGCTGCAGACTGGTCAGTCTGAACTAGAGGTCGACCGATATTGAATTTTACCGATACCGATAGCTGGGTTGGTCCGTACTTGCCGATAACCGATTAATAAACCGATAGTTTTTAAGGAGGAAAAAATAAGTACATTCTTAATTGGAAGTGATTGTCAGCACTGTACAGTCTCAGATCAGGTGTGTCCAATAGCCATCAGGATCTGCTGTA
>JBBPDB010000001.1:28565499-28586022 GCA_037974465.1 Brachypetersius altus
AAAACTATCGGCGTGGATTTTTGCCGATAACCGATAGTTCCGGGAATCAACTATCGGTGCCGATTAATCGGCAAAACTGATACATCGGTCGACCTCTAGTCTGAACCCTGCCCACGAGCAAAAGCAACTACAATGGGCATGTAAACTTCAGAACTGTACCATGTAGCAGATGGCCTCACGTGTTGTTTTTTGTTTGGCTTTTTTTGTTTCATTATGCAGACGACCATGTGTGTGTAACCTAAAGGAGAGATGGCACCAGGTAGAACACAAGCCAGTGGAGAGAGTGTGATACTCCGGGCAGTGCTGGGAAAGTTTGGTTTGTGGGATTCATGTAGATGTTACTTTGAGTTGTACCTACTTTCTAAACATAGTTTCAGACAAAGTATACCCCTTTATAATAGTGGTATTCCCTAATGGCAGTGGCTTTTTTTCAGCAGAATAATGGACCAGTCACACTGCAAAATATATTCAGGAATGGTTTGAGGAACATGACAGATTTCAAGATGTTAACTTGGCCTCTGAATTCCAGTCAGTTGGACATTCCTGTGTCTGATGACTTATGGCAGGAGAGTTTGTCCAGCATAAAGAAGTGTTCTGTTTGCTCCAGATATGGGTTAAATCATTATAAAGCTTTACATAGGGTTCATTTTTCCAAAATCAAGCGTAGTAAACTATTTAATACAGTTTCACCAATGTGTGATAGCTGTAATGTTGCAGAGGATTTGCTGTCACATTTAGTTTGGTTTCGTCAAGTACTGCAGGATTTTTTCATTTAAGTAAAGTAGCGTCTTACAGTCACACGTGAACACACCACATACCGTGAAAAACGTGAAATTCTTTCACTGCATTTAACCCATTTACCAAGTGAAACACATACGATGAGCACTCAGGGAAGGGCAATGTATGGGGACAGTACCTTGCTCAACGATGACTGTTTTGACTAGGACACTAGTAGTCTTGGGATTCAAACCACAACCTTCTAATTGCAGGGGCAACGTCCTAACCAACTGCCCATTGAACCCTGCAAAGGTGTTAAGACACATGAGAAAATGATATGTCAAACATGTTTAGCTGAGCTGTATATGCCTTTAAGCGTATGAAAATATAAGATTATATACAAATAATATTAATACAATAAATAGTGATTTTATAGATGTCAATTTGCTTGCCTAATAATTTCCAGACCTCACCTTGTGGAAGCCCAGTATTACACTGCAGTTCTAATCAAATACCTTTTGTCCAATGGATACTTCATCAGATAAAAGTAGGTGAGCTAATGAAGTTTCACAAATCACTGTAAAGGCTGGAGGCTTTGAGGAGATATCTGGAGCTGAATCTCTGTCCTTCCAACAAAACATCAAGTACAAAACAAATCTTGATATTATTTAATGCATTTGCATTTATTCCATTGTTACTTGTGTATTTGCTGGCGGAACATTCCTTACTGATTAGATTGTAGGCATGGTTGGTGCCAGACAATTAATACTATTGGAACAGAAGCCCTCTAGACCTCCATGCTTTAAGAGCTGGTTGAACGAGATGCTTATTATTAAGATGGTACAGCTTTGCCCTATCAAACACGGGTCAAAAACCCTTTGTTTAGCAGAGTGGCAGTCCTTGTTTACACTGCTTGGTAATGCTTATCATGCCTGAGTTTGGCTGCTGTGTGGTATACAAAATGATGTGGTGCTTTTTGAATAGTAATACAGCAATCCCCCTTCTCGTCCTTTTTGTGTTTTGTTTTAAATTTATTTAGATAATCTTCATTTGTGTTTTGCTAATTACGTTTGTGTATAGTTTTTGTTATAGTTTTGTGTATAGTTTTTGTTAACACCAACAATTATTTTATCGCACATTCAGTCTTTTTGTAGCTATTATTTTGAAAGGTTGTTGCATTTTTGTGCCTGACATCTTTAGCTCACTCTAACAGAGACACTTGCTACAAAAATAGACTGTTTATACTGCTCACTGATAAAAGGAAAATGTTTGGTTTATATTTGATTTGATTACATTAATGTTAAAGTTTTACAGGAAATATTTGAACTGCGGCTGTGTAACTGGGAAGACTGCTGTTAAAAAGCTCCTTGTATGTTTAAAGGGTTTGCAAACCAAATGTTATTGCACTTTTGTTCATATAGCAGTGCGCCATACACTACTTTTGAATTGTTGAATTTTGCAATTAATTGCAGAAAACCTAAATTTGCAATCATTGCCCAGAATGGATTATTTATTTATCTATTTATTTATTTGGTGTGTGGATATATTTTATCTGCTCTCTTTTCTTTGTACAGTTTCTTGACTCTGAGCATGTGGCTCTGTGCTCCAGTCCGCTGCTCCTCTGGGACATGGAGCCTGCTGTCTTCGGACCCAGACTAAATGTCAGCACTGCCCACACACTCTGCCCACTGCACCACTGAGCAGCCCATTAGATGACCTTGACTCTGCTGAAATGTCACTCTGTCCACCTCACTTTGATACTCGAATGGGGGCTAGGAGCTACATTTACACATGAAAGAGGAAAATACGGTCTTCCGTATTCAGTTTGGTTTGGTTTGCACATGTAGTTTCAGCTATTTTTTTTTACAGTTTAACTATGATATAACATGGAAGTAAAAGTGAAATAATATGTAATGGTAACTATATGGGCCAAATTCCCTTCTCATTGAAGCACCCCTCCTTTACCTTCCTGCTGCATGCTTATTGTTGGATTTTTTTTTTTCGTTTTGTTTTGGAATTTATATCACACAAAATCATCACTGATGATTTTGAGCATATGGTCATAAGATATGAAAAACATCATAAGATATAAAAAACAAAGGTCTGAACTCATTGTTCAACATACTGAACAATGAGTTCAGACTTTTGAGTACCTTTCAATCACCTTCTAGTTTTTTTTTTCTTCATTTTTTCAGCATGACATTACATTATGACATGCCCCTCAGCCAGGTATCATTTCTTTTGCGACAAGGTAAGGAGGAGGGTTGCCAGTAAATTCAGCACTGGGTGGGGTGGAAGGGGGGTCTAACGGTGCGAAGTCCGAACGTGGCAAGAGTGAAGTGTTAAGGGATTGTGAGTAGAATGATTGGGCAATGAGGCTCATAACTTTAGGTATTGCAGTCAGCAGCACACTCCTCTCCTCCAGGCCCAACACCTGTCCTGTCCTGCAAAATTGCTTTTAAATTACATTTGTAGAATTCTCCCCCAGATTCCCCTCTCTATCATTGAGAGAGAAGGAACGAATATCCATTCGGGATATCCAATTTCAGCCCGCCTTGAGCTGCTGGCCTTCTTTTCAGCCTGTCCTCCTCTGTAAGCAGTGTGCTGTTTTCTTTTTCACCTCTATTCATCTTCCTTAGCACTAGCTTTCTATAAACCAGGTGGAAATCCTGAATTAGTATATGCATCACATTAAACTACACCAGTATTTATTGTATTGCATCATTTAACACTTACCATTGAGATCTCCTCTCACATTTGCTGTCTGGGATATAATTCTGAAGCATGACCAAAGAAAACCACCACATCCAGAGGCACCGTGTAATGATCATCAGTGCTGAAATGATGAGGAGCTGGGAGGACAGCACAGCTCCCTGCAACAATAGAGATGAATGAGTGTAAGGAGTCTTTATTCACTTGTGATGAGCTGTTTCTAGCCTGGCTCCAGGCATCAGGTGATCACTTCCAGCAGTGGGTGCCCAGGCCACATCTGTCACAGCTGGGCTGTTCCAAAGCTGCCTGTGCTTGTGTGTGTATTTGTGTGCGAGATGGCATTTAGATGAGACAGAGGGTCACCCAGCAGCTGTGCGGTTGCTGGCTGGCTTGATGGATGATGGCTTCTCCTGCCTAGTGTAAACCACAAACAACAACTATGCAGCTAGACACCACTGATAGAGCCATCTTGCATCTTCTCACCAATACACTACTCCTGAACCAACGGGTTTTGGTGAACAGAGGATTTAATATACTACAAATGGGATGTGGGTTTGTTTCCAGTGGGCTTTATAAGGTCAGTGTTCCGCAAACATGACCTATATTGTATCTTTTCTTTGTCCCATTGTATATTTGTACAATTTGTACATTGCCATTCAGTGGGTATTTTTCATGAGCAGATACCGACATATGAAATATTTACATCAGCCCACAATTAGTACACCACTAATCATAATACATATTGTGCATTATGAAAACAATGTATATTGTGTTATATTTTTGCCATATTGCCAAAATCTATGTTCCAGTTCTGATTCTGGAGTGCCTATGCCCTGCACATTGTAGCTTTTTTATGCGCTATTCCATTAAAATCATGAAGGACATGGATGAGTCGAGTCAGGAGTGTTGAGAGCAAGGATTAGTTAAAACTGTGCTACTCCTAAGGGCTTTTTCACTTTTATGTATCTCCACATACCAGCCCACACACTCCCACAAGCTAACCCGTCTCTGTACTTACCATCATCATTACGTTTTACTGCTCTACCTGAACCTCAAGCAGTTGCACGAAAGGCTCCGGGAAATTGCCAGTGTCATGGTTTTTTATAAAAGGCATCAGTTTTATGCCTCCCTCCTTGAATAATGATCGGGCCATAGTGAAACAGTATGCCGTCCTTTTTCCAATTTAAGGCAGCAGACAGAGGCCCTGCTGTTTTTTTGTTACTGCTGTCTGCCTCTCTCTGTGTGTGGCTCCATGCACATCAATGAGTACCTGCACTGACATTTACTTGCCACCTTATGAATGGATTCTAAACTGGCAACATCTCTGCACACACATAGCTTTTGAAGCTCACTTACTTACTCACTCACTCACTCACTCACTCACTCACTCACTCACTCGCTCACTCACTCTGCCATGGTAACTGAAGCCTTTTTGCGCTTCAGTGCGGGATACCCTGCCCTTCCTCCTTTTCCAGCATTCCTCTCTCTTTTCACTTCCTTTCAGGGGGAGTCTTTTCTCTTCTCTGATCCACATACCCAGTGATAGACAAAAGGAGGAGGGGAAAAGTGTTAAATAGTTTTTATTTCTTATTTCTGTGCCCTATTTTTTTCTCGGGCTTTGAGATAGCGAATCAATTGTTGTTCTTTCTGTGATGGGGAACCGTTAAGTCTCAGTTTGTGGCTCTCTCAAGACTGTGTGCACTCTTGAGCAGAATGTTAGGTGGGATCATGATTGTTATCTTGAGGGGATGCCTGAAAATGTGTGGCATTGCTGATAACGCTTAGTGTTCTGCTAAGAAGGGACTGCAAATCAATAAGGAAATGTGAAATGAGGATGTTCCTGCTCATAACTGCCAAGAATAATCAGACAAGTATTTTCTATTGATTGCACACTCATGCACAGACAAGAGCAGCTCAACTAGGGTTGCTTTAAAAGTCTCTTTGCTATAAAAAGGACACCTGTCCTGCTTTTTAATGACCCTGAACGTTGTCTCGCCGGCACATGCCCAGAAGCTTGTTAATGGCAGAATGTTCATGAGAGGCAAGCTCAGAAATACCAGCAGAATTCCCCATCTCTCTCTCGAGTAAAGGAGACATTAGCATAGCATGACCTCTGTGGAAGCACTCTACTCGCCATGCCTGCCTGTATCTACACCCTAATCAATTTGAGTGAGATCAAAAAGCCTGGCATCTCCTCTGCCGCTCTCCCTCTTCAAATGGATTAGCTCCTTTTTCTGGCATCTTAAAGCTGATTGAAGGCAGCGTGCTGTGTGGAATACATTAGGGCACCCATCGTGCCACACACCACCGCTCGGGGCATCATGTTTATTTATCAGCCAACCCCCCTTAAAGGCAAAAAGCAGCCGCTTCCTCTCGGCGCTTCCTGTCAGCAGAGGAAATCTGAGGACAGAATGGCTTCTCTGATGAGACGATTGTCTAATGCGTGAGCCTGTAGTGCTGTCTGTCTGCCTAGCTGTGGATCAAATACGACACAGGCTCGGGTTAATGCAGCCTTCTCAACATCCCAAACTTAACCTTGAGAGAATTCCACTGTTTCGTCTATAATTCATATCTTACACATGCAGACAATTAAGAAGATTGGAAGTAATGATGTCAGGCTGTGTTAACTGTCATTGGCCTGGGAAAGCACACACATGTCTCTAACAGAGGTGACACTTGGCGACTTTAATAGGTTTTCACATGTCACACTATTCTTTCATACATATTCCAGAGCCCTGTTTTACCAGTGGAGAAGAAGGAAACATTGAGAAGCATCATACTGAACAGGTCACCGATTGTTCTGTACGTACAACACATATGAATATGCTGTATTCATGTCTTGTCTAAGGATTGCAAGAATTAATCTAAAAGAAATTTGATACACCCCTGAAAGGCTTTGATGTTATTCCACACTTACCTGTGCTACAAAGGAAGAGATTATTCTCTTTCCACAGCGTCATCTGTTCACTCTCAGCCTTTCTGCTTGATTTGAACTGAGATTGTTCTGGCTACTCTTTGTGGAATGAATGTGTGGCTCTGTGTGTATTGGAAAAGAGTGGGTTGAATAGACCTGTGTATGAGTGTGTGAAAGAGTGAAGGTGTGTGTGTGTGTGTGTGTGTGTGTGTGTGTGTGTGTGTGTGTGTTTTCACTAGGGCTGCACAATCAGGACAGAATATTAGTACTGCAGTTATACTGCTACATATTGCCACTGTGATGCCTTTTCAGTATATCAAAGGCCCTGTTTCACTTCTCTGGAATTGAAGCCTTGCAGTATGTAAATATTAACACCTACTCCCCCATCAAAATATTCCATGTATGGAAAATGAACTGCAAAAACAGTCCATTTTGTAATAATGTTTACAGATATCTGCTTAAACAGCCCCTGGTAGTTTAGCCTTGCCCATTCATGCTGAAATTCTATGGAGTGTTTCAGCCGTGTGATGCCTTTTGAATGAGCCGAGATAAAGGGCAGCCAAACTGAAAAGAGATGATTTACATATATCACTCTTTAATGGACAATAACAAAAACAGCCTGTTTAAATCTCAGCAATAAACAGGTTGGAAAATGGTTATTTAATAATTAATTATGATTTTATATGTCTACTTTTTGACTCCACAATTCCACACAAATATCTTAGAAAATATTAAATAGAAGATTGGAAATGGAATACTGGGCCTTTTTAATACATTGTGGAACAATACATGAACAATTCATCAAAACACACAGTAACACTCACCTGGAGCTGTGATTGATCTGTCATGTAAATATTGCAGAGACCAGTATTGCAATAACAATTAACAGATGATAAATTGGGCACACTAGTTCAGACGAGACTAGGTAACAGACCTATTCTGAAAAAAAAAATTGCTTGCCCCATTTTCCCCTTCACTCTGTATCTAATTGATCATTCATGACAAGTTTTGTGTCTGAACCCCTACGAGGCTAATGTAGATTAGAAACTTAATTTAATTACATCTGTCAGCATTGTGCAAACTGCATTTTTAAATAATCAGAGATTGACCCTAATCTGTGTTGAAGTGTTAAGGACTAAAACCTTGTAAAGTTTTTGGATAGTTTTTATGAACAGGTATTGAGAATATAACCTTTCCCAAATTTGATCATTTAAAATGAATTTCATTTTAAAAGGGTGTATGTGTGGGAAGTTGCTGTCCAGCAGGCTGGCTTCTGTCACTGTCTCTTTGACCTTTAGCACAAGGAGAAAAACTCTAGGGGTTGACTTCAGGTCACCTTCCCTGCTCTTTGTTTTTGCCTTCATTCTTTCAAATTATCTATCGCTGTCCTTTCTCATCTTTCTCTCATTTATCTTGTCCTCACACTTATTTATTTCTCTTACCTATTGCCCATTTATGTGCTCATTTCTCACTTGCTTCCATCTCAAACAATCTGTTAGTCCAGACAACCTGGCAAATCATGACACTGGTCATGTTTTCTCTGCCACATCCATTAAACGTTGCTCCCTTTCTCTAAATAAGCTGCTAAGAGCACATTATTTTTTCTCATATGTTCATTCTCACATGACTGACTCCCTGTGTTTATGTTGCTGAGGAAAGATGTGGGCTTGGTATGCCGACAGGCTGCAGAGGTACAGCCTGATCCAAACGTGTTAGACAAGCAGCCTGCGAGGAACAACAAAGGGACATCAACCAATATTACATTTAATGGATTTTGGCGTTGTAGCATTGAGTGTCCTGAGTGTAACAGATAGCTATTTCATAGTGTCTGTGGTACAGCAATAGCTGCTCTTGCCCTGTGAGTGACAGATTTGGAAATCATTTCTAAATGGCCTCTTTTTCTGTCTTCCTGTCAGAGTCGAAATCGCTGTCTGCCTAGAAAGTGTCTTTGTATCGTTTCAAATCGGTTAGCATGATGTCGGAAAACGGAAAGCGTCTCCGTGTGAGTAATTGCCCGGGTGGTAGACAAGCGCAGCAGTGTTGGAGACATGAAGTTCACAGTAATGTTAGATGAATTGGCAACCTTACACTATGAAAACAGTGCAGATGGAAGGCCCCTGGCTAAAACTTGGTGAACCCCCTCACTTAGGGCCTCTGGGCCCTTTCATTACAGCGTGCCGCTATGCCAGGATAAATACATATTTCAGCTTCAATATTAGCTGATTTCAGTTTTACGCCTAATACTGCTCATGCGAAATGTAGTGTAAACACTGAGCTATTCAGACAGACAAAGGAGAGTGCACAGAGAGGGCAACTCCAGCACTGGTCCCCCAGCACTGTTTGAGAACATAGACTGAACATCCTCAGTTTCGGATGGCCCCGCTGTCCTTTAGCTGACCTTCATATTCATAATAGCAACTCCCTCACCCTGACTCTCATCTACTATGGACTCCGCAATGGATTTTTTCGTTGCTTGAGTGCTTTCTAAGGTGCAATTGATTTGATATGAAGACCCAGTCCCCATCCACCCCCATCTTCAGCCATGTTAATGAATAGCTTCTCCATTCCACCTGAATATTCAGCTCTCATAATTCAACTTTTGAAACACGCAGATAACATAAGAAAGGATCTTCTGCTTGTCTCCTGATTGTGTAACCATATTATATCCCTTTTTAATAGTCTGAAAATACTATCACAAGCTACAGCATTGTGTAAGGCCTGCTTTACAAATGGACTGCAGGCAGACATGACTCGACTTGATTTTTTTTCCTTTTTTTTAAAGAGAAATTCAGCCAGAAGCATTCGTCTTATCCACTAGGAGGGATGGACAAGACCAGCCAGCGGATGCTTTGACTAAGTCCTCTTGCAAGCAGGACGTTCAGGCAGGCCTGAAAGACATGTCTTCTTTAACCCAAGGCGCCACAGAATGCTCCAGCTCAGCTGTACAGCAGGCTAACGCCATGCTGCAGGATCTCAGCAGAATCAAAGATGAGATGAGAACCTTGCTTCGGGTAAGCATGTTAATACACTACTTTTTGTTTGCGTTCTCCTTACATAAAAGTATATAATGATGTAATTACTGGAATTATTACAAAGTGAGCAATGAAGTAGGTAATTAATTACATTTACAGTTGATTTGTATTCTGTATTGACAACTTTTAAGTTTGCACTTCTAGGTTCCAAAGGCAACCAGTAAAATATGAGGACAAAAATCATCCTGGTTACAAACACATGTGTATTGACTGAATGTTTAGAGCCCACACTTCCAACATAATTTCTTTACTTTTAATAATCTGCAAGTGATAAATAGCTTTTATCAAATTATACTTTTGTTATCTCCAACAGGAATGTAGAACTTCAATCAACGAATATGTTATATATACACAGTGAGCATCTGCTGATCACACACCCTACTTTCTTTGCACTCTCGTGCTCTGATCAGTCTGGGCGTTGATATGTTAATATTAGACCGCTATGAGTCACAGAACTACAGCTACAACTGCATACACATTGACTCAAGCCTGCTTGTGTTTTAGTGCCACACCCTCAGTACAGCCAGCAGCTGGGGATAGTGATGAAAGTACAGCATTACCAAATGGTGTATGGCCATTTCATACATGTCCAATACATAAAGATGCATATCATTAAACAATCACACTCAGGTCTTGACTGAAATCTGAATACTTTTAATTTCCCCCTTCCTGATCACCATGAGATCTGTTTGAAAAAAATGTAGTGATAATGTTTCTGTGCCACTATTATGCCCTGACGGGGCAAATTGTCATTTTAGACAGCCACCGTAGTTGGTCAGTACACAAACTCTGTTCCAATATCTGGTTAGTCGCACACACTAGGCAGAAGAAGCACTGTCCTCCCTATTAGCACGTTCAATGCCATGTTGATTTGTCTCCTCACATTGATCAGCAGGTTCCTTGTCTCCGAAAGGAGGCCAATGTCATTTCCAGTATTGTGCTGCAGGAAGTGCTAATCTAATTGGAGCAGGGTGCTGATGAAATCAAGCTGAGACTTCAACCCCATGCCTTACGTCTTGGTGACCAGACAGCAATTTTCCAATTGTTTCTTTTCTCTCCCTCCCTCTCTAATAAATTACAACACTTCTTTGCTATACCAAATGTGCCGCTGCCTGTTTCCATCTATTACAGTCACCCCCACCCTCTCCCTCACTGAGCCATTGAGTTTCAAGGCACGCCTCGGCTGCGGCTGAAAAATTCCATCAGCCAAGAATAATGTAACACAAAGCAAATGACACATTAGCATATAATTGAGGATGCAGGATTTGAATGCTCTTTGGCCGCTGACAGAGAGGCCCAGGAGTGTGTGTCTGTCTGTCTGTCTGTGTCGCTCTTGGAGCTTGGAGAGCGTTGTCACTCTGCGCTCTCGGCACCTGGCCTGTTTTAATGGAATGTCACTCACAAGTATCAGCTGCGCAGTGAGGAGCCTGCTCCAGCCCACGACAGCTGTGTGTCCCTCAGTGACCTGACCGTTTCAGATGGCACATGTCATCAAGAAAACAAGGGATGTAAAGATTGATCAGCTACAGATTCGAATTGGATGAGTGTTTGACTGAAGATTCTGCCACCATCTGACTAAAATATGAGAATATACGCGATTTGTGATCCATGTTCTGTTAGCCTATTAAAATAT
This sequence comes from Brachypetersius altus, assembly GCA_037974465.1. Classification (NCBI taxonomy): domain Eukaryota; kingdom Metazoa; phylum Chordata; class Actinopteri; order Characiformes; family Alestidae; genus Brachypetersius; species Brachypetersius altus. Next base: position 28,576,508 of record JBBPDB010000001.1, read on the forward strand.
TCTATATGATCATGTATTTAGGTTACATATTGTTTGGAAATAATGTAAAACCTGTATGTATTGTCATCTAAGTTCAAAGAAATGTTCTATTACAGTTACTGGTATATATTGCTTTGATTATGGTCAGGGAAGTTAAAGAGTGTGTTAATTGTTCCCCTTATATAACATGTAGATGATCAGTGGAGGCTAAAAAATAAATAAGTTTAAATGAATTTGAGTGGCGTTGCCTTCCATTTATCAACCTTGAAGTTTTATTGCAAAACTATAAAAGCAGACATTGAACTTTCTTGGCTGATTAGCTACATTTGGGGTAATGGTAACATTTTTCTCAATGAACTGTTCCTTTAACACCCTTGGTCAGATCAGTATCAGACGCTTATGTTCACAGAAAATAAGAAATCAAAGGAGACTCACAGAACCCTAATCTATTTAGCCCTAGAATAACCATGAGGATGGATGGATTATGCTTGATGTAGCCTATTGTACAACATTGCTTTAGTGTAATTATGTATTTGATCTGTTCTGCGAATGCTATGTGAATGTTTTTTCTGTCAGTTCCAGCTTTTCTGTTGGTTAGTAATAGCAGTGGTTGGTTCTCTCCTAGTCATCCCTCTGCTTTTGTATGCGCTCTCTCTTTCAGACTACTGATGCGTTTCCTGTGAAGACTGCCGAGGCGAGCCGTAGCAGCAAGAGCAGACGCCCGACTCCCCCCACCCTGCCCTCTCCTCCCCCTCCCCCACCCCCCATCTCCATGGTAGGTTCCCATAGCAACCTCAGCCTCTGCAGTGCCCGCATTACTTGCCTTTTTCCTCCATGTCGTCTGCGAGCGGTGTCCACAACAATCTTTCAAGCACAATGCCACCTTTTGTATCCTGCGGTTTCAGCGGCTGCTGTTACACAGAGACTTTGCAGATAAATCAGCACTGTTATCTCTCTTTTACACATGGGCTGAGAGAACAAATGCACAATGCCTCTAAAAAAATACATATCCATGCTGTGTCACACCTCTCTCAACACAGCAACCAGCCATTTGCAGCTTTCCTTCTGTTTTCCCCTCAAGGGTCTTTAATTGCTACCCTGGTTTGAGAGTCTTTACTTCAATTGCACCATTGATTCCTTTTTAATGAATCACACATTTGACTGATATAAATGGGCAAATTACACATTTGAACTGAAACACGTGTTTGATTATAGATTTAACTGAATGTCCAGCAAATTTGCAGCTATTGTCTTACTAATGCATAATAAAGCGAATTTTAATGCTGTGGAATTACACGAAGGTACAGTCCTTAGAAAATTCAGGTGAGTACCCATAGTCACTGAGGATTTGATAGGAGAGGCTGAGGTTGGAGAGAGTCCTGTCAAGGTGAGGAGGGTGTGCTCATCTCGATAATGGATTTATGGAGCTTCGATAGATTTATATTCAGGGGAGGATGAGAGCGAGAGACAGCCAAGGTCCTGCAGCTCAACACACACACATGCTCACTGAGAAGGAACGTGACAGGTTTGCTATTGGGGGGAAAAATGCAGGGAATAAGACAGCCCTGACATAAGGCTAACATTGGACTTGGATTGCTTTTATTCTAGTGTTTAAGTTATCATTTTTTGATGACAGCACATTGTTCTCACTCAATTAAACGAGAATAGACCATTTTGTACATATGCTGCATGCGCCCCCACCCCGATTGTTCTCGTTTTTCTTCCAAAATATAGCCGCATTCCTCAATCACTCCATTTGTTTTTCTTAGGCTGCTTTCTCTGTCCATTGTTTGGCTGTGAAATATATAAACTTTATGGGCAGACCGATAAAGAAAAGACTGTTTTTCTTTTTCAAATGACTTATGACAAATTCTCTTGCTCGTCTCTCCTAGCCATCAGAGCAAACTTCTAGGCAGGTCACTTCTAGGGCTGCTTTGCTGTCCTGTCCCAGTGAGCTACAGAAGAGCAAGCCACCGACCTCCATGTTTGAGGATGCAGGGCAAGTCCTGAGGCAGGTCAGACGCAGCCGGAAGGTTCTGGAGGAGAACCTGCAGGCCGTTTTGAGAGCCAAGGATGGAGAGGTGCTTCAAACTCAACTAGAGGCCCTGTCTAACAACAGGTACAAAACTAAAATTCTTTATAAGCTTAATATGAAATGATGCGCAGTTGCAGCTGACCATGTATGTGTCAAAAGCATTTTGCCAGGGGATTTATAACAGTATTAAAAGAATGTCAACCCAAAGCTGAAGCTTGACTTGCTATATTCGAACACAAACTGTTTATGCGCTTAATTATAGCTGAGGAACTTCACGGTTTTGCTGAATTTGTTTTCTGATTCTAAAACTTCTGGCTGCGCAGATGTGCTCAGGCGTCAAGCCCTGTATGTGATGATGATTGACAGCTGGCCTCAGAGCACACTCCAGGCAGGAAAGGGCTAAGTCAAACGGAACCATCAGCGTGATTGGCGGCTGTCAGTGGAGCCCTTTATCCAGCTCAGCTCAGGCCTGCATTCTCTCAGTCTGTAGACTTTACCTGTGAAGGCATGGCTCTGTGCATATTCCAGGCTAAAATGCAGAATGAAAAATGAATTAGGTACTAAAAGAAGAAGCTCCACCAAATGTAATTGCATTTGAATTTAGACTGTAGCTCGGCCATGGCGTGCTACTGTGCGTCTGACCGTGCCACTGATAGATTATGTCACTGTGAGCCCCATAGAGGTTTTATTTGTTTGCAGCTTTTAGGAATCGGCAGTCTCAGTGAGATGGAGCGATGGGGATGAGAGAGCTGCTGCTTTAGTAGCTCTGTGGGAGCAACGCTGAGGCTTTTATAGCAGTAGGTCAGCTTCAATCTGAGCACTCAGCCTGCTCTCAATGTGACATTAGGCTGGCTCCCCCAGGCGCGCTGCTGCTAATGGTTTGTGATGCAGCGAGAGGCAGATTCGGCGTGAACCAGTGGAGGAGAGCCGGAGCAGCCGGCGGAGTGCTAAAGCAGCAGTTTAAAAACTGAAATGGAGAAGGCTGCCCCAGGACTGCTGTCTGCTGCTGACGATATTGAGGAGCCAAGAGAGAGGAGGGGTAATAATGGTACCCACTATCTCTCCTGTGACTGAGAGCTCTATCAGTGTGTTGGCTGGGGAAGATGACAGTGAACACACACTCAAGAAGAGTGAATCTTTGCTTTATTAGGTGCCACATTTGTTAAAGAAGAAAATGTCTCTTCAAGGATCTCTTTGATCTTTAAAAATATGTTTCATTTTTGTCGCTTTATAATAACATAGTAGACATGTGAAAACCAGTATTACAATAAATAAATAACTGAATATTTTTGACAATAGCAAAAGACAAAACTTTAATAATAATGACGTATTCTGTCATTGTCCTATAACAAAACATGATTAGTGCTTTTTGCTTTTTGGGGTTCATTACCTCACAAATATTAGTGGGCATGCTATTGTAAGCATGTTTATAATGAGAGGTTATTATTAACTGCCAAGAATGGTTTTGGCTTCAAAATATTTTGTCCAAGTGCATTAGGCTTTTATTTTTTGAATAAGAATAAATAAAAATACAAAAGGGAATAGACCTAGAGGTATTTGTACATTGTCTGTAACATAGCAGTATACTGAATATTGTGAGATGTACTTGGGCATCCTTACTTTTCTTGGAGTAGACATTATTGGACACTTTATTTTGTCCCCACTGTTGCTAAACATGTGCAGGGTCTAGTTTTGGTTCAGTGACTCCTCTCTAACACCTCTCAAATCAAGCCTGGTATCCAAAACCCAGAGTTAAAAATGTCAGCCCCAATGGTAATTGTCTCCAAAATGGCAGACGCAATCAGCTCGGCTCCTAACGTGTGAGCATGAAAACACAAACATGCTGATTGATGCGGCTGCCGTTCCCTGCTGTAATGGCTTTGATCTTTTCCTTTGCTGAAAGGTCGCAAGGACGGAGGAGTTTGATGCCGCTTACTTGTCCTCCCAGGTTCCTCCCCGCCGTGCTCCGTGCTGTAGGGGAAGCGTTTCTCGTCATGCCTTATGTGCCTGCCTTGATGGATTCATTCATTTGGGTTTCTGACATTGCAAAACGAGGCTGAAGTAGGATTTTATCCCTGCCATCCATTTCACTGAATTATTAATGAAGCCATTTGCAAACCTGAAAGTTCCCAACCTTTTCTTCATCATGCTTCATGGCTTAAAAGTTGTAGCCCACCTTTCTCTTGAGTAAAAATGAGCACTATCGAAGTTTAAATTACTTTGTAATTATAGCCATCGCCTGTGTTGAAAATCAAATGAAGCATGCTGCATAATTCAAAAGATAGTTGAGATCACCTTTTCATTTTACTTCTTGGGTAAGGTTTGGAGACACTTCTTGAACTGTGCTGTTCTTTTCTACTATATCTGATCTAGCCTGTTCTCTGTGATGTACAGTTTCCGCAGTTGACTGCATCCAGTGCCATGTTATTCTCTTGTGTGAACTTGAAAGTGGAAATGCAGTGAACACCTGGTTCAACCCCAAAATTAAAGAAACCCCTGATTATTCTGTTATCCATGTGTCCCTTGTATCTGCTCTTCCCCTACGACACTTTATTCTTGTTCTAATTACAGTTATTGACCAGGAAAAGAGATTTGCTTTTGGCCTCACAACCTTCCAGCCCTCTGCTGAGCACCAGTTTATCACTCATCAAAGTTCATCATAGTTCTTCAATTGAAGATCTTTTTGATTTACCCTTCAGCACAGACCTCTTCATTCTCTGTACTGAATGTTATAGGCTTGTTTCATAATTTGAAGTTGAAGTTGTGAAATGCAGTGGGCGCATCAGTAAAATGCACACAGTAATCACTATTCATTCTTTGCAATTCAGAGTGTGACCTTAATGAGAATCTGTTGTTCAGTGCATTTTAGGCATCCTTTCCTGTGTAGTGAATAATTATAAAAGCATTTGTTGCTTTAGGAAGTCTAAGAAAGCTGTTACTTTGGATATTTTTATGCTTGCTCCTTTTGTACAGTCATTTTGTTTTCTCTTTTTGAAGAGAATGTGAATGTATCATTGCACTGAAAACTCTTTATAGCTCATTTTCCACCTCTCATTTCTTCGGTCCCAAAGTGAGGAGCTCAAATATGTGGGATAATAAGAGCCTCAAATGGCCTCAGCTGGAACATGATGGTGTAAAAGGGGAGCTGCCCATAGGGGTTAATTGAAGGTCATTTTGAGCGCTCGGATCAATTGTGCTCCATTTGGAATCACGAGTGTCTTCAAGCATCATCTGATTAAGCGAATCCATCACGCTGCAGACACTTGACAAGATACTGAGGAAGCACACAGACGGCTCTTTGATGAGGAACCTTTTTATGAGTGTATATATGTTTGTGTGAGTGTTTGTGTGTAGAGAGCTTGTTGTGTGATGTGGAGTAAAAGGTTGAATGTGAGTGAAGGTCTATTTTTGGGTAAGAGGAGAAGGGAGATCAATGAACCTCCATTTTCTACAACCAACTGAACTAGGGTGCGTTTGTATGCATTCGCGTGTGTTTGATGAGAAATTGTTTTTAAATACAAACAGGCTTGTTTCCTCTCTTGCAGTATTTACATATAGTAGAGACTAACCAGGTTTATTTTGAGACTTGATTTGGCTGCCATTAATGGAACTACAGTAAATGTCCAGTTTTACGCAGATCAGGAGTCGCGGATTCAGTCACACACGGATTTTTTAAAAGAACCAAACCCACCGCTTTACGCGAAAATTCCCACAATGTGGAAATTGCAAATACCTCGCCTTTTTTATTCTTGCCGAATTGTATTACCACCACCAGCCCAGTGGTAGAGAAAAAGAAGGTGCCTGCTTCATCGGGCCTGCTCTGTGTCCTCGTATTTTAGTGTTTTAACTAATTTAGTATTAGTAAGCTGTGCCCAGTCTAAACATGTGGGTAGAGAGAGTTATTTCAGCATTTCTTTTGTGTACAATTCTTTACACGCTGATAATGCTAACCCTTAATGCTAATGGTGTTTCTCTCCCTCGCACACACACCCACACACACACACACACACACACACACACAAATAAACCAATATTTCCTACCTTGTCCCTGACTTAACTGAGCATCAGCACAGAGAGCTGTCTTGTTCTTTTGTGTACGAGTCCTTACACAGTGCTAATGCTAATCGCTAATGCTAACTTTTTAATGCATTAAACTGAGTTTAAAATGAAATGGGAGCATATTTTGGGGCATATTTAGGGTTTACACTATAAAAATAGGCATTTTAGGTATTTTTTTTGCCAAAAACACAACAGCACTGTTTTTCAATATACACGGGTGCTCTTGGAATGTAACAAACGCAAAAAGCAGGGGGATTACTGTATATATGTTCCAACCCTTTTTTCCCTTACAATTGACACCTTTTCTGTTTCTGTTCCTTTAAAATTGGTAAATGAAAATGGGCCTGTACTTTGTTCAAACAGCAGACTATGCTGAAACAATCTTTATAACTTTAGTATGAACTGGTAGAGCTAAACTGCTGCAGTTTGAAGGAGTGGGGATAAACTATTGTAGTTTGAATGTGAGTGGCAGAACCTAAACAACAGTTTTTGTAATGAGATTAAGAAGAGTAGAAGGAACCTTTTGAAGGTATTAAAACATACACATTAAGTAAAAGGTGTTATTTGGGGGATTTTTTTTTTTAATCAATGCAATGGTTTTTCCAAAAGCCCTTACACTACATGGTAACACTTAAAAGGTTATCAGACATCCCATAGTCCTGTATGTAACCATCCACTGGAAGGCTTATATGGCACAGTTCTTAAATGGCATCACACAAAGAACAATACATTGTGTATGTAAGTAAATGGTTTGTAATTGTGAAAGCAAGCTGGTTTTGTAGGCTTATTTACATACATGAACTGTAGTGAATGTAGTGAATCCTTCCATACTACATTAGTATTTTCTGTTAAAAAAAACACTGGAGCCAAACATCAGTGCACGTGAACAGTTCTGTTTGACAGTGCATATTGTACTGCTAAAACGAAATACAAGTGCCTTAATGGGAGGCTGCAAGTTTCCTTGATTCTTTGTCTTAAAAAACGCCTAATGGTCAGCTGTTGTTTTTCTGTTGCTTGTGGTTAATGGAAAATCCCCTGATCAACTCTCAAAATCAAAAGCAGGAACACCCTGATCTTATTTAAATGGACTCTTATTTAGAGTTTTAAACATACTAAGAGAGAACTCTTATAGACAAAACTATTATAGACATGTACCTTTATTATCATCATTAGGAGTATCTTTAAATCTATCAGCTTTGATACATTGATTGATACATTATTATTACTATTGCTTCACAAAAAATAAGTATTGCAACCTTCAGAGTTACCATCTAACCAGCATCTGCTTTTACCTCTTTGTGACACCAGCTGGGCTCACATTATATTCCATTTGTGTTTGATCTGAAATACATGACTGAACAACCAAACAGAACCAGACACTGAAGTCCAACAAGCAGAATTGCTACAGCTGTCAAATCGTGACCAGCTGGCAAATCAAACACTCCTCAGTTCTGAGGAGGTGCAAAACGATATTTTTCACTTCCTAAGTTGTCCGACTGGTTCCCAGCAATACTAGCTGTTCCCTGGACTCAGTAGGGTCAATGGCTCATCAACCTCTATAGAGTCAATGAGTCCTCAGACTTTCTAGATTCAATGGTTCCTCAGACTCAGTGGCTTCAATTGTTGCTCAGGCTCAGTAAAGTCAATGGTTCTTCAGACTCATTGGTCCCTCAGTCCCTCAGTTTGGTCAGACTAAGTCAGCGATTTGACCAACCACCCAAAGCTGATTATCACAGTCATCTCTTCAACTTGCTTGGATTTGAGGAAACATTACTATTAGGTCGATGTTTGCCCTAACTTAAATTCACACATAATTAATCTGTCACAAAGAAGCAGAGGTTTGTGTTGATTGTGTCATGGGTGGTGAGTTATGTTAAGTATGTCTAATTTAATGCATCAGAAAGGGTCAGATAATAAATGTATTTTATAAATGATTATATATGAAAGAGTGAAATATATGAACAATTTGTGGCCCAGACTAAACACACACACACACGCACACACAGTTATTTAATATGTCAATCCAATCCTCATACGTAAAATGGTCAAAAATGCAGCAGCCCTCGACTTCAAGAGCTTCACCATGGCAACCACAAACACACAATCAGCCCAAACAAGCACAAGGCATGATGGGAGTCCTGAAAAAGCAATGATGCGTAATACACCCAAAAAAAACACCCTCAAATACAACCCCTAACCACACACACACACACACACACACACACACACACACACACACCGATCAAGACACATTGCAGTCAGACAGAGACCAACACAGAAAAGTGACATCATTAGCATGACATCAAGGGTGTGGTCAAGACTTAAGAGTTCATTTTGGTTTATCCTACAATTACAAATCAATCACACACACACACACACACACACACACACACACACACCATATACATATACTGATGATACGTATATAGCTCCTGCAGTAGACCGATGGGACGGCCCAGGAGAGATGGATTATCAAACATTAATTACAGCGTGCTCTCATCATGAGTTCTGCAGTCATATTACCATAGAAACCAGCCAGACCTAGGAACACACACAGCTACACCAACTCCACATGTTCAATTACAGGAAGGAGAGAAGAAGTGAAGAAGAGAGGAAGAAGAAAGAAGAACAAAACAAGAAGTAAAGGAGAGAAGGAGAAGGAAAAGAGAAATGCAAGAAAGGATAAGAAAATGAGAAGAAGGGAAAAAGAGGAAAGGAGGCCAGCAGATAAGAAAAAAGGGGAGAAATTAGTATAGAGGGGAGAAGAGGTGATGAAAGTAGGGACAGAAAGAGAAAAGTAGGAAAAGGTGAAGAGAAGGGGAGAAAGAAGGAGAGAATGGAAAGAACAGAGAAGAGGGGGAAGAAAAGGGGAAAGGATAATAGAGAAAAATAATAAATCACAAGGAGAGGGGGGATGTGATGATAGGAGGAGATGAGAAATGAAAGGGGCAAAAGTGAAGTGAGGCAGAAAAGGAAGAAAGGATGATGAGGTAAGGGGAGAGAAGATGAGGTATAGAATATAGGAGTGAAGGAGAGACGGGTAAGGGAAATAAGAAGAGAAAAAGCGAAGGGGTAAAGAGGGAGGAATTGAATATTTAACATTGAGGAGGAGTAAAAGAAGAGGAAGGTAATTATAAGGAAGGAGGAGAGAAAGTAACTGAGGAGAAAAAAATAGCATGGAAGGACAAGACAAGCAGTAAAGTTAATAAGTAAAGTGGAGAGGAGGGAAGAGGGGGAGGTAAAATAGGAAATGAACAACAGTAAGGAAGGAAGATAAGAGTAAAGGAGAGCAGAGCAGAGAAGGAGGAGAAGAGAACAAGAATGAGTGACGGAACAAAAAGGAGAAAACGAGTAAAAGGAGTAAGGATAAGTAAGGAAGGAGGAGGAGTGGACTAAAAGAGAAGAGACATGACTAAGACTAATAAAAACGAAAATGTCAGCT
>JBBPDB010000001.1:28589955-28601828 GCA_037974465.1 Brachypetersius altus
ATATATATACACATTGTTGTACTGTTTCACAGTAATTAAAAGAATATAAATATAATCATAGTCGCAGAATTATATATAAAAGTATATAATTATAGCTACACTACAGTGTTGTATACCTTGTACAGTATATACAGTTATAAAACTCTAGGCTTCAGACAAGAAGAAAGAAGAAAACAGTGCAAATGTAAATGTGCAATGTACTGAAGTGAGTAGAGTAGAAGGGTCCTAAGATTCTATTCAAGGTCATTAGTCAATGTATTCTAACATTATTTTAACCAGGAAGTGACTCGATGGCTTCACTTTGGAACAACACTCGCTTGAATTTTTTGTGCACATTATAGGTTTATATGTGTGCATTAACCCTCTCTGGGTCATTGTATAAATCTGTGCCTCCTAATGACAGCATTAACAGCTATTTCAGCTGTTTGAGAGGGCAGTGCTACTGTGGACTGCTATCCCCTTTCCAATAAAGAAGTATGCTTCAGCTTGACCTAGACAGCTCCCACATGCTGCCACTGTAAAATCACCCTCCTTACAGCTGACAGTGGACACACAGCAGCATTAAAGAATGGACTTAATTAGACAGACATTTTAGCTGTGTGATTTTGGCTCTTAATTATGCCTGAGTCTCTGCTCCTCTAAAGCCTCCCTTCCTCCACTGCGCTATTTTAATCACTTCACTGTCCCGGACATTAATGCCCTCTATTCCACTCTCATTTCCCCAGTTCAGATCACCATGAGCTACGTCTTACGACTGACCTTGTACTGATAGAGGCTGTTGTGCTTATTAGCCAGACCAACCCAAGGTTTGAAAGCATTTGTTAGCTTTACAAACCAGAGTTGGGGCAGTATCTGCAAACAGACAAGTGAGAGCGTTTGCAAACAGCACTATCATTATTTGATAATGATCTTTTTTTCCATTTCGTGGATCTCTAGGGTTAAAACAGTGCATTATTCTGGTTCCAACCGAATGGGAACAACACACACTCCACACTTCTCTGCTAAACCTTCAGTATTAGCTGAAGCGCCTTTTACAATGGAATGGTAATGCAGTGCTCCTAACAAGGCACAGTATCAGAAATTAAATCAGAGGGTGGTGAAAGAAGTAATGTTGTTCAGACAGCGGGATGCCATATTGTGTGTTATTGCCTGGCAGCAGATCTGACCTCTGCTCTGGGATGCGGCAGGGCAAACAGAACCTCCTCTAATCACATCTGCAATGCAGTGGTCGTCATCAGAGAGAGCCACTTTCTACACTGTCTGAGGAACAGGTCTCTCTCATTTAACACAGCCACACATCCACGTCCTAATAGGGTATATGAGGCAGAAAGAGGAATGGTTCCTCTCTGTGAGTAAAATGGCAGTACTGTGGATAAGCACATGATCAATTTAGAAAGAAGTAGTCTTGATCAGTGTTTAAATTCCACTTTAATATTTAATTTTCTTCAACAAGATTTACGCAATTTTGGTTTGTAGTGTCCTAATTTGTCTTTTTAGTACAACTTGAAATTGAGTTCAGCAGCAAACAGTCTAATTGTTCCTCACTTGACTCATTTTTGTTTTTTATAATTTGACACAGTTGGAGGCAATTAGAATAATTTAAATTAAAATGATAATTTGGTTACGTGTACATAGTTCTACCCTCACCACAAATGGAGTCTATCAGCCAAGACATGCTTGATATCGTAAAATATTTTCTTTTCCAAGGCTAATGTAGATAATTAGTGAAAGTAATTGTAGCACGAATTCGCATTATTTCCCATGCATACCTGAATGATCGCCTGCTCACCTTTAGCCAACTTTAATACTACAGTTTAAGATGCTATTATATAGTGTCATACAATGTCAGAAACTACACTTTTAAAATTTGTGATGATTTAGGCATGGCTTCATTAACCACCTAGCCCTAGGTGGGTAAGTTTAGTAAATTTTACAAATGATGGTTAAACAGTTTAGCTTAATTCACCTGATTTAAGCCTTTAACTCCTGCTAGACCTCATTGCTGAAACTGGAGTCGCCTATGTGCTCCACTTATCCACTCCTGCAGAGCAAGGGAGGGCTATCTGGATATCTGTTCTAATACCCTGCATCTGCAGAGGGCACTTGTGGCAAATCAGGGGGTTGTTACCAATCTGGCTGATGTTTCAGGCTGGAAGTTCCCTGGGGTTGTTTAATCACATGCCACTTCAGAGCAGTCTGCTCACTTCAGCCCTGGTGGCTGTCCTATTTCACATCACATTGTGCCTGTGTGTGTGTGTGTGTGTGTGTGTGTGTGTGTGTTATGAGAGAAGCCCTGGCGGAAAGTTCCAGACTCGTTAATAACTTCACAGACTGTACTGCAGTGTGTGTAGTGTGGCTAAGAGTGTGAAGGGAGCAGGTTTGGCCTGGCCCTGTGTGCCTCTCAGTGACACTCTGTGGGGCTGGAGCTTAGAGCTGCCCTATTTTCCTGGCTCGCCAGCTCCCCGGAGAGGACAGTGGGATTGGCAGAAGCCCCCAGGGAAGCACAGAGAAGCTTTCATCTACAGCAGCTGTTCGGGCAGGCACATCCGCAAACTGCCCCGAGTTTCAGACTCCGGCCAAGTATGGCAGGCAGCTCCCCCGCAAATCTGCTTACGAAGTTCTGCATGACAGATTGGAGAACGTTCCTGTCAAGTCAGCCTCTACTGATAGGAGCTTTCCCACAGGGTGATTGGGGTTTGATTGTGAATTTGCAGCTTTGCATTTGAAGATTCCATGTCAGCTAAGCTACTGGAGACATTTGGCTGCATGCTAATTTGTGTGTAATTTTATTACTGATATAGAAATATAAGAGTTCCAAAACACTTCATAGTGCATGATGTTCACATCATAAGCACACTGTAGGTCACATTTTAGACAATAATTTCAAGTCTTTCTATAATTTTTGTTGTAGCTAATTACCAGTGTACAGTAGTCACTCTGTTACAGTATGTATTAATACACCCAAATCAGGAAGTTGCAGTGTTGCCATGCACTTTCACATAGAAACACTAAGCACTTATCTCATTTCTTATTTCATCCTTTTGTAATTTTATATATATATATAATCTTTTTTATATGTATCTTTTATAATTCTTTGACGCTGCAAGGACTGCACCAAATTTCATTGTACCTGTTACAATCACAATAAAGATATTCTGATTCTGATCCTTGTCCATCATTATGATTATCTGTCCATTCCAGGTTCATTTTCCACTTCCACCACCACCCCCCCTGACTCCTGAGATGCCGTAATGCAAATGAGTTCTGTTTCCTTTTTTTTGGCAGTTATACAACTCAGCCCTCATGTTTTCTATCAGTGATATTTGTGCATTCCAGATGAGTCAGAGCCTTTTGCTCCTGAGCACCGTTTGGATACCCTTCAGCCAAATTATGGAAATTATAAAGCTACTCCATGTTTTGCCCGGTTCCATGCAGAGGGCTGGAAAAACAGATTTCTGAGCCCGCAGCAGATTTATGCAAATGTGTGCCTCCTTTTTAGCCGTTAATATGGCACGGCCGAGCAAACGCATGACCGTTAACCCGCTGAGAGGAGAGCCAGAAATCCAGCTAGTTCTGCTCATGCACCCTGGCTGAACCGCTTTTGTCTCCTTGTCCCTGTCATGCAGTTGGGCTGGACTCTCAGTCTGGCAGATGTGTTTAAATGCATGTGACCGTATGCTGGAGTTGAAACAGTGTGTGTGAGTCGTGTGGATGTCCGTCATGACCTCTCTGAGGTAAAGTTACTGGGAGGTATGCATGAGTTCCAGCTGTTGCGGTGGAAATAATGTGTCTTTAATATCCTGTTCACGTGAGAGCACCTCTCTCTCTATGCCTCGGCGTGTAAATAGTGCTGTGATGTTATCTCTCCTGTGTCAAAGGGGGGGGTCTGGGCACAGCTTCGGGAGGGGGTTCAGATTTGTAATTGGCAAATCACATCCTGAGTCCACTCGCTCACCGTGCGGAACAGTCCGGAACAATAGGCCTCCCTGCCCTGGGCGGGTTGAGGGGGAAAGTGTGTGTGCACGTGTGTGTGAGAGAGAGAGAGAGAGAGATTGACTGCTTTGTGATTAGCAGAGCACCGCCCCCTCTTTGTTGCTTTGTTTAGCACCAAGTTCATGCATTGCAACTGGCTGTCAGCATACTGCATTTTTGTACTGTGTATTATTGTCTGCATGACTTGATTTAATGATCACTGACAAGATCCATTAACCGTTAAAACAATGCAGTATGAATGTCCATAGTTCATGTCTGACAGTAACAACTGAGGCCCTTCTGTAATCAGCAAAACTGAAAGCTTCCTCAGTAACTGTAGTCCTGTATTACTTAACAATAATTCCATACGGTGGTCCATACTGTTGAGGCGGACCTCCGTAATAACTGTTGTGAAAATGACTGATGGAACTGTCCTGGGCTGTGCTTAAAAACTGTGACTTTAAATGTATGACCTGTCAGATCTTTAACAAATTACATTACAGGACTTCTCCAATCCAGCTTGAATTGTCTTGTGTGCATACACTCTTCTAGGTAAGCCAAGAGTTGATGTCCAAGTCCCATTGCCCTCACGAGTCATCATTAGTGACAAGCCCGCAACAGTGGTAACTTCACTTCCTCCTGCTCCCACTCCAAAAGTGCCTCCTCTGGTCCAAAAGCCCAACACAGTGCTGCTGGAAGTGCAGTCGGAATTCAAGAAATCTACCCCACAGCTCCAAATACAGGTAAGAGGCCTCTGGATATAAGTTCTGCTGCCAACATGCTCCACCTTCAAGGTACATCCACATCTATTACTAGACTACTACACTGTAATCTTGACAAAATATTTCATATCACATCATCTTTGCTTATTTATTTATTTATGGTACATGAGCTACATGATTCTGGTTCCTTTCTGTATCCAGGTTCAGCCCAGTGTGAATATTGAGTGTGTTGAAGCCCCAGGTCCTGATCTCTGTCCACTTCACATCCCTTCTCCATCCATTCAGGTGAACAACAATCAAAGACTCATAGAATCACCAAGTCCAATTGTCTTACACTACTCATGACTGTTCTCATCAGGATCCAATAATCTGTACAAAAAAAAGATTTTCAGAGCCCCCTTACAGAAAACACCTGATATGAGTCTGCACTGAAATCATTGGTGTGGCTTTATCACCTTTTGTCCATAGCTAGGATATAATAAAGCCTCAGCCTACTGCATTCATCACCGCTGAAGAATCAGCTCCACTCTGCAAATGTTAACAACCAGAACCTCTTGACAGCTGTGCTTGAGCTTTGTAAATTGCTCGTGGCTGCTGAAATCTTCCTCTGAGCTCTGTACCTGTGCTGAGATATGTAACGAAAGCTGCTGTTCTGGGGTCAGGCTATTTAATTTCTCGAAAAGTGCCATAGAACTTTTTGAACCCATTTCAATAGAGTACCTTCAAAAGACACTAAATACCCTCTTTGGGATCAGCATTTGCTCTGATTTATGTGATGCTATAATATGATCCACATTCAGGTCTGTCTGCCTGCAGTCATTAGGCTGGTTTAGTGTGCTAGTGTTTTAACAGTTGACCAAAGCTCTTGTTTGCACCCTCCCTGCAGAGTTTAGAGTATGGTATTGAAGGGCGTCTCTGTTCCAAAGGTTCTGGGCAGATCTGTCTCCAGTGTGTGTGTTATTGCAGTACAGAGGCATGGTGAGTGGAAAGTAGAGCACTACAGCAGATCCTGCTGCAACATGAGCGCTAATGTTTCTGCAGCCCCATAGATTGATCTTTCAGACAGGACCCGCACTGTTTCTGTGGTGTGTGTGTGTGTGTGTGTGTGTGTGTGTGTGTGTGTGTACTGTTAGAGCTTAGTACAGCCAGAACGGCCATTACATTTCTTACATAGCAGCTGGCCCTGGCTCCAGTCAGTGGCATTTGATGGATTGACTTTTAGCCATTACATTTTGGCCAAAGTCCAAACAGGACTTTCAGTAAGGACATTTTCCCTTGCCCACACATTACCATTTCTCACTGACTAGCTGCTTAAATACACATACATACATTTGTGTGTGTGTCTGTGTTTTCAGGACAGTGTAGCTGCAGTGCTCTTCAGCAGCTTCCACTCATGCTCTTGTTATCTCAGCCCCCGCCGTTCACATCCCGTTGCTAGGCAACATGTGCGGCTTGGCAGAGGTGTGGGTTAGATGATTTGGAACGAGAGGCAAGGGCTGAGAAGATGAAGCAGTAACGTATCCTGCTGCAGTCACATCACTGCTGGAGAAGCAGCTCCGCTCTGTAGACTCTAACATGACTAAAACCTATTTACAGAACTGTTCATTTGGAAGAGCTTGGGAAATTAGTCGTGGGTGCTGGAACATTCTCAGAGCCTGGTTTGAGGTGTATGAGAAAAGTGTTTTGAGGTCACCACACCTCACATATTAATAATATATCATCGACGAGACAAAGTGTGCATATGTGTGTGTGTTTCAGACAGCTGTGCTGTTAGCAGGCTTGGCTAGCACAGACATTGTCAGTCTGATCCTCAGCCCAGTCCTGAGGAGGCGTATTGCTTTGCCAAGGGCATACTTACAACATGACTGCCCTCATTCCTCTCAACTCTTTCTCTGTCACTCTTTCTCTCTCTCTCTTTCTTTCTCTCTTCCTCTTCTGCCCATGACTCATCAGCCTGTCAGTATTCGACTTCACTCAGGCACACACAAATTCACACAAAGGTTCATGCTTTGATTCTTACACATAGTTTTGGGTCGACCGCCCTCCCCTCCTCTATGGCCTATGCTGTGTTGGTCAGAGGGAATTGAATATGACCGCACCTCAGTAAGCATGCCAGGATGACATACACAGTGTACTGAAAAATAGATGAGTATGTCCTCGGAGGCAAGTCCGCAAGTGCAGTGCTCGGCACTCTGTTTTCCAGAGCATAGCACGCGCACTAGACAGGAATTCATTTCAGTTGCAGCTTTCGTGCTCCCCACGCTGTTTTGGATGGATATCTAATTCATGAAACAGCATATAATTGCATATTATGTACACACGTGTGTGTGTGTGCGTGTGTGTGTGTGCGTGTGTGTGTGTGTTTTTGTTTGTGAGTATAAGTCTTATATTTCTTCAGTAGTAGTGAACTGGCTGCATATTGACCTGCTTGTCTCTCTTAGCCAGTTTTGGTGCTGCGTGTGTTGTGTGTTTGTGCATGTGTGAGGGGAATAGTAATGAATAGTGTAACTCCTGGGTCCACTGCAGCAGGCTGCCTCTGCTCACTGCTCTGCAGTGCTGTCTGTTTCTGCAGCAGTCCCTTCACACTTTGTTTAACTCTCGACTTTCCAAGACTTTTCCTTGGTCACTGGTCTTTGGGGAAAAAAACTGCTTATGTCGCTATCTAAAAAGGAAAGATAAAAGTTACAGTGTTTAAATACTGAAGTGTCTATGATATGTTATTTTTTCTGCACGTAATATAGGACAGCATTGGACAGCAGCGATTAGTCGACTAGTTGTCAACATGTGCCATTAACCTAAAAACAGAAACACGTTATAGTGTTCATTATAAAACACTACAGGAAGCACTGAGCTGTTATTATTATTCTTATTAGTAGTAGTAGCAGTAGTATTAGGGCTGTAACTGTACATGTATTTGTCACGGTTCGGTACATGATGTCTTTCGGAGAATACACGGTACGACGGAGAAGATGTGATTGAAGTAATACAGTAACACAGAGAGGCCAAAAAGCGCAAGTAAATCATAAACCTGGGTCGTAGTGGGGTGCATTAGTGCCACCTACTGGTGTAACACATACATGAAAATATAAGCAAGAGTGTGTGTTCACTGGATAATACACTGCTGTTTATTTTAAATAAACGAAAACAAACCAGGCCTCATTCTTTAGAACTTTTTGTTGCTTAACTTTGCTGTATCGTGAACCATACAGAACCGTGACCCCAAAACTGAGGTACATACCGAATCTGTGTACCGTTACACCCCTAATTAGTATTATAAGAAATTATGTGGTCTCTTGTTACAGCGATATTGTCCAGTGAGAATGAATGATGTACAGTCCATCAATATTTGGACAGAGACACAGGTTTTCTAATTTTGATTCTTAAATTACCACAATGAATTTTAAATGAAACAGTTCAGAATCTGTTGAAGTGCAGACCTTCAGCTTTATTTCAATAGGTTAAACAAAAATGTAGTATAAAAAGTGGAGGAACTGAAGTCACTCATTTCAGGTGCTCAAATGTAATTGGACAAATTAATACTACTGAAAATAAAATGTTAATTTCTGACCTGGTTGAAAATCCTTTGCAGGAAATGACTGCCTGGAGGCATGAACCCATAGACATCACCAGTCGGTGGGTTTCCTCCTTTTTAATGCTCTGCCAGGACTTAACTGCAATGACTTTTAATTGCTGTCCATCATCTGAACTATGAAGCGCCGTCCAATCAACTTGGCTCTGAACACCTCAGAATTCATCCGTTTGCTTCTGTCCTGTGTCACATCATCAATAAACACTAGTGTGCCACTGGCAGTCATGCATGCCCAAGCCATCACACTGCCTCCCCCATGTTTTACAGATGATGTAGTATGCTTTGGATCATGAGCATCCTTCATCATGGGTCATCTCCTCCATACTTTTTTCTTACCATCTTTCTGATAGAAGATGATCTTGGTCTGTCCACAGAATGTTGGTCCAGAACTGTGCTGGCTTTTTAAGATGTTTTTTTAGTAAAGTCCAATCTAGCCTTTCTATTCTTGAGGCTTATGACAGGCCTACCTCCTGGAGTGTGTTCTTCACTTGACTGCATGTTGTGAAGGGGTTTTTCTTCACCGTGGTAATGATCATCCACCTCTTTTGTCTTCTGTGGACATCCAGGGCTTTTTGTGTTGAGTTGCATTCTTTCTTTCTCAGAATGTACCACACTGTAAATGTTTGCTCTCCTAATATTCTGGCAATTTCCCGGATTATTTTTTTTGTTTTCTGTTTTCCCAGCCTATGGATGACCTTGTTTAGCCTGCATGGGGAGCTCTTTTGACCGCATAGTGTATGTTCACAGTAAAATCTTCTAAATGCAAATACAACACCTGGAATCAAGTCCAGACTTTTTATCTCCTGAATTGATAATGAAATAATGAGTTGCGCACAACTCTCCATGAAAGAGCTTTTGCGTCAGTTGTCCAATTACTTTTGGTCCCTACAAAAAAGGGACCAAAACTTATTGGCCCGCATTAAAGTGATGTAATTCCTAAACCCTTTATTTAATTTGGAAGGGGATAGCCCCAAATTAAAGTGGAGAGGCTGCACTTTATGCATTTATATCCATCAATGCACTATAATTTGAATATGTTCGAGTTAACTGGTAAAATAAAACAGTGTCAGTGTCCAAATATACCTAACTGTATAATGTTTAAGTGATAGGGTAGAGACTCATTGTCCGTTGTTAGTGATAGAGTGATTTAGTGTGAGTAATATTGCCTGTTGTTATAATGATATTTTATAACATTAGAGATATTCTTTAATGTCAGAGTGGTATTGTATGTTAGAGTAATATTGTCTAGTGTTAGTGATGTCTAGTGTTAGTGATATAGTCTAGTGTTAGAGTGATATTGTTTCGTGTTAGAGGGATGTTTTTTAGTGTAAGAGAGTTGCTCTCAATTGTTAAAGGGGTATTGTCTAGTCGAGTAGGTTTATCATTACAGCCATATACATAGTGTGCAGTGAAACCAAACAGTGTTCCTCCAGAACCATGATGCAACACCAAGAACAAATCCAAAACAGTACAAACTACATATGTGCAAGTTGGACAGGAATATACACAGTGCAGAATGTGTGCAAGAAAAACAGAGGCAATATTACAGTATTACAGATATACAGAATGTGTAGTTATATAATAAATAAAGGGTATTTACAGTTGGGATGTTTAGTGTGTATATGTGTTGCACAGTTCAGTGTGTATGTGTTGTTTTAGGAGGATGAATAAGTTCAGTTCAGAGATGTGTCTGTGTCAGCGTTTGGTTTAGTTCTAACTGAGGAGTCTGATGGCCTGAGGGAAGAAACTGTTTCCTGTTCTGTCAGTGGAGGCCTTGATGCTAGATGGAAGGAGGGATAAGATAGTGTGTGAGAAGTGTGTAGGATCATCCACAATGATGGTGGCTTTACAGTGTGTATTGTAAATATCTGCTACAGATTTGATAATCCTCACTATCCTCTGTAGGGTCAGCAATCAGAGACGGAACAATTCCTGTACCAAACAGTGTCACAGCTAGAGAGAATGATCTTTATAGTCCCTCTGCATTACTTAGTTGATGATATAGTTTGAACTGTACATTGCTGTCTAGTCATGGGTGTGAACAGCAAGGGGCTGAACACAGAGCCCTGGAAGGCCGCTGTGCTCAGTGTGCTAATGCTAGAGATCTTGCTCTTAATCCTGACTGACCGAAGTCTCTTATTCAGGAAGTCCAGCATCCAGTTGCACAGGGAGTTGTTCAGGCCCAGCAGTCTCAGTTTTCCTATCAGATGCTGAGGAATTACGGCATTGAATGCTGAAATGAAGTCTGTGTGCAGCATTCTCACTTAAGTGTCCTTTTTTTCCAAGTGGGTGAGGACAGGTTGAAGGGTGGCGGTGATGGCATCATCTATTGAATGGGATGGGGTGGTGTTTATCGCTGCCATGTTGTTCTGTGCCTCAAATGATTTGTAGAAGTTGTTGAGCGCGTGTGGAAGGAAGGCCTCACTATAACAGGCAGGTGACAATGTCCTATAAGGCTTGGGTGCCCTGCTTGTGTCACCTGTGTTCTGAAAGTATTGTTGGATTTTTTGAACATGGGTGTGTTTCACTTCTCTGATAGCTCAGGACAGGTTTATCCTTGCTGTTCTCAGGGCAACTTGATCGTCTGTCGTGAAGCAGTGTCTTGAATTCTCAGCTCCATAGTCATCCTCTGTGGTAATGGTCTTGGAAACAGAAGCATCATCAGTGCACAAGCTTATGTATTCAGTCAGAGATGTTGTGTACTCCTTCAGGTTGGTAGAGCCTTAGTAGGTTGCAGCCTCCCTGAACAGGTGCCAGTTAGTGTGCTCAAAACAGTCCAGAAGAGCAGATATGGCCAGGTTTTTGTCTGCTTCAGAACAAACTTGAGCGTGGTGGTGAATTCCCATGGTAAATAAAATGGTCTACATCTAACAGTCATAACCTCCAGCAGCAGTAAACAGTAGCTTGAAAGCAGCTAGCATTTATCATCCAGTCAGTGTTAATATGAACACACAAGCCCCTTCCCAACGGAATATTGTCTAGTTGTAGAGGGATATTATCTATTGTTAGAGAGATGGTGTCTAATGTTAGAGGGACATTGTGTAATGTTAGTGAGATTGTCTAGTATTAGAGGAACATTGTCTAGTGCTTGAGGGTTATTGTCTGGTGATGAGTGATATCGTTTAGTGATGAGTGATATTGTGTGGTGTTAGAGGGACATTATCTAGTTTTAGACATGCATTGTCTAGTGATAAATAGATATTGTCTGAGGATAGAGTGATATTGTCTAGTGTTAGAGGGATTTTGTCTTTCATGTATCCTGGTTGATGCTTCCATACAGTGCTGTTTGTCTTCCCATCTGTCGGCATGCCGTCCTCCTATCTTTCAGTGTGACTCCAGCTCTGTCTCCTGCACAGTCTACAGATGAGTAGTGGAGCTCTCTCTTTCCTATTCTTTGTTGCCATAGAGATGAGGGCAAGAAGACAGAAACAATGTGTGTAACCCCCCAGGACCAGGTCATGACCTTTACAATCTCTAGAGTGAGGAGTCTACTCTAAAGGAGAATATCTTCGCCTGTACGTGTGTGTGTGTGTGTGTGTGTGTGTGTGTGTGTGTGTGTGTGTGTGTGTGTGTGTGTGTGTGTGTGTGTG
>JBBPDB010000001.1:28601928-28617657 GCA_037974465.1 Brachypetersius altus
GTGTGTGTGTGTGTGTGTGTGTGTGTGTGTGTGTGTGTGTGTGTGTGTGTGTGTGTGTGTGTGTGTGTGCGTGCATGAGTGTGAAGATTTAAGTATAAGCCTGAAGAGCATGCTCTCTTTCACCCCTTTTGTATTGTACACACAAAACCAAGCAAGCGCTGCTGAAGGAATAGTAATGGTGCCGTGTGTTAAATCAGCATTGAGGATATGATAGGAGGCGGTAGGGATTGGTGTGAAGCACATCAGATGATGATGAGGTGCTGTCACCATTTCATGGTGTGCAGTCAAATGTAATCAATGTTCTTTGGACGATCCTCAGTATCTTCAATAATTCATACTAATACAAGCTCATAATCCTTCAGGCTGTTCATGGCATAGGATTTTACTGATGTTTTGTGCCTTGTTGACCCTCTCCTCCTCTGTGCCTATTTTCAGGTTGGAGCGGATACCCAAGCACTTGGAGTAGAGAATGAGGAGGATGATGTCTTCCCTGGTACAAATTTCTTGGCGGTTGCCGACATCCAGGTAGATCCACCTAAAGCACTTTCTTGTTTTCGCCCAGGCTCGCACGCTTCAGTACACATTACAAAGGTCATTGGCTTACTTGCCCAAAGGCATGGAGCAGGAATCCTGTAACACCCAGCCTGCCGCAAGAACGATGATTCAAGCCCAATTTAGAGTTTGACAAAAATGCAAATACGCATTTGACTTGACACTTCCTGCTCAAAAACATCAGTTGTTAAGCGTTCCACGCTCCATTAATGAGATTTGCAGGGCCAAAGGGTGAAAGAGAATGGCGCTTTCATTAATTACCAAAAGGAGGGAATGAATTAGAAAGCATCATTCTGTGGAGGACGTCGATTAAGACGATTGGTATTGAAAGGGCGTGGTGTCTGTGTGCGTATGTCTGTGTGCATACCCTGTATCCCCCCTTTGTTCGGTTCTGCCCCACCACTGGCTGTTCAGGAATTCCTCTCACATCACAGTCCACTCAAGCATACACACAAAGCCATAAGCCTGCCATATTTATGGCTAACAAGCGACGCAAGCTGCTCAGCATATTGGGCATTAGGCCGATTCCAGTGTGCGGTCGGACAAGGGCAAGCCGTCAGTTAGCACAGAAATAGCACAGCAGTCATTTGACTGAGAACAGAGCAGGAGAGCAGAGCATATCTGTTTTGTTCTCACAAGCTTTTGTAGCTATTGGAGAGAAAAAAAAAGAGTACCGATAATGAAAATAAAAGAGGGTTGGGGGTGTTTCACACTCTAAATAAGATGAGCTATTCCACATTGCCCCCTTTTGGTTTTTGGAGAAAACTACATGCAGAGTCAATGCGATCTGATTTTTTCACCCAGGGTAGTAGCACAATTCCGGTAGAATCAGAATCAGAATTGGGCTTAAATTTTTATTTTGGCCAAAATTTAGTGCATTTTACAAAAATGAATGCTGTGAAGCATACGTCAGCCTTCAAGTTACCCCGTAATTTCTGCATCTCATTCAAGCCAGGCAGCGTATTGGGTTCTGTATAATGGTGGGGAAACCCGGTTCTGTATGGACCGGGTGTTTTCTGGGGAATGAGAGCATTCAACTTCTAAATGTTTTTGAAATGCAGCACATCAGAAAGATCTGATCACTTCTCCAGAATAAATAGTGTAAAATGTTGCAGCCTGTTGTGCTTGCTTTCCATAACCTCTCAACACTCTGGAACTACTGTGAGTCACTGAGCATTTTTATTATGTTTTCCAACTTGTTGGCAGTAATGATAACTCTATTAAATAGTTAATGTCCAGTCATTGTCAGTAATATACTGCCTCTCTAATTGTTTGTGTGTCAATTAGGGCCCAAATTGCCACTATAGCAATGTAAATATTTTCCTAACTCAGAAAACTATAAAATACTTCTAGTGCTATGACCCGATTGCCTATAATTAAGCTTCTTAAAAATTCCAATTACGACTGGCGCTCTTTCTCCCACTCAGTCTTTTAACTCTCCCAGCTGCCGCATAAAGGGCTCAGCCACTCCAGTCCAGACCCCATCAAACAAACCCTCTTGCTAAGAGCAGCCAGGGCCACATGCCCACTTCTAAAATGTCATTCCTCTAAGTCTCCAGTGTCTCGGCTCTGATAGGCCTGTTTTTGATGGAGCCATAAACTTCAAACAGGCTCAGTGACTTGCCAACACTGCCAAGTCCCCCCTGTTGCCCTCCCTCCTGTTCTTTCTCCCTCTCCCTCCTCAGTCTCTTGCTTTCTCTTCCTTGCCATTATTTCCACCCTTACTCTGTCTCTATCTCTGGAGCCTGGCCATTAGAAATGAGCGGTGAGTGGTCTAGCCTTACCCAAGACCGCCTGACTCTGAGCCTGGGGAATCTGCACATAATGCAAAACAGTGGCCAAAGCGTTCAGTGCTAACACATAAAAATTTTAAGAAGAATAACAAAAGACAAATGTTTTTATTCACTGGTAAGACAATAATGACCACTGTGAATTCACAATCTGTCTAACATGTGTTAGCAGTTATCACATTAATTGTATATGCCCTTACCAATAATGGTTGAGAACGGATATCCTGCTTAGGATTACTCTGGAGACCAAAACATATTTGCAGAGGGAACATATTGTATTACATCATAAAATACTCTGTTGTGGATTTCATCTTGTGTTAAAACAGGGTCGTGGAGTGGATGAAGAAGCTCCTGAAGAAGCCCCCATAGAGCTGAATGGGTTGCCCTCTCCTCCAGCCACTCTCTACCATGGCCCAGCTTTCCCTGTGCAACCAGCCCTGGCTGGCCCACTCACTGAGCCTGTACTTGCCACGATCCAGCACAGAGAGACTCTTGAGAACAGGCTTGTGGACTGGTAAGGATCTCCATTTTTGATTTTATTACAAACAGTCCTACATTACACCTAAGCACCGCAAAAGCTACATATTAATAAATAATATATTGTGCAACCATGCCATGAATATTGGCAGTTTCAGGCTTTGTGAGTTAATGTGTTTTGCTTTTTGTGTAGGGTGGAACAACAGCTCATGGCAAGAATGATCAGTGGGATGTTTCCTCAACCAACCCAAACAGACCAAGGCAACCAATTGGAGCCAGATGACAGTGCAACCTCAGATATGGGTAAATCTTGAGATTAAGTGTAGGACTTTTGTCACTTTACAGTGGACAGTATGGTGGTGCAACAGTTGGGTCAACCATCACTGTCAAATATCATTCCGTAGTCCTGCCTCTTTCTGCAGTGTTACATCAAACACAGGTGATGATGAAATAAAAGCAACACTTTGCGATCAAAGTTCCCAGAAAAATGACTAAAACAACTAGTGTCAACCAGCGTAATTGCCGAGCTATGTGTGACATGGTCTTTCCTTCTCTTGGGTCATAATTTTGATTCACAGTTTGTCCGAATGCAAGCTGTGCGTTTGCCAAGGCCGCTGGAGCTGGGAGATTGTATTTCCTCATTATAGTGCGATTGCTCTTCTTCATCCCCTTCATTCTTCCTCTCCTCCATTTCACTCAGCTCACTTTAACTCAGCCCCACACGCTCTTCTCGCCTCATTAATCCCCACTCTTGTTTAATAGAAAGATCAATGATGTATCAAATTTGCAGAGGAGGCTACAAGTCTGTGATCAGCAAACCCTAGTCAGCACATTTGAGGACTGACTGGACTCTTCCCCGCTTAATCGGCCACCATACTCCCCCAACATTACATCACGTCCCCTTAGACAGAAGAGGACAAGCTGGCTAGCTCCCCTGCCAAAAGTGCCACTTTGCGATAGTGGCCTTTTTGGTTTTTTAATAGTTCAAGTCAGAAACGCTGACAGTGCTCAAATGCAAAGTAGTTTGGGTCAGATGTATAGGCTTTCAGTTTGCTCCTTTAAAATTATTTGGCTTCTGATGTACAGCTAGGATCCAGCATATCTTAGAACTATGGCAGAATGCCTGCCCTGTGTAGCCTGTATTACAGGTACACATTTTATGGAACTTTGTCATTGAATTAAAGTAGCACTGGCTGCTTCACATAGGGTAAGCATTTTTCCAGCAGCGGCTTTGATATGGTAATGATTTATCAAGCCTAGCAATGCCCATATGCTGGCAATCAAATATGTCAGCTTGTCATCAATATGCTGATTACTTTTAACAGAAGCTCCCTGCACAACTACCAAAAGAAGAGTTGTTTGAAGTATAAATCATTTTTCTTCCCACATTTCACAGAGGCACGAACTAACAATTGCCAAGACCTTGTGCAGTGACTCAGAGTTTGCTGCAGTTGACTGCAAGAAATGGTGTTCCATCAGTAAAATTGCGCTGGTCCGAGTCATGATTACAACAGAAACTGAAATTAGACAAACTCTTAATGGAAATCATAATCACCACAAATCAAGTGTATGATTTGGATGCCTCTCATGTGTTTTACTGCGGGTCAGTGGAGACGGCGGGAGGCGGAGGTTTGCAGCTGTTTGTTGATGCCGGAGTGCCAGTGGACTCAGAGCTCATCAGGCAGTATGTGAATGAGGTACTGGCTGAAATCATCACCCTAATGCTCGGTCAGAGAGAAGACCCCAGAGAGCCTGCTGCTACTGCCTCAACACAGGACGCACATACTCAGCAGGTAGGAGATGGCACAAGCTTGTGCAGTTTATTTTTTGATTACTGCTAACATTCTAACCCTGGAATGATTGGATTTTAATTATGTTTAGTTCTGCAATGACACTTGTACTCTTATGGTTTGTTAATGTCATGGCAGAAGACTCCAGTACCAACACCAGTGCCCACTCCTGAGCCGAGTGTGAGAGAGGGCTCTCCAGTTCTGAGGGACATGCTGTCTCCGGTTGGCACTCCAGATCTCTCTGAACAACCTTCTCTTGTTCAGTCACCTGGCGACAGTCAGCCTGTGCTGCCTCAGCCAGCTTTACCAGGTCTTACAACATTCTTTCATCCTCTTCTAGGCCAGATACATTGTAGGCAGAGGTGATGGATGAAATTTGAATGTGATAGCTTCTATAATTGTATTGTGGGAAACAGCTGTTTGCTGGTCAAGGACTAGCCAGGAAAAATCAAGGTCTGCCATATTCTTACATTGATGCAAATGCAAATTTAGAATACTGTAGTCTTTGTAACTAGTTTTGACTGATGACTAGTTTTGATTTGTTGAAACATGAACATGCATAGTAGCCAATGCGACCTGAAATAATATTTGATTGTGTAACCTAAGCCAACACATTATTTTTTTTATTATTTTACCACCATTTCATGTTTGTCTTTGAGATGTTAGTCTACCTGTTAGGTAGATAAAAGCCTGATCTTGTGTGAATAGTCGTAACTGCTTTTTTATTCAGTGATTAATCATTATTTTGATTATAATTAAAAAAAAATATTTGTATTATATTTAGATTGCTTTTATGTTGTTTTAAATGGGGAAATAATATTTTATGTAAGTATTTTATACTTTCGAAAGAGAGTATTATGAGAGTTAGGAAGTAGGAACTCCTCAAGAAACCGAAAAAGTATTTTCAGCCTTTATGGCTCAACACACTCATTAGCTCAGGCTTGCTAACTTGTGTCCTTTATGTCCTTGTTTCAGAACCAGAGAAGACTCCAGTTGGTACACCTGCCAGCACGCCCCTTCCATCCCCCCACAGGGTTGCAACACCATCTCCTGCGTCAGAGCTGGCGAGCCAGCGTAACCACCCATGGGGAGACGCTGAGCTTCCTTTGAAAGAGGAGGAGCCACACAGTGAGGAAGAGGAGCAGCAACAACCTCCACCACTGTGAGTCTTTCCCACTAAACTCCACTCTGTCTGACTGGCCATCAGAATGATTAAAGGCTGCTCTGATCTCTTTGTATCACAAAGCTTTATGTCACATTTCTCATATTTCTGAAGGAAAGGTCAAGTTTTGGACAAGTCCTACTTTGAATATGATTAGTAAACATGCAAATAAAGATATTAAGAAGGTGAGTTTACACTCTGATGGAAGATTGCAAGAAAACTGTTCCTTATGATATATGATCAGGGGCACAAACTAGGTTAGAAATAATTGTGATTCTCAATTGTCTGTGATCAAAAAAGACATTTAAATGCTAAACATCCACAAAACATACATTAAAAGGCTTCCAAACTGTGAATGCTATGACGTCAGGATGGTTTTTGGTGTTTCCTCTAAATTAGGAAATTACAAGAAAAGCGGTTTGAAGTGTGTGAGCTCAAACTTCTGTTCTCTTAGATAACAATGCACAGGAGAAATGTGTCAAAGTAAAAATATTTGAAACCACAGTGCCCCCTACTGGTGATGTTCGTAAAAACATGGTAGTGTTTCGGGAACCTCTATATTCATCAGGTTTGAGCTGACCGATATTTCAGAACAGCTCAATTTAAAAGACCATTCTGCATCACTGAATGTTTTAAAAACGGAGGCACTGTTTACAAAGAGTGAAGTTACCATTGCAGAAAAAAACTCTTTTTGTTTTCAACCTGTAGTAAGGCCTTGCATAATGAAATAGCTAGTTAGAACTCTACTAATCTCTCTCTCGCTCTCTCTCTCTGTGTACTCAGTAATGAGCTGTCAGTAGCTCGAGAGGAAGAGGAAGAAACAGTTAGACCATCACAATCTCCAGTTCCTTTAAGACCTCTTGCACCAGCAGTAACTGAACCTGCCCCTGCACCTCCTGCTGCCCCAGAGTCTCTGTCTGTGGAGGACAGCAGCTCACTCCTCAGCCCCTCCCTCACAGAGACTGAGACTGAGACTGCAGCCAAACACATCTCAGAAGGAGAGATGCTACTGAGCTGCAGCCAGATGGCTGCGGTTAGAGGTACTAGCCAGCTTGTCAGACACTTGCATACAACACAAACACACAAATGAGAATGATGCACGTTCCTGTCACCACGTTACACAGTAAACTCCTGAACTACACATTGCTACAATGCTATAAAAGATAAATCTCCATACAAACCTCCACTGACTCATACAACCTGTGTTTTTTCCACAGCTTTGGAAGAAGAGGGCTTCACACTGCCCAACCCATTAGCCAGTTTCAACAGCTCACTGCATGGAGTCCAGGATATGGTGAGTATCTCACATCACATCTATCAGCTGTTAACTAATAATAGACATCTACAATCAGATTAAAAAAAAATATTAAAAATATATTAATTGCTAATGCAATTTAGTAGTACCGATTTCTACATTATATTGAGGTTTATTTACCACGATTGCTTTTAGCATCAGCAGATATGTGCATGAGAAATATCAGCATCGGTCCACAGTTCGGTGCAACCCTTATAATTAGGAATTTTGTGGTTGAAACCCAATACACATAGTGAACTAATACAAAGTCATTTGTATTCATACATAATAAGGATGACCAGTGCTTTTTATGTCAGTAGAGATTCATTGATTTGTTTTGCATCATTGTGGTTGTTAGGACTATGACCCCCCGAGTGAGGGTCAGGTAATTAGAAGGCAACTTATTCCTGCCCACCACGATCCAATCCTATCTCTACTGGCCCGGATGGAGCAAACCCCAGCCAGTCAATCACATCAACCAGAGGTATCACAAAACCCGTTTCAAGAAGTGTGATCCACAGATAATGATCCACAGATAATGAAACTGCATATATATTTAAATAGATTAAATTCTTATATATTATTTATATGCACATTCAGTGAATCTCATTGAAATTTCATTGTATAGTTCTGTGTACAATGACTACAATATCTAACTGTCTATCTATTTAGTTGTTCAATGGTTTGCTTATAGTAAAGGGGCATTAGACTGACGGTCATATCCAGACCGACTTGCAGACATTAGTTACAGGGACAATCCCCCTGGAGCAACTGAAGGTTAACTGTCTTTCTCAGGGACACAATGGTAGAAAATGGGGTTCAAACTGGTGACTTTGTGGTCATGGGGTTCACAAAGTGTTTTACTCACTAGGTTATTACCACCTTATGAATACATTATTCTCTGGTTCTTGTTAAAATGGATTTGTGAATTTACATTGTACATTTTTATGACATTACATATCCTTGTGTGGTAGATTTGTGCTCACTTTGTTGCACAAAAAGCAATTATTATCATGTGATGATAACATTGATCTAATCCTTCATTCTGTGGGGTATTGATCTCTTAATTAATATTTTGACCAGAAAAGGTATTTATATTGTTGGGGTTAGTGTGAATGTTCTCTAAATCAATATTTTGAGAAAATATTAATTTAGAAATAAAGTTAGGGATTTTGTGATTTAGAATCACATCAAATTAACCTACGAATTGCACGGTTCTGTTCAGTTTTATTTGTACTGTGTTGTACCAGACACTACCCCCAGTTACCACTAGGGGACACTGGCACCATATTATTAAATTTAAGTACACAACCTGACTGCAAAATGAAAAATGTTTTTTTTGACATGGTATGTGTACTAAGTGCCTTTGTTCTTTCAGAGATCGTGGGATGAGGAGAGCAGCGGGGAGGTGAGTGAGGGCCAGCGACCAATCCTGACTGTAGCACAGGAAAAAGTAATGACTGGACACTCTCTCATACGGCAGCAGCCCACCCAGTCCACTGAAGAGCAGAGTTCACATGCCACCCTGACCTCACCTGGACAACTGCTCATTCAGCACCCAGGTACATTCACACTAACCCCAGCAAACACACCTTGGCTGCTCCGTATGGACAAAACACCATCACCATGTTGTGATTGCTGCATGCTATGGTATGCCACAAAATATATGCATAATAGATAAATAAGTTTGCCATCCTTTTAAAAAAAGTCTGATTCAGTATGCCATCATAAAATTCCAAAAAGTATCATTCACTGTTGAGTACTTATAATCCATATACAGAAATATCAGCCCATTTTGAATGAATTGTGTTTGTCATGTCATCAAACTCATTTACAGCTAAATATAGGATAAGGGACCTTTAAAAAACTTCACATAAAAAAGAGCAACCTGCATTATTTTGATTAAAACTGATACATCAGCTGAAACATCCAAATGCTCACAGCACAGAATTAGAGAATTAGAATTATTTATAGAAGGGTTTATCAGAATACAGACATTTTCATACTATTTAGCTTTAGTGACTGTCCATGAAACATTGTAGTGGAACATACAGGCATGTAAGAACAGCCTATGTGTGGCTTACCACATACAAACCTGTAAATTTCTCCTCGTGTTTTATGTTGTTATTCCTGCCACCACTGCCTCTGGGTGGTCATCCCTACCTGCTACCAGGTGTTTGTGGTCCTCGCTGGACCAGGCTTTAATGGGGCATGTCTCACACCAACCATTTTATATGGACACAGGGAATAAGAGTGTGTGTGTGTGTATGTGTGTATGTGTGTGTGTGTATGGCTGAGCTGGGGCTGGCTCTGGGGAAGCCAGCCTGTCTGGATAGCTCATCAGGATGCAGGCTGGGGGAGCACAGCGGAAAAGAGCCCCTCTCATAGCGCTCTCTTACTGCCCTGTGTGAACATTAGCCAACGACAACCTCCTCCGGCTGCAAACTCTCTGCTAATGTTTTTTTCATAGCCCCTAACTCTCCTCATTAACTAGAAATAAAAGGGGGGATTTGCAGATTAATAAGAACACGTATACCCAACAACCTTTATGCTGTTGATATTTGTCTAATGCTGACACAAAAAGTTTGCCTTATTGTACATTGTAATATCTCGGTTCATCACACAATACAAACAAGACACACACACACACACACACACACACACACACACACACACACACTCATACACATATATTTATATATTTATATATTATAGACCTGCCTTTATGTCATCAGAATTTGTAAGCTCAGTCAGTTGGAGAATATGTGTAAGTTATGAGTGCGGTGCGACAGAACGCTCATGGTAGATTCCTAGCCTCTTCCTGTGCTGGCCTAAACCAATATTTACCTTAGGCTGAAGCAGCTCCAATCATAGTAAAAAGAACTTCAGTATTGCTTAGAGACTGGAGATGCCAGAAAAACAACTCAATCAGCAACGACAACTTTGCTTTATTGATGGAGAGAGTATATGAAGTAGTATCATGTGTCTTTAGTGTGACTGAGGCTCAGAGCTTCTAGTGGTACGTGCCAAAAGAAATTTACAACCCCCACAAATAAGCTGCTTTGCCAGTTTAAAATGTACCAACATTGATTGAGTAAGGTATCAGGTATGCCTACAATATACATTTACTTTGTACGTTTGCAGTTACTGGAGCTCATCTGTCATCCACTCTCTACTCTGTCCATCAATCAAAAGATCCCACCATTGGACCAGTACTGACCAAATATTATTGAGCACAGCGGTGATACCAACAATTAAACTCATTTTAGTATTTGATCATTTAATCACTTAATCTGAGCCCATGTTTATTATGAAGACTGTTCTTGAATTTTTGATTCACAGATTATAATGGAAGAACTGAAGTGTAACATGTATGGTCATGTTTTGGTCATTGTCATTGTGATGCTGTGCTGGTGTAACACTCTTCTAAATGGCTATGCTGGATGTACACTGAATAATTAGCCTTTTAAAAGTCAACTTTTTTATTGCTAGTTCATCAATTACTTTAAATTCTAAAACACTGATGATATGTACCATGTGTAAATGTAGAGGCAGTCCAGTTTGGATTTTTGTTGTCTCAAAAAGCACTTCTCACGATAGCATGACAGAAGAAGAAA
Source organism: Brachypetersius altus (assembly GCA_037974465.1). Taxonomy (NCBI): domain Eukaryota; kingdom Metazoa; phylum Chordata; class Actinopteri; order Characiformes; family Alestidae; genus Brachypetersius; species Brachypetersius altus. The sequence goes on from JBBPDB010000001.1 coordinate 28,612,611, forward strand.
AGGGGAGAGTGAGCAAGAGTTTATTCACATGGAGATTTTCAGAAACACTTGCCTTGAACCTCCACTCATTGGTAGTTTTATCAGGAACACCTACCAAATGATATTTGCTATGCACATTTAGTCAGCCACTGGTTTGGTTCTGTATTTTCAAGTCTTTGTTAATGTCATCCGCTGTAAAAATACAGTGTGTCTACTAGTCACTTCTCTGTTCCAGCCTTCAGCCCTCTTTGTTGAAAAGATTGGTGTCTGAGCTGTTATATTTTAATCTCATGTTGTCAGAATTGCTATCATTAATGTGCTGGATGTCATGCTCATAAAATAATAATTTCAGGATAAAGAAACACTACATGTATTTCCTGTTCACTTTAATTGCTTTCAATTTTACTCACGTTGGTGTTTCCATGGTAACCAGGTGAGACAGCTGCAGTAGCTGAGGACAGTGGGTTGTCAATCAACTTCAGACCTTCAGAGGAACACACGCAGACTCCACATGGTGTTTTCTCGTTTACTGCATCTTCCCCTCAGCCTGGAGTCTTTACACACCAACAGGCATGTAGCTCTGCTTCTGCATATGAATGTGTGCTAATTTTACATGACAACTTAAATTTTCAACTTAAACTGCAGAAAATTTAGAAATCCCATATCAGAATAAGAAAACAGAACTGATTCCAGAGGAAATTGGTGAACGTTTTAATAGTGGTTTTAAGGAACTGATCATAATTATTATATTTAACTGACAATATCCACTGATTTTTTTCCCTGTAAATCCTCATTTCAATGCAACTTTGCTGACTGATTTTTGATTCTTCCATTTTAGAAATGTAAAAAATCAACACAAATTTAAAAAACGTTAAAATAACATTATTAATAAGCCTTGAAGCTTTAACATTGTCATCAATTCTCATAGTGTTGAACTGATTATATGTTAGACAATGTAGCACCACATTCCCGAATTTGTTTTTATTACATACCATTTAAAGAGACAATAGTGCCTCACATGGTTGGTTCTTTTTAATTATGACTTTTAACATGAGTGGGTTTTTGTGCATGTGTGTGAAAATGGATGTGAGGAAAGCTCTGTCCAGGACAGGCTCTGTCCACCCATTCCTCTTTACTCTTTAGCTCAAAGACAGGCCTGTCTGTTAAGCTGTATACTGACACAAACACTCACCATTCTTTAAGCAGGGATTCCTCTTTACCCCTGTGTGAGGATTACCTCTTACCGAGGGCAAAACTGAAACCGTGTGTTTGCTGTTGTACCCTGGGCTCCTGTTCCTCTTTGTTTCATCAAATCTATTTTGAATACAGTGAAGCTACTAACCCCTTTTCACATGTCTCCTTTCATCTCATCGTTTCTATTTTAGGCTGCTGAGACACTGCATATGGTCCACAGACCTGCTCCAATTCTGGTGAAGCAATACCAAAACAAAGAGGGCCCAGGTAAACCAATTACAGAATACACACAGTGATCAGCACGGTTATCTGATTGGCTATATAATCTATTAGCGCATTACTAATGCTGTTGTTCTTCTTTTTATCATTTTCATGTGCAATTTTACAGTGCACCACAATCACGGCTTATTACAAATATTATTATCCCTACATGAAAATACAACCATTAGGTCTATGGCAGTGCATGATGAATTGATGAATGAATAGATTAAATACTTAAAGTAAATGAGGTTAATTTACTACACAGGTAGTTACAGTATATGTATTTCCTCAAATGTGTATGCTGGTTGACGTTGACACACACATTCATACACACTTCTACATCTGCTGAGCTCTCATTAACATGTTGTTGATTAAGTATCTTATGACTCATCTTATCAGCTATGTGCTGTATTTGGACCAACACCTCAAGAGCTCTTCACACTGCATCTGGCTCCAGTCATAGCCACATTCGCCCAAACTCTAACAACCTCAGCCTTTTTTTCCCTTACCTCACTGCAGTAAAACATTATGCTTTACTGGCAAACTACTAAGAGATAAAATGAACAGTTCATTTTGCATCCACTAGATGGCAGTGTTTCTGTGTGTCTGCAACTTGCATTCTTTTCTTTTGTCTTCTTCCTATGGTCTGTGTGGTCACTGTGGGGACAGATTGTCCACTCGTATTTCAGTTGTGTATCCTCCCTGCTGGACCTGTGAGGTTCAAAAGTCTCAAGTCAGCCCTTTAAAACTCATATAGGTGTGTGTCAGGTAGCTGTGAGTCAGAGTCCAATCTATGCTTCAGTAACAGCAGCTTCAGCAGCTGGGGGCAGCCAGCATGAAGTGAGGGAGTGACTGAGGGGACAGGTCTGAGTAAATTCATGCACCTCACACTGATGTTGGGTTCTGTGGGTGCATGTCAGGAGCAGCTGACGTTGTTTTGCACCTGTGGTTACTGAATTAGTCAAAGATACACATACTCATCTAGAGAGAGGGAGAGTAAATCCAGAAATGTGGCATTTTTTTGTTGAATACGCTGGCGAAAAAAAAAAAGATAAAAAAAACCCACTAATGCAATGCAAAGCAGATATGTAGATAGTTAGCTGAACAAGTGGAATACTATTTTACAACTCATATATAAAATGTTAAGGTACATATAATCGTCCATTAAGAGGCAGAAGAAACAGCATCACATTTACAGTAGCTAGCATCATGACGAGCTAGCCTCTTTAATGATATTGTGCTAGCTAACTTACATTTAGCATATCTAGTTTACCAGTTACCTAGCTACTATATGAATACATTTTGATTTAATAGTTGCTAGCTAAACTTTAACAACATTAGGGCTGCACGATATTAGGAAAATATGCGATAATGTTGAGAGTTGCAATGGCGATATCACATGTGATAAGCAAGTAATAACTTAGCCTTTATAGTGTTAATGTTTTTCTGCTTTGGGTTTGCTTTTTTTTTTAAAAAGAATTTACTTAGAGCATTTAAGGTGTCCCATAAAACATTTGAACATTGAAAAAAACCTGAAAATATATTTTTAATAATTTTAAATCTTACCATAATTTAAATTATGTTTAAATTAATTTAAGTCCTTAGGCAAAAAATAGCAAAAGGAACAATCTATAACAAGATGAAGATAAAATAATTACTTTGAAAGTTGATCATTCATGTGAAATAATCGACAACGAAGTATTACATTGGTCTAAATGTGGAATGAAAATGTGAAAAGCTATATCAAAAAATGTTTGTTGGTTTTCTATTTGAAATTAATATAAAAGAATTATGGGCACAAAATGTTGTCTTCTCGCCCTCTCTTTCGACTTTCCTTTCCTTCTTTTCTAAATCCAACACCATTACTCTGCATGCAGCTCACTCACCCCACCTTCCAGCGCTTCACCTTTTTCTCCGGTTAGCCCTGCTGCCACCCTCTCAGCTGCTGACCTGCTCTAACATCTCATGGTTCTGACATTCAGTAGCTCAAGTGAACAATCATTTCAGTTTATTCATATGACTGCTGTTGTGTGACCTGCCCTGCCAGATTAGTTGGTTATGAAGGCCAACATGTGCCCATGGCGCAATGAGTGTGATTAATTCACTACAATCTGCCTATTTGGGAGGCTGTTTGAATGTCAAAATATTCCACGTGTCTCCGCACTAGCTCAAAGGAGTTTTATCTCTTTTCTTTCTTTCAATGTAATTTGACGCCCCAGTGAAAACGGCAAGAAGACCAGGCTTCCACCTGCATTTCAATGTTTCCATTTGTTCTTGAAATAGCTTGGATGCTGGGCAGCTTCTCCTCTACGTGTGAGGAGTGCCTGCACTTGCACTTAAGTTATCAACGGCACATGCAGTGCTATCGTAAGGCTTGTGATTAGATTTCTACTCAATTACCCTGGTGATCTGGACATGCAACTGAGATTGACCATGATACGATATATATCCACAGAGAGTCCACCGTTATGTCACATAATTTGCATCTTGTTTTCCGTAACCGCTGTTGTGCAGGGCAGGGCATCTGGTTTTATTTACTGTACTGCACTGTCCATAGCCCGAAGCCTTCGCAAATTTCACGCTTCTGCTTCGTACTTTAAATACGTGCACTCAAACCTGTTTAGTCACGGACCCTGTTCAGACAAAAGCCTCTCAGATAAGTACAGCCTGTGTGCCAGCGATCTGCTCCTCTGCCTATTCTACAGATGGGCTGATTGTGTCCTTTAAGAAAGGCTACAGTGTGCTACCATGCGCTCCAATCAATGCAGACACGATTTGGCCAGTGTGTGCCAGTCACCCAGCTGCGCTTTCAGATTGCTATCTCTCTATTTACCACTCGGACAGAGGGAACATATAGAATGGCCCCTCTGTTCAGGTCTAGTTCAGACTGTAGCCGTGACATCAGGGAGAAAAAGCACTTTAAAGGTGCTTATATAACTGTAGTCTGGAACTGGCTGTTGATGTGCTCACAGACTACCTCCTGTCACAATGTAACTCGTGGATCTTGTTAATCTGCCAAAATCAAGTTTCATGTTTAATATTTTAAAATGGGCCTGGATGGATTCAGACAGACACAAAACCACTCCTGAAAAACACCTCTTCCACTGTTTGATGCTTAGGTTAGGTTGATGAACAAGATGATTCATTAAGACATTGAAAATAAATATACATATGTGAACACACTTATGCACATTTGAATTACTGTTTGTTTATTAAAATGAACATGTTATAAAAAGTATAGCCGGTGCAAAAGTTATGGAACATTTTTATTTCATATTTTGTTACTTTTAAGCTTGGCAAATAAATAGAAATTGTGCACTAAAACAGAAACATTTCAAATGTAGCTTTGTTTTCTGTAGACTAGGGTTGTTCATTCTTGTGTACAGCTATATCTATATTGAAATGAATGAAATGTTACAGCCTGTAAGTGGTGAAACTGCCTAGGTCCCTAACTAGCTATTGGTGGGACACAGAGCTGCTCTGTGTGAAATATGGATGTAAGTGTGGGGGGGGCAGGAAAAGAGGGGCTTATAAAGACTCTCTCTCTCTCTCTCTCTCTCTCTCTCTCTCTCTCTCTCACACACACACACACACACACACACACACACACACA
>JBBPDB010000001.1:28619162-28640041 GCA_037974465.1 Brachypetersius altus
ACACACACACACACACACACACACACACACACACACACACACACACACACACACACACACACACACACACAGATCTACAGTCTCCCCAGTAGGACCACTTGGGTAAAGTTTTTCCAAGCTGAGCGGCAGCTGTAAGTTCAATATTAATATCAGAAGTTTTGATTTTACTTTGCCTTGCATCTTCATTTGCCCTTTTTTGTACAGCCTGTGCTAACCCCCCATTATGACTTCATGGACTTGTCATACATTCAGTCTGCCTAGGCATTTATAGATACAAAAGTCACAGATATCATTTTCTGTATGAAATGATTAAGATTCACTTCTGGGTAATTTTTCACATGAAGCAAGGATAAAGTGAAAACTATGGAATATGCCTTTCTAACCAGGCAGACTGTGTTTGTAATGTCCTCTGACACTTAAGTAAGAGAGTCAGTAGAGCGATCATTTCTGACTGTTTTTGCTCAGCTTGCGCTGTGTGAAGAGTTCTCGTGTTTCTTCGTCAGCAGCAGTCTTATACAAACACAGGAGGCCCAGGCTGAGACAGTGTGAGAGAGCATTAGGCTCCTCTCAGGGAGGTCCTTTTTTAAACAATGATGAGAGTCGATTATTTACACAGTCCAAACTAGTTGTCTGTTCGGTGGTTTGTGGCGAAAGATGGACAATTTAAGTATTTTTGTTTAAACAACTGCTAGGGCCGTCAGCAAGGACTTAACTACATTTGGTCACATACTGATGAATCTGTCGGCAGACAGCTGTCCTTTGTCGTGACATAGACTAGTGATGACCATAGTTTTCAGTGTTTAAAAATGTTAAAAAGACCTTTGGTAAAAGGGTGGCTGAGATTTATAAAGTTTGAAAGTTGGAAACAGTCTAATGGCTTCACTCAAATGACGTGAGACACCGGACTGGTGTGTGTGGCTGACATAATTAGAGTAGAACTGTGGAGAACTACAGAGTGTTCATGTGACCAGAGGACCAACTACATTATCATTACTTGCCTGTAATGAGTGCTGAAAGCTGCTAGGCCAAGTGCCAGAAAACAACTGCCATATTGGGCATTTTCAGGGTCTGCATTTGCTGTACATCCAGTAAGAAACACCTAGAAATTCTAAAATTGTTAATTGCGACGTTAGCGGCAGGGATTGTAAGTTGCGAGGTGGGGCCTCTATGGATCAGACTAGTTTGTTCAGCACCACCTACATATGCTCAGTCTAAATATTTGGAATGTGACAGAGTGTATTATCCTGCTAATATAGGCCACAGCCTGTAGGGAACATCATTGCCATAAAGGCATGTACATGGTCTGCAATAATGTTTAGGTAGATAATACATCCATGTGAATGTCAGGAGCCAAAGTTTCCCAGCAGAAGGTTGCCTGAAGCCTCACTCGGTCTCTGTCAGCGCGCATTTTCTTCTCCGTGTATATGAAGCACACACAGCCATCCACATGATACAGAAGAAAGCACAATTTAGCAGACTTGACCACCGTCCTCTGTTGCTACACGATCCTGTTCTGAAGGTCAGCTGTTCTGGTCAACGGTTCACCAGTGGCCGTATCTTGTACTCCTTTTGGTACATACTAACCACAACATACTTGGAGCACCCCACAAGACCTACTACTTTGGAAATACTTGGGCCCAGTTGTCTAGCCATTACAGTTTGGTCTTTGTCAAACACTCATATCCATTTTTCCACCATCTAAGTATTCAGCAGAAGCTGCTGTTACTTTGGCAGGTGCCATTGTCACAAGATAATTGATGTATTCACTTCATCTGTCAGTGGTTTTAGCATTATGGCCAATCATTACATACTGTAAATGCAATTTATTGATTAGCACATTATCAGCTACAGTACATTACATCACATTAACTTCAGCACATTTTGTATCATATTTTTTGTCTGTATCATTGAGCCCCAGTGCATATCACTGCCCTATAATGGTTAAACATTTAGTATAATCTGGTCAGCTGATCCATGTTTGAAATCCTCTAGCACAAATGTGGCATGCTCCCTCGTGTTCACAGACTGGACAGAGCTATTGACAGTGTTGGCACATGTTTGTCAGCGCTGGCTGGAACCCTAGTGCTCTGTAACCAAGCTGCAGACAGGACGAGACAAAGCCGGGAGTTAAGACCAGGATTCTGCTTTGTTTTCCTATTAGAGCAGGAAGTAAGGGGACAATAATCAAATCCACCGAAACAACAAAGTAAAGCTGGGCTCAGTCTTTGTCACTTTAGTCTGTAACTGGCCAACACCCACCCGTTTGCTCCGGAGTTATTATTTTTTCTTTCACTTTAGCTTTATTTAGTTTAACAAGGGCGTACGTTGTTTAGTTTTTATCTTCATTTTAAGTAATTTGCCTGTTTTAGTTTACTTTATTTGGTGTTGGTATTAGGTTGGTTTTTTTTTACAGGCATGAGGAAAGTGTTGATGTATAGATGTTGAAAAAAATGGAGGCATGACACCAGATCAATTATAAAATCACAGATTTTTTGCTTTTAGCTGTATCCCACAAATTTACCCATCACTCTTCATCACGACAAATTTACTTTTATCCGATACCGTGTTGTATTCAATGTATTCCGGTTTTGGACTGTGATACTTTCTGCCTTGCAACATCAGCTACTGTAAGTTGCATATCAACCATGATCCTCATCTGCAGTTGTTGCAACATCCATTATTCTGCCACATTCGGGAATTATCCAGTTATGTCAAAAACTTAACAGGACACGGTGGAAATCGAGGAAGAAAACAAATGAATTTAATTTTTCCTGCAGTTCTGTCTCATTTTAGTTTGTTTTGCATTTTTCATGAAAGTTTTTATTTATTTTTTATTTTAAGTCATTTTTTAAGTACACATTTTAATTCTTATTATAGTATTATTATAATTATTGTTTCACTGCTAGTTTGGTTTAGTCCTAGTTTTTGTTAACTATAATTGTCTGCGCCCAACCACCCCCAACCATCCTGTTAGCACCAACATTTGGGCTAAATTGCTTGGTTCAAAAGCTTTGAAACAACAAACAGAAAAAACAAAACCAGTCGTAGCCATCCAGAACCTCACCTTATATAAAGAAGGAGACAGTCACAGATAAAAGTTTGGAACCTTCTTTTGTTAGTGACATGGATTGCCTTCTCTTATGGTAGTTAAACCTCCAGATCACTGCTTGTTGTCATAGCCTGAGGAACGTGGCCAGCAGAGGCCATTCAGTTGGTGAGAGAGGTCATCACAATCTAAACACAACAGTGGAAGAACTCAGGCTTATCTGTAATTACTGCTGATTGTAAGTGTTCACAAACTGTTTTCTTTGTTCTGCTTTGTGACAAATTTATAGAAGTACAGACATGATGCAGAGAAAACAGTTTTTTTCTAGTACAATTTTTACTATACTTGATCTGGATATAGGTCAACAAGCTTGATTCCCATGCCAAACTTGCATCGCACATTTCCAGCTGTATTTAAACATGGAGGCTCTTCAACTGCACCTTTTTTTGTTACCTGTAGCCTGGGTTAAATTAACATGAGAATCATTATGGAAGACAAATCTTTCTACAGACTGTAAGCATTACAAAGGACTTTGCGTATTCAGAATGTGTACTTAATCTTTTATTTCACCGTTAAGTCCCATTAATGATTGGACTCTTGTTTGGCAAGGCTGACCAGACCAGACTGTCTTACCGAACCATTTACACAAGCTAAATCATCTGTATACAAATTAGGCTTTGTGTCAGAACTTTGATAGGAAAAGGCTATTACATCTAAGCGATGTAACCTTAATTATCAAGATGATGACAGCAGCAGAGAAAAGCACTGGATTTGACAAGCCCAAGTGTTCATGTCAGGCTTGGTAAGGTCTAAATACCAGTTGTATGTATTAGTTAGCTTTGGGTCCAGTTCACATTTTCCGTTTGAGTTTCTCATACCTGTCTGTCTCTTATTAAATATTTTTTACGATAAAGGCTAGCATTTTATCTGTAAAGATTCTGAAAAGTTGTTTTCGTAGACATTGATTGATGCATCTTAATGTTGATATGGATCATAAAACTTAAATTTGCCTTGCTGATAATTAGACTATTTGTTTGTTCAAATGATCAGCTCCATGGGTCAGGAACATTTTAGTAGGGAATTTTATTTCGTCTCCAAGTGAGAGTCTGGTTCTGGTTCCTCACACTTATTATTGTTGTGCTTTGGGTTGAATGTTCCCAGGATTTACATCAAAATGTCTTGCTGGAGTATATGTCTCACAGAGAAAAAAGAAACATGTAGAGGGAAAAGTATAAGAAGAATAAGCAGTAAAGGTCTATACTGAGTGTGTCTCTGCCCTGATTACTGGTACAGTGAAAGCAGGGACTTAAAAAATAGGCCTGTTATTGATCAATAAGGGTTATAAAATTGATAAGTGATTTGTCATTTTCATTCCAGTTCTAGCTTCACTCAGCCTTAGGTATTCCTGTAAATGATTATGCAAGAACAAATAAGAAAAATTACATCACAAACAGTGTTTTTCATTCTTAATGTTAGTTTAATGTTTAGACCATTGTCAGGTCTTTTAATAGTGGGCTATTGTTTTAATAGATAAAAAGTCTGATGTTTTTGTTGCAAACAGATGATTTTTGTTGCATTGAAGTTTTTGATGCACTTTTGTTTGCATAAAGATGAATAAGAAGCTAAATTAATCAATTACGCCATAAGGACAACGAAGAATGACTACCATGAGCTTTAATGTGAAAGAAAATGCATTATAAGTGTTAAGATTTATGTGTTCAAATAACCTTTATATATATCCACATACACAATTTTTGGTTATTAATATTTGAACTTGGGCTCAAACTGTCTTTATTGAATGTTACAGAAAATACCTAGAGTTTTAAATACTTGAAATACCAATATTTGTCGATTATTTTATTTATTTATTTTTTAAATTGCTTAATTTCCCAGCTTTAGAAAAAAATTAAACAGTGTTTGCCTCTCTATCATGGTCCAGAACTGCCATCTCCACAGATTGTTAACTCTTTAAATGCTTGTTTTGACAGCATGAGAAGAACACTGTGCCCTGAAGGAAGTGCATGTGCATGTGTGTGTCATGTGTAATGTAGATGAAGCGTCACTCTTTGTAGCATCTTAGTGAGTCACTCTCCAGAGATGATAGAAGGAGACACGGCTGCCCAAGTTCTTGTTTACTGTCACACTCCATTGAGTTTTCCTGTTCTTCTGACTTGCAGATGCTGCAGAGTGATTTCACACTACACTTAAGGCTTTCAGGCCAGCAGCAGCACACTGGCCATAGCATGACCTTGAGAAAGTATAGCCTGAGGTCCACACCAAACCCTTCAGAAGGCTTGTAAAAATTGTGAATGCAGTTCAATGACAGCTGTTGTGCAATGGGCTGCGTAAGCTTCCGAAGAAGGCATCACTAATGGAAAGCTTACCAAATGCAATAAAACAACACTCTTATTTGGCAATATGTGTTTATGAGGTCCACAAGTACACACTGTGCTTTCTCAAGATTTTGTGTAACTATTTCAGCGATTCCTTTTATGGACAGGAATCTAATGGGTTACATTTCACCACCAAAATGTGATCATCACCATGGTATTTGACACATAAAACAGTGGTGCTATTGCAGTATTCTCTAACTCTGAAGTTCTCACAAGTACCTTTCTTGTTAGTTCTTTCTGATAGACAGAACAGTTCCTAAGGCACCACATTGTAGAAACTTTTTTTCCTTCTACAGTAAGGCCATTAAAATTGGCATACAATTAGTTTTAGTGTATTGTGTGCTTTTGTTATTGCTAAACCTGAATCTATCTGTTTGCAAACATGTGTGGACATCACACGCATACATTTGCATAGGAGTCTGTCAAGTCCTTAATACAATAAAAGGCTGGCTCATATTTTCCATAAGAAATGCACCATTTTTGCTGGCCAGTATTATGTGGGTCTTGCTACTCTTAACAGAACCAGATAGTCAATGCCTTTCAGCATTTGCTTGACATACAAGTCTGTATTCTACAGAGTAATATTTACATGTATCCTCTCAGAAGTATAAATTAGCCTTTAGAGTAGATGCATGAAATTTCTGATTTTTGCGTAAAACTGCATCATTTTGTTCTCTTTAACTGTATGCTAGATCATGATGTATGTCTGAGCTTTGGAAATAAGAATATATTGAAAATGTTTGTGTTTATTAGAACATTAAGCATGCTACAGTATTACAGTACAACATTATAAACTTTCTAAGAACACAGTCGAGTTTTGCTTAATCCATTCAGATTTGATAGCACCATCGATACCTATATGCTTTATTGTGGCCCAATCTAGCACCCTAGCCACAAAGCAATACAGTATGTTTGGCGTTGGTTTGTTACTTTTGTGGATTTGAGAATAGTCTATAAGACGTCTATGTTCCCAACAGCTGCAGGTTAAGGTTTTAACAAGCAAGTCATGGAATGATGTTGCTCAACTCCACCTCTGACTAATACATGGAAAAACTATAAAACATGGAAATGCGTATCAAATGCTTTTACACATTAAGCAAGAATTGACTTTTCTGCATTGCATGTTAAAAGATATGCATTATAATATATGTTGCATGCATATTTTAGAACTGACATTTAACTGGTAGTTAGCTGTGTGTGCTGTTTTTCAGCTGTGTTGATATTAATGGCCCCTGTGTGGTCATCTATTGTAAGATGAAGATCCATGAGAAGCTGTCCAGCTGTACTGGCGTGTCTATCTCTGAACAGCTGCAGAGAGCTCCTGGTGAGAGCATGGAAGCTCAAGCGATAGGCATGCTAAAGGCTCTTTCAGAACACTCATATCATTTTATTGTGTCTGTTAGGAATTCAGCGCGTTTGAAGTTTCTGAGCCTAGTCCTCTGAGACTTATGAGGCAGTTAGCAGTTGCACCAACTGGCCAAGAGGCTCCAAGCAGCTTGGCAGCTTTAGGCACAACCAGGGAAATTGTAGAATTATGTTGTTTCACTTATGACATACCGTTTATTGCTGAATCATTTTTAAAATTTTCTCACAGTTATTTTACAGTGCTTTATATCTGTATCCATTCATGTATTCTATTATATACTCTCAGTACAATTCATCATGGTGATGACTGCGCATGCCATCTGGAGCCTGCTAGCAGTGCAGCACTGATGAGTGTCTGGGTTCTTAGAAGAGACTGAGTGCTTATTTTTTATTGCATAGTGATGCAGAAATTACAGTTTGAGTGTTTGTTTTTATAAGTTCGAACTGAACAGCATTGGAAAAGCTATGAAAAAGGCTAATTAGCAACTTGCAATCTTTTGCCTTCATGCTCTGGCAGTGCATGCACTTACTTTGTGCTTCTTGTTCAGTTTGTACAGTAATGTGCTAGTTGTAGTAAGTCAAGGAAGGATTCAAATTATGTTATAGTGTACTTGTCACAGCATGTAGCAGACATCATGAGTACCTAAAAAACAGTGAGAAACAACATGTTTATGCCGGCACTGACGTTTTTTTGTCTATTTCAACTCATCAAGCCTAGATTTTTACTGAGTAAGACTAGTAGACTCATTGTAGTCAGGAAATTACAGCTGACTATTAAATTAATTAGCTCATAAATAATTGTGATTAATAACTGAATTGATTTTGCTCAACAAGCCTAAAGCCAAAATGGCTAATTACCTTTCTTGTTTTTTAACCGTCGATACTTGTAGCTCCCAACTGACAACAGACACAGCTTGAGCTCACGTAAACAAACATTTGCCTTCTGCCCTCCAAAGGTGTTATAACACTAAGTCTGAAGTTTTGTTAAACCTATTACTAAACCCTTTACCCTTTACCTTTTCCTGCCTTGTTTTATTTATACATATTTGCCTGTATTACATATGAAAATGTATCCTCGGTGAACACTAACTGTGGAAAATACAGTTAGCAATCAATAACTGTGATCATCTTTAGACTATGTAATCATTTTGACAGGATTAGCTACTATACTGCTCCATGCTCAACAGAATCACTTTTAACCAGGGATGTGCTAGTGAACAAAATGTTATGTTGTGATTATGTTGGCTACGTATGACGACTGCAAAATGGCATGATAAAATAAAAAATACAACAGTACACCCTAGCTTGCTTTTTTTTTTTTAATTATTTATTTCTATGTTTTGATGAATCATGTGAGTGCTGATTAACAAACAGAAACTCATCAAGTAAATGTTTTCTTTAAAATGTGAACCAAATAACTAATTGAATATTTCAGTCCAGAAGAATGGCCATTTGATCCACCATTCCCTGTGTATAAGGGAAGACGCATCTTCATCGCTCTGGTCGTGCCCAGTCTGAGATTAGATACAGAGATAAGGTTCCTCACACAGATGGACGTATGCAGAGGAGGAGGGAGAGAGGGACGTCCCCTGAAACTGAACTGGGTTTTCGAAGTGTGTCCAGGAGCTCAGACAGCCTTCACCTCTTCACCTCCTCCACCACTCGGCTGAGAGAAAGAGAGAGAGAGAAACATCCCCAGAGCAGAGATCTTTGATGTGCCGAGGCAGGCTAAAGCATCGCAGCAGAAAGACCAGGCTTTGCTTTCACAGGTGGACGAGCAGGGCTTTAATGGAAGCTCTCCTGTTTCAGTTGGCGAAGGGTTAGGGAGGTTGTACCCCGAGCTGTGTTTGAAGTGTTTTGAAGAATAGAGTCCTCCTGTCTGATGACAGATGTGCATCATATCATGACAGTGTGCAGAGGGCTTTCTACCACTAAACTTCAGGCTCAAAAAATCTCTGAAAAAGATTAATTTACTAATGGTACCCTTACTTTCTCAGTCTGTCATTGAGCAATATGTGTTTCTCCCATCTCCTTTCAGCAGACCCACCACAAAGTCTAAAGTGTGTGTTTTAGTCTTGAGAGTCTTGAGAATATTGGTTTTGTGCAATGTAGATGTGACTTGACATTGTGTCAAAATACTTAAACTGAATTTCTTACATGAGTCCAAAAGACTTGTGGCTTGTGTGTTCACTCAGCTAATGTCCAGCTCTAAAGAGAACAAACACTTAGTCTGTGTTTTAGCAAGATGTTCCTAAGAGCAAATCACTCTTAACATTTAAGGTTAAACGTGATTGTACAGGGCTGGTGTCTGCCATATGCTGCTCTAATTGGTTTGCTCCTACATTCAGCCAGACTTAAGGTTTTAAGGTAGGAAGCAGGTGACAGCGGCATGTTTGTGGGTAGAGGGCGTGAGGACTTCTCTCAGCTAAAGCACTGCTGTGTTTGTCTTTTGTCCTGAGCAGCCCTGTTTCTCTCATTCTCTCGTTCCTCATCTGGTTTCTATCAGAGCTGCTCTCACTGCCAGCTCAAGAAATTCCCCATCATTTCTCTCTCTCTCTCTCTCTCTCTCTCTCTCTCTCCCTCCCTCTCTGTTTGTAACAGACACAATTTGTCTCTCATTCCGTTGTTTTAAGTAACTCACACAGAGATCTTTTTTCTTTCCTTTTTCTTTCTCTTCCTTTGCTTCTTTCTTTCTGTCTTTTTATTTTGTGCTCTCTTTCTACCTCTCTTTTCTCTCTGTAGTGCTCTTTTTTCTATGCCTCCCTTTCTCTGTCTATATTTCTAGCTCCTTCTCCCTCTCTTTTGTGCTCCCCCTTTCTCATGGTGTGGAATGGGCTGTGGACCCCTATCAAAGCCCTGGCTTTGGTCTAATTCCTCACAATTCAGAGCAGCATATTGAATCTAGCAGTACTGTCACATGTGCCCATCTCTCCAGCAGTGCCTGAGGAGTACAGGAACACAGCCAAGCACCACCATCACTGTCCTAAAAAACAGCTTGCTCTGGACCCAGCTCCATTCTACATTTTGTCACTGTTGCCCAAGTTATGGATAGTTTTCCACTTAATGGTGCAGCCATAATTATACATTATGTTTAAAGTAGTCAGTTGTTTAATGATGGTATTGTATTACTAATGCTGCTTTTATATAGTTACTAACAAAAAATCAACCTTACACAATGTTCCATTTGCATCAGATGTGATGGATCAGCCGAGACATGTTTGGACTCCCTGAAGCTTCACTCAACTTGCTGAAAGTGCATTTTTAAGGTGGCAAGGCTTGTGGTTTGAGCTAGTGCCTGTTGACTTCTAGCCTGTTGATTTGTTATGTTAGCCTCATAACTCCAATTCTAAAGTTAATTTGGATACTAAGCGTGCCTTGGCTCGTCAGTTACATTTTTTGGTCAAAGTGTCGCTTTATCATCAACATCATACTATATTGGTAGGACACTACTCAGACATCTGTCATCTTCCATTAAATATTAATTGCCATTGACTACGCCCCCCACCCCCACCCCACACACGCACACACCCACACACCCATCCATCTGAAGATAATCAGTTATTAAATTAATTATACATTTTTATGGACATCAGTGGGATTTGATCTCAGACAATTAAATAGCTTTTGTGCTCCTCTCCAAAGTTCATGCAGAACAGGGGCTGGCTCATAATTGCATTTGGCTCTTTACAAAGAATGAAATTAAATTACTATAAATTACTGTTGGTGATTCAGCCGTCAGCTGATTGAGATTGAGTGAATTTAACAAGTCTGCTGAAGCACATTGCTCACTGCAAAGCAATGTATGGTCTTATAGTGGAATGTCCACATATTACTCCCACTGTACTGTAAATGATAGATGTTATTGCCCGTAGTTTGGCAAGTACGCCTATCTGTTCATGCTTTTAAAAATAGACACAAAGTCTACATCCCATTTTCACTAAATTTAGAGATGAGTTTCTGTCTGACCTGTGTGTATTTTTATTCTAAGCTCTGTGCTGGTACCTGCAAATTAGTACCTGGCTCCTAGGCTTCACTGCTTCTTTTCTTAACTGTAAGAATTGTTAGAAGGCACTGCTATCAGATAGCTTTGCATTGCATATTGCACTGCGGTAAGAGTTAGTCTTCGATTTGTCTCCCTCCCACTCCTCTCCATAGCTGATAATTACAACCCCATAGACAGATGCACTGATGTTCACAGATGGTTGCGATGCTGGGCAGTTTGCCCATGGGTGCTCCCCTCCCCTCTCTCTTCTCCTCTCTTCACTGATTACAGCTCACACACACTCATACACACTCCCAGAGGCACTTCACCCCCTCATACCTGAGCTAAACTCATGGAATGCTATAGATAGGGAAAGCATGGATTATTAAACTCAATTTCATTTTACTATTCGGAATAATGTTTCTAGTATAACCTTTGTATGATACACAGCTTAGCTTTTTTGTATAGTACCAATGTGACTAAAGCTAACAATTCACACACTTCCACTTTGTCAGAAACACCTACAATGTACACTATAGGTTTACAATTACAAAATGTAGCCCATGTGTTTCTGCAAAGTTTATCCACCTGTACTTTGTAGGAGTGCAGTTTGATGTGTGCAGTTTGGATGGATGTGTGTGTCAATTACTCATTTTTTATGGGGTACTTTATGTTCCTCAACACAGCAGTGACACCACATGAATGACAAGACCCAAATTTCCCAGCAAAACATTGCTCAGAGCATCCCACTGCCTCCATCAGCTTGTTGTCTTTCCACAGTGCATTCTGGTGCAGCCTTTTTCCTAAGTATGCGACACACGCATACATTCACATGATGTAAAAAAAAAAAACATATTTATAAATGCAGGCCACCTTTTTCCGTTGCTTCATGGTCCAATTTTGTGTCCATTGTGTCCACATGGTGCCTATGTGTCCATTGTAGATGCTTTTAACAACAGACAAGGGTCAATGTAGGCACTGGGACCTGTCTGCAGCTGTGCTGACCCATATGCAAAAAGCTGCAAAGAACTGTGTTTTCTGAAACCTTTGTTTTATGGTATTGGACCAGGTCTAACCTTGGCTCTCAATGCAGTCAGATGCCTATAATCCTGTTGCTGGTTTAACGGTTGTCCTTTCCTCTACCACTTGTATATACACACACACACACACACACACACACACACACACACACACATATAATATATATAACACTCACAAACATACATGCAAAAAATTACACTTAATACTGCAACATAATTTCACATCCTCTGCCATAACCCCAACATGCACTAACCCAACACCAGAGCTAAGATAGATGCTCTGTCAGTGGGAGCTGGTGGGAAGCTGGGAGGCATGAGAACTCTAACCCTAAGAGACCGCTGCCAACCACACATGAAGGGAGGAACGGGTGAGAAATTTCTCGCTTTTTGATTATGTGTAGGAAAGCAGCTTAAAGCTTTTGCTAACTGAAAATCTTTCTTTTTTTTTTTTTCTTCTTTTTTTTTCTTTTTTTTTTGCTATGAAGAATCTAACTTTACACATAGTTATCCCCCTGCAAGGCCCTGGCCAAAGTATGCTTTCAAAATAAAATTTGTGTTTTGTGTTTAGTACTGTTTAGTTGGTCATAAAAGATTAATCAAGATTCTGTGAGGTCCTTCTGATAATTGTGCTGCATTCTTAGGTATTGCTCCAACTGCTGGGTTACATAACTAACAGCAAGAAATATTTTATATAAGTAGCTCCTTGTATCCAGTAGATTCAACTCATTTTTTTTACTCTGCAGTAATGGTGTTTTTGAATGAGATACAGTTTTTGCTCTTGCCTTTAACATTCTGCCTTTAAAGTATGGTGGGGTCCCTCAAAACAGCCTGTGACCTATAGCTGAGGGAACCATTATTGGAGGGAGCAGCAGATTTCTTTAAAGTTGCATTGTGCCTCATTTCTGGAGCACAGTTGATTTTACAATCAGTTCACCCCTGAGTTTGACCCGTTTTGAAACTGGTCCAAGTGAAGTCTTTCTCTTTTTCTCATCTGTTTCAGAGGCATGGTCTCTGAAGGTCCCGTACGTCCTCTTGGGACAAATAACCCACTTCTCTAAAAATAACCATTAGACCAAAGCAGTGGGCCACAGGAGCACAATGTGGCCCTATTTTGGCATGCTTCTCTAAGCCCTGATCAGCCTCACTTCTGTTAAATGCATTGGACTGTCTATTAAAAAGGCATGCTGGGTATTAAGGCTGGAGGGTTTTATATTTGAATATCTTGTTTCACTGTTTAACCATAGCTATAGCTCACAAGCCTTCAGCAGCAGAGCTCAGTTCTCCCTCTGTGGGCCAGGTGTGTATAAGAGCATTATAGCAGATTCATGTTGCCTCTTTCTAATCCTGCAGTTCAGGCTATTTTGATTGATCCAGCAGATGGCTTCATTATTACATTATCCTCCTAACATCAGTTTGTGAAAAATTATGCCAGCTCACATTTCAATGTCTTTTCCAAACTGCTTATTGTGAGAAATATTGTCACATATCTTGTGCTTTCTAGAAATAGTAATAATGAAAAGGCCAATAATACTAAACCTAGCTGCATGTTAGCCTGATACTGGTCTCTTTGCTTTTTAAAGAGCCTTGAGGGGCTTTCCCCCGATGAAGATGGATAAGATCTCTCTATCTGCTGTCTCTGACCCTGAGCCACGGCCTGCGTGACCCTCTCCCCTCTCCTCTTCTTGACCTCACTTTACGAGGGCATGGCCTGGCTTTCTAACATGGAGTCCTGCTTCTTCCTGCGTGGCCAATATAGGAACATAAAAATATGTGATGCATCAGCCTGAAAGTGGTCTTTCAGCTGCACTGCCTCTCTGTGCTGATCATGGAATAACCTTTTTTGTTTCTAGGCAACCACAGTGTACTACCTCAGCTGACTTACTTAATGGAAGAATTTCCAGTTTGTTAATAACAATAAAAATAATATTGTATTAATATGTTTGTTTGTTATCAGTTTCCAAAAGCAAAGTCCCTGAGAGATATTACTCCAGTAGGAATGATACAAAGTGGCTTTTCAAAGCTTATGACTTTAATAATCTATATTAAAATATACAATAAAGTGTCAGAATTATGTCATGGTGAAATTTGAGATTTTATTATGCATATAATCATGTCTTAAAGAATGTAATCGAATCAAATTACTTTGAGGTTAGAGATTTAAGCCCCTGATCCCCTTCCACCAGCTCCAGATGAAAGGAATACTGAGAGACTGTGTCCCATACACCACCCCACCCCTCCACACCCCTGCCTGGATGGGACAGAGCTTGGTTTAGATGGGAGAGGGTGGATGAAAGCTTGCTTTGGCCGAATGCAAATCCCCCCTTCCCCCTGCTGCGAGGCTTTTCCACTCAAACAGCTACCCCCCACCAACCCCTCTATCAGTGGAAGCTCAGCAGGACTGTAGGGACTTTCCACGAGATTTTGGATCTGAGCCCAACCCCGAGCCCCTCTTGCCCGGCCCCAGCTCAGACATCTTTTCTACAGGACACCGGGTAGGGCAATGTGGCCCCCCATCTCCAAAGGTCACAACCCCTGACTTTCAATTAGCTGTCCTAGTATTGGTCCACCTCTGGTTTCAGAGGTTGTGTGCTAGTTAAAAAGCAGAGGGGGTGTCCGCTTTGCAACACAATGCCTCAATCAGCAGCACATACAGTTTTGCCCAACAGCGGTGTAAACAAGCAAGGAGAAAAGGATTAGTTAAGAGAGCCATTGATGTCTTTGATTGACTTAATCTGTCTTCTGGGGATAGGAAGTTTGATGGATTTCCAATACTCCAGGGATGACCTCTCCTCTGCCCTGCTCTCTTTCACCAGTCCTTTTTCCCTACAGACCTTCCTAAAAGAGAAAGAGTAATACTTTTGTCTTTAGCATGGTTTAGCTACAGGTCTCTCTCTCTCTCTCTCTGTCTCTCTCTCTCTCTCTCTCTCTCATAATGTTGCAACATAACTATGCAATAGCCAGTGACCTCTGTTTTCCATGCACTTTATTTTGATTCACGTTTTCAAATAAGCACCTTTTTATCGTGAAATTAAAATTTCTGGTCAGCCCATTAAACAAAAACAACTTTTATTAATATTTCTTCCAATATAAAATCCTAGTGTTTCATGTGTTTATTTGTTCACACAGTGTGAACTAGTAAACAAATGTAATCATCTGAAAAAAATCTGGAATAATGTATATGGATTATGTATTTATTTAGTTGTTATTGACAATGCATAGCTGGTCTTGAAGATGGATAGTTGTGTGTGCATTGTGGGAGTGTTTGTAAATCATGAAGCAAAGATGAACTGACTTTGACCCTTTTAACACTTTTACACTTACATTTTACATTTTTAACTGTTGTTTTGAAAATTTAGGGAACCAAAAACCCTCAAAATGCCTTTGAAGCAGCTCACTTTCATTCAGCTGGCTAGGAGAAGTGGTCATTTCCTGTAAAGTACTTTGTCCTCCAATTCTGAAGCTGGTTATTTCATAGGACTCTTCTGAATCTCTGCAGCCTGCACTGCCTCACTTTCAGAGCCTGTCATCTGCTTTTAGTGTGCTCTCTAAATTCTCTGCACAGGAAGTTGCTCAAGTTGTGAGAACTTGTGCCATTGACAGAAGAACAGAAGAGTCAGTATAGAGGATTTTTTGGAGTGTTTTGTTCCTCTGGTTGATGTCATGGTCCAGCAGGGGTTTGCTCAGGCGAACACTTCCACCATAAGCAAGCATGACTGAGGGCTGTCTCCTCTCCGGCCACCATTTTACAGTTGAACAGAGAGTGCCTTTTGTTCACAGAGCCTATTGTGTTCCATGCTTGAACGATGTTAGAAAGCCCCAAGAAGAATTTCTCCCACTCACACTCTCATTTCGGATTCTGATTCTGCACCCTGCTGTCCAGCTGTCTAAGCTGAGCTGAGTCGCGTTCGCTTGTTCATGTTTCTGACGTTGGCTTGCGGCAGGGAGAGTGTGAAGGTGAACATGTCTTTCTGTTGCACACCTAGCAATGCCTTAAGGGGAGGTGAAAGGTGAATGTGTGTATGTCTGTATGCCCCCACACATTTTATTGTTTCGCTGCTCAGCTCTGTGTGGGTTTCATCTCTTCTCCCTGTGCCAGAGAAACTATAGTGAGAATTAAAAAATTCTGCTCCTCTGAGATCTACCCAGGAGGACTTTGACCAAGAGAAAACAAATACTTATTTGGTGGCAGTTGGAAAACAAATTTGTTTTAAAGTCCAAACAAATGGCAACATTACCTGATTAGCCATCTTAATTCCTAGCTGTGGATACTTCTAAAATAAACCGATTGAGTTCAAATAAACCAATATTACTGACCCGTGTCATTAACAAACATAAAAAAACAAACAAACTGTTGATCTCTCGCAACACCAAGTCAGCTGTCAAGACTTTTGCCTTGTTCCCACTGATAACATGTCTTAACTGCATTGTATGCTTTCTTTTAAGTGAATATTCTTTAACCCAAGTGATTTAAAATAAATAAATAATTTCTGTTTATTTTGATGTATACATATGGTTTGGAAAGCTGACAGCTGTGGAAAATAATTGCAGTCAGATCAGACAGTTGTGAACAGCAGAATACAATAACTGACAGATCTTTTCCCATTACTGATCAGTCAAGACATGTTTGTTAAATATGCTTCTGAAGCCCATGAGGCAAATGTGGCTGACATGTTCTGGAAGCATACATCTCATCAATGAACACTTTGGCATCTAAATGCCACATTAGCCTCATATCAGATTAAATTTTGTTTGTCCATTTTTAATCAATAAGAGTGTGTTTCAGATACAACATTAAAACGTCTAGTTGACACTACTTAACTCAATTTTTCAGAGACAATTGTGTTACATTTTTGGCATATAGTCCATGAGGAGCATTTTTGTGGGTATAAAGTTCCATCAGTTCCATTATCTACCTCTTCTTCATGTCTGTTGGTGTTGGAGAAAATAATGTAAATTAGATTTTTCAGCATACTGTTCCTTTAAAGCATTCCTTTAAAGTACATGTGTAAGATAAAAAGCCTGGTCTGTTCAATGTTTTAACTGCGTCAGCAGGTTAATGTGTTTATCCTTTGTTTATCTTTTCTCAGAAATGTTCAGCCAGAGAAGGAGCTCGAATGACACAGATGCATTCTTCGAGGACATGAGTAGAGGTATTTTCTAAATAGTCTGGTATGTCTTGATTGTTTTCACATGTTTTCCCACCCAGAAGTCATTGTGGCAGTGACTTCATCCTCATTTCATTGTTTGAAGGTACCACAGTGCCTATCGTCCTTTAACTGCTCTCACAACTCTGAGCTCTGCTAAAATGGCTCATCAAGTGCCACACAGAGAATAACCTCCAGAAAGCCAAAAAGCCTCATGCCTCAGTCTCTACTCCCCCCTCCAAGCAGCCAGGGAAGAGACAGGGGAGAGGAAAAAAAGACAGGAGAGTGAGAGAGTAGATGGAGGAAGAGTGAGAGTGAGAGTGGGGGTGGACTCATCTGTCAGCCTGAAAGCTTGGAACAGGGTGGAGAACGCTCTTAAGTGTTTGCAGGTGTCTTTGCAGAGGAGACTATAGAAAGCTTCGTTGTGAATGTGTCTGTCTGTCAGTGTCTTTACACATGCAGATATTAAACACAGTTGCAGACTTGGGTCGGATCTTCCACAAACTTTTCCACTTCATAACATGTCCAGATGTTGTTGGGATTTGTCATCCTTTTTAATCTGATTTATTCTTTGAGCTGGCCATTGAAGCGTTTGACAACTGCTGCACCTGGCCTCTCTCGCCAGTTCATCAAGCTTGTCCAGTAGTTAGCCTCTTTGACCTTGTTACTTTTGTCCAAAGCGTAACATTTTGAAAGGTGAGGTTTGCCTTCACCACCTGGTCCTCTGATCTCAAAGATCAGTATCAACGTGGATCCAGGACTATGTTTATGGATCAAGTTCATCTTTTTTGTGGATGGCCCAGTTCCAATACATTGTTAAACCATTGTTACCCCATCACATTCCTTTTAAGGCAAGTACAGGAAGAAATTACATTATGGTCCTGCCATTTTTTTAGACTTTTAATAAATGAATTGCTTTTGTGGCATAGCATCTTGTTATCTGGTTTTAACAATGTCCAAACATAATAAAAATATATTCAGTTCCATGAGTGTAGTCATGTCCCAAAAGTTAGCACCTTATAGACTTTAGCCCCTTCCTCACTCATCACAGTCATGTCATGTCATGTATGACTGAAAACGCTGTGAGAACACCTGCATGCCTCACATATTCATTCCTTGCTATAATTTGAAGGATATTTTGCTCATAGCTGGGTTTGTGCCAGATTTTGGATTAAAAATAACTTATAACATGTTATAACTTTTTATAACAGTCCATAGCATGAAAAACCTATTAACTCAAATGTCATCCAAAGGCTAGATGTTTGTTTAATGTGGACATTTGTGCATGATTAAGTAGATACTAATGTATTGTTTGCATAACTAAATGGATATTGCTGTGCCTTACCAACACTTGAAGTTGCCTTAACACACTTGTAATATCTGAAGTTCCAGTGCTTTGACTGTGGTAAACCAAGCTGCCTGTCATTAAAGCACAGTTAAGCTCACCACATGTAGAGCTTTTATGGGCTTGTCAGTTACAGTGTGTTCAAAGCTGAGAAGAATGAGTGCTTCATGGATGTTATAGCATTCTGAAATTTGAAAATAGTGCATTGAGGACACTTTAAAATAGATACTACCATAAAGTGTCTAATTTCAAAAACATATCTAAAGCAAAAGGGATCAGTTCAAAGCGTGGAGCACTTTGCACATAACATTTTTCTTTAATACATTTCTTGTGTTACTGCACTGTGGGGCTTCATTATTGCTAAAGATACATCAGATATGGGGACTCTGTGCTGGCAAAAACTTAATGTCTAAGGACTCAGATCAGGATTTGGCACAACAACATTTTCCATCATCTCTTTGATGATGTCTTTGATCTTGTTTGAAGATACCTGGAGGATAAATGTTAACTTAGCATAAGTAAGTGAAAGGGGCTGTAAAAATAGTGTCCCTTTTCATGTCATGACATGGCATATGAGTAGGAGAGGGATAGAATGGCATGGCCTCTGAAATAAATCCGCTCAGGCAAACCCGCTGTGGGTGCTTCTTAAACATGTTATGCATATTTGTGCCATCGTTGAAGACTTTCTCAACATCCGAGTCCATGAGAAGCACATACCCTTTGAGAGTCACACTGTGCCTACGTCCTGTTTGATGCTGAGAGCATACATGGTAGAACTTGAGTGCTTGGGAAATAATATGTTGATTGAAGGTATACCATGTCACATCTTTGATCTTGGCGTTACCCAGCTTTCAAATGACATACCGCCACATATTGCTCTAAATTTGCACTGCCACTTCAAAGCCTGTCCTTGAGTTTCATAGTGACTGGAAGGGCATGGGAACAACTTTAACACTGTGCTTGCCAAGTATTTCTTGTTGAGAAGCGTTTCCTCATTTCCAGACAAGAGCTTATCTTGATAAGTGGGACAGGAAGCTCATATCCCAGCTCGCTCTCATTTTGCCGTCTTCATTGAGTGGAGCTCCTCTCTTATCTTTCATTAATACTTGAACAGCAGGGGGTGGACATGCCTGTTTGGTGGCAAATAGTGTCTAGAACTGATAACTTGACGTGTGCAAGACCAAAATTGCAGAGGCATCAATAAAGAATGGAGCTTTTAGTGTGTATCACTTTTGGGAGGAGTTTTTTCAAAGGACATTTAAATGGAGTAACTGTGCTCTCTCTGTGCCATCTTTTCATATTGAGAAGGCAAACAAATTATTTTAGTTATTCAAAGTTTCATGCATGTTTGGTTCACAGACATAGGTCAGGTGGAGAAATCCTTTAGATGTGTTTTCTTAAATATTAGACGGATTTAGGTCTACTCTGTAATGTTTGGTGCTTGGCACTCGAATGATCTAACCTGACAGGACACACCTCACTAATGCAAATGAAATAGCTTTAAATTAAAGGGTCTGTATCCTAATTGTCATGAGTTTTTTCCATGTTTGACATTTTTGTGGTATTATGTTTTACCACAAATGGATATAATCAATTTTCTTCATTAATCCTATTGAATGAATCAGATTGTGACTGTGCCTTTTAAACTGATGTATATAAATCTACTCCATTATGATTGACATGTCGTGTCTCATTCAAAAATAAGTCCACACTGAAACACTTCTAAACAGATGGACAGATGTAAAGATTTTGGGTTTTGAGTTGTGATTCAGTACAGTATGTTTTACAGTTTGGTTTATATATAAATAAGCACATGGAGGGTAAAGGTGAGGAAATTTGGTATTCCATTATATGTCCTCCTATGAAAATATGCTGATGGTTTCGCCCTATGAAAATTAAATGTATTGTTATAACTCATATAACACATTGCAATATATTGTTACATATAAGTATAATTCAGAATATAAACAGAACATGTTGTGATATATTTTTTATTTGTGAGGGGCTCTCCTCATTTCAAGTAAAAACTTTGAGGGGAACTTTGAAGAGAGTCAATCGTAGGACTATTAAATCTCTGGTGTCCTCCTCTCCCAGCAGCAGTGTCTGCCTGCTTGCTCTATTCTGGTTGTTTTGGCCACGCAGTTTGGATCCGTTCACACAGCTGTGAATATTTGTTAAGTCCCACATAGAAAGTGAAATCATTGCCTTTGCGCTCACACTTCAAAAGCTTGGCAGGCCACTAGCAGCCGTGGCGGTCTCAAGAGGAGCAGCAGAAAGGGCAGAGCAAGCATGAGGCAAACAACTGCCTGAGAAGGAAACCCCTCTTTGAAGCGGCAATACTGGGAAATATTTTCAAGAAGCTTTCTCTCATGCTCGCTCTCTCCCTCTCCCTCTCCCTCTCCCTCTCCCTCTCTCTCTCCCTCTCCCTCTCCCTCTCCCTCTCCCTCCCTCTCTCTCTCTCCCTCTTCCTCTCCCTCTCTCTATCTCTCCCTCTCTCTCTCCCTCTCCCTCTCCCTCTCCCTCCCTCTCTCTCTCTCCCTCTTCCTCTCCCTCTCTCTATCTCT
>JBBPDB010000001.1:28640972-28665098 GCA_037974465.1 Brachypetersius altus
TCTCCCTCCCTCTCTCTCTCTCCCTCTTCCTCTCCCTCTCTCTATCTCTCCCTCTCCCTCTCCCTCTCCCTCTCCCTCTCCCTCTCCCTCTCTGCCTCTCGGTCCCTCTCTCTTACTATCTCTCTCTCAATCTTGTTATCCAGATTCTCCTTATATCAGAATTTCTTTATTTTAGGTTTGTTTTTATATTTTTAGGAACAATACACTTAAAAAATAAAAATATCAAAAGATTAATTTGGTGTGATGCAACAAAAGAGAACCTAATCTTTGGCACTCAAAATCTTTCACAGTGGTAATTCATCAGATAAAGAAAAACATGCTTAAATGCTAACAGAAGTTCAGATAAAAAATTTCTGAAACTTTTGAACCATTTGTGTTGGTCCATTTGTCATTAAACATTCACACAGTGTAAAGGACAGCTGAAAGTTTCCTTTTCATTATATTTTGCAAAAATGATGACCCAAAACCAGTTTTATTTAATAGCTGAATAGCATGCAATAAAAATAAGTTATTTTAATTAATAATATTTTATTTCAATTAGAGGATAAATAATGGATTCATTCAATATGGAGAAAAACAATTTGAAATCAACCACAAAAAATGCAGTAATTCATCGCTCCTCCTGTTTGATCATTCCATAATTTTTGGATAAAATGTACCCTTCATTAATATAATGTCATTAAATTTGGTTGAGGTAGGTTTCACCAATTCAGAATTCTCCGCTATTAAAATGTTTTGCATCTGGTGATTGTTAATCAGCTTTAGTCCCAGCACAAGTAATATGACTGTGAGCGTGTTTTGAGTCAACATGCTCTTGTTGGGTTGAAAAACACTCATGCATTTCTCTGAAGATCTTTCCTTGGAACTGTTCTTCTGTGGCATCACTCCAAAGAAAATATTTGGCACCTTTTATTTTTAAGAGTGTATTTATAACAGGTTTTATTTAATGCTTTTTAGGGCTCGTCATCACCTACAATATCAGGTCTATTTGGGTCTGTGTGGCTGAGGGCTGTTTACTAGACCTTTCAGGCTTCAAAGAAGTTGTTTCCACTGGTTCAACTCCCACTCTCTCCATCATACGCACAACCACATACATGCTCTGTCTCTGAGTTTCCCTTCTCTCTTTCTTCCTCCACCCTGAGGTGCAGTAGACGGACTGCAGTGTTTGTAGGCTGCAGGGTTTCCACATGCGAGACTGAGCTGATCTTTGTCCATCTGCTCTGAAAAAAAAACATGTTGTGCTGTAAAACCATGCGGAGAGTTGGGCCAAAGCGGTCCTGCTGTCTGAAGCCTGCTGTCTCAAACAGTAACGACTCACATGCTCACCCTGTTCATGGTAATCTGAACTTCAGGGTTCACTAGATAATTAATAATAATAATGGAGTAATAATAAAGCATACTGTTTACCATTAATTGGCTGTTTAAAAACAAAAAAAAATGTGTGAGTGTGAGGAACCTTTTAAAGAACCTCCAGATAAAGGTTCATAGAACAACCCATAGACTGGTAAAGGAGCTTTACATCATGGTTTTTTCATCCTTTTGGAAATTCGTTCATTGGGGAACTATAAACAGTTCTTCTAAGGCACCACTCAAAGTATCTTATGGCACTTTTTTAAGTATATGAGAGTGAGGCTAATAGTTTTGGACCTGTAGGTTCTTAATGAGTTTAATGTTTCTGAAGTGATGTGGCCATGTTTTCTGCATAATCCCAAATTTTTTTTTTCAATGTTACTCCATTAAAGGAACATCACTGTTTCATGTTGTTCTTGTTATACATTCCTCTTATAAATTCTTTCCGTCTTTGTTTTTGTATTATTCTGTTTAATAATTCAGGGATAATTTAATAATTCATTAATAATCTTTAGTATTCCATCAGTCTGCCTTGAACAGCACCCAGTTCTGCCATACATGTTCCTCACATCCACACTAGTACAGTGTAATGTGATTCATTGTAAATTCACTTGAGTCAGACTTATTTATTTCCATATTTCCATATTTTCTGTTTCCATTTTATGTGTGTACACATTTAAATCAAGCAAATACATTTGTTTTTCAGTTTTCTTAGCCAAGTCTAATACAGAAGCTTTTTAGGCTTCAGTGTATCTCCTGAACATTCCGTTCTAATACAAAGATGTGTTTGTTCAGTGTCAACAAAAAAAAATCCTCTGAGCTTCATAAACACATTTGCCCATTGAAGAGAATGTCTCTGGTGTCCTCCTGTCTCAGCAGCAAGGAACTTCTTAAAAGATGTAATGCTGTTCTAAAGCTGTAAGGTGTGTGTTTTGGGGCTGTGATTACTATGTAGCAGTTTCAACATCTTTCAGCTGCACCACAGCCTGTGCTGCCAGAACTGATCAGTGTGAGTGTGTAGCAGGGCAGGCAGGAGGTGGCGTCTCTCTGGGCTCTCCTCTTCTACCTCTGTACGCCCCATTGATCAGGCTAAGTGCCTGCATGGCCGCCAGCGCCTGCCTCCTTCCACCACCGGACGCTGACTGATGCCTGTTTGTTTTGACACTTGAAAAGAGTCAGTGGAAGGCTTATGTAACGATGGTGTAAAGGTGTTAGGTACTATAAACAAGTGCCATAAAAAGTTACAGTGCAATGGTCATTATTGCAATATTAATAACATGAACACAATTATAATCACAAAGGAATGTATGTGCTGAAATAAAAATAAATCAGATTTAAAATAAAATCACAATTCATATTTCATTGTACTGGACTGAAAAAATGTAAATAGATAAAGATCATATGAAAGTGATACAAAAAAGTAAATGATTTTATTGAATTTTACTTCATGGCATTAAAATGTCTATGGCATTTAGCAGATGCTTTTATCCAAAGAGACTTCCATTCCCCAGCTGCAATCTCCCTGGAGCAACTTGGGCTTCAAAGGCTTGCTCAGGAACTCAGTGATGGTATGCTGACGGGAGGATTCGAACCTTGACCTCTTGCTCAAGTATCCTACCCACTAGGCCACCACCAAAATGTAAAATATTAAACGTAAAGACAGACTATTACACCCATGTACAAGGCAGCTTGTTGCACAATCTTTATTAAAAACTGACCAATAACATTTTCTCATTTGCCATCAAATATATTTGTGTTTCAAACGTGTGTGTTATAATCCAAGGTTTGGCACCTCTTCATAATGCAAACAATTGAAATTTAACTAGCTCAGAAAACATATATTGTAGTAATGCTCGTACTGTCATCTGATGACTGAACCTCCTGTCTGTTTCTCCCACAGGAGCCGAGGTTTCTCCACAGGCAGGAGGAGGCGTGGGGACGATGTCTGTCAGGCTGCCGTCAGTGCAGAAGGATGATTCTTTGCCCAGTATCAGTGCAACAGAAGGAGATTCAGACTCAGCCAGTGAGGTGTTCTAGTGCTAGCCCCCAGCCACTGTCAGTGAGTAGCTTCAGGGCTGAAAGGATTGCTGTGCTGTGGGACCAGGCTGAATTATTCATTACATCTCTGTGCCTTTGTGAATGGCCCAAAAGATACGACTGCTGATTAGAGTTAGTAGGGTCTCTTGCTCAACGGTTTTGCCTTGTCACCTCCAAGCGCACAGAATGACATCACACGTGACAGCATCTGACATCTGGCTGAACACGTGACCTCACACCACTGCTGCTTTTAATTCAATGTTGGAAAAGACGAGTGTGCTGAAGAACCATCAAGTCATAAATGAATGGATAAGTTCTGATTGTAACTTATTTTTTTAATACTAATAAATACTTTATTATAAATGTTTGATTTCTTGGTTTCCTTGAAACTTTCTGCATTTTGAGCTGTTTCCCTCTAATATTTGCCTTACGCTTGATATTATTGGGTATAATAAAAAATAATGTCAGCCAAAAGTTTTCAAACCCCTTGCTTCTTAGACATGATGCTGTACTTTGTCATGGTAATGGCAGTGCAGGACATTACTTCATAGAGTTTCACCTCATTAGAGCCAGACCACTGTTCCTCTAGAGAAAAAGGAGATTCTATCAGATGCTGCTTTGTAGTGTAGTGCAGTTTGCAGTGATGATGCCTGTCTAATGAGCATCCTGTTTACTTTCCAGCAGCCCAGCCAAGATAAAGAAACCTTAAAGGCTGTGCTTCCCGACCACACTGAACAGTGTACAAACCCAGAATCGGCTCAAAAAGCAAAAATAAAAACCCACATAATGTTTCCAGTGAATGTTAGTGTGTTAGTAAAACGCCCATATTTATTTAGAAAAATCTTTTCTTTTCTTGTTGGCAACATAAGAGTTCCATATTCATTACAATCAGACATTTGAATTGAAAACTAAAAAACATATTCGTAGTTATAAAATGTTGCTACTCGCACTAGCATTTGAAAATGATGTTTTCCTCTGTGTGCCGTTTTGAGTGTCATTTTCTTGCTCTGCTCTCTCTTACATGTTGTCCTTGTTTGCGTTCTCTCACAGCAAGTTGTCAGCAATGATTCCACACACACCTCACTGTCTGCCACTGATGCTCACCAAGGGGCTGATGCTGTCCTGATGGCCATCAGACATGTTGGTGTTGTTTTGGGGTCTAACTTTGCCCGCTTAATGTGTGTTTTATAAAAAGAATTAGCATGATAAGCTATTTAACCTGTTTTATGCAACCCCAATAGAGGCTTTGGCTATGAGAATATTAAACAAAAGCTGAACAAAAGCAATATTTTACATCAATTCTAAACTCAAACACAAATCTGCTTGCAATGTGTGTTGGATGACACAAAAACTCAACAATTCTGTAACCCCTTCTACAACAGCAGTCCAGAGATTTCTGAAGGTTTTATCAAAGAAAGTATCAGCACTGTGTTTTACACTACCCCTGTTGGAGTGAGTCAGGATTTTTACAGCTGCACAGCAGCTGCTGCACTGATAAGAAGATATGATATGGTGAAACAGAGCCGTTCTGGAAGTGAGTCAATGGTACAAAGTAAGTCTGACCATCACCCACCCATCCGCACACATAAACACATACACACTTGGACACACACGCACACAACGTGTCCGAATTCTTTATGGTCAGCATGTTTCACAATCTAATAAGGTTGCACAATCAAAGTCGGTCATGACCTGAGTCTGGAGGTTTTTGCTCTGAACGCTCAAAATAAATGTAAATAACGTGAGAAGTAAATGCATCTGCATACAGCAGAATCATCCATGTCTCACTGTATTAAATGGCCAGTTGAATTTGACATTTGGCCCACACAGTGTGAGCTCCAGGTTAAACAAGACAAATGAAAACACTAAACAGCTGCTAGTTATGCCAAAAATGTTGTGTATAACAGCATGTGTGTCTGATTAACTTCTCTCTTGTATGGTGTTTGAGTGGAAGGATAAAAAATGTTCAGCTCTTGAAGACCGTCATCTGATGAGTGGTGTAGTCAAGGCGAGATACTCGAGCATCAGTGCGCTAATGAGACAGCGAGCCTCCCTCTGTTTGATTAGATTATAATGAGGCAGAGGCGGAAGAGCGAGGAACGACTTTAAAAAGCCAATGCTGGCCTGATATCACACACACTCTTTAAGCGTTTTCTAAAGACTAGGTTGAGAGCCAAGAGTGCAGTCAGTTCATACCCACCCCTCCCCTCACACCCTCCTCCCCAAAAACCTTCCCAGTCCCAGTTAGCCGCTGTTTATCAAAGCCAGATGTGTCAGGCAGGAAGCTCGAGGAAATCAAGCGTGACATTGCCCACTCTCCTCTCGCAAGGCACCATGGAAGGGGAGAGACACCAGAAAAGACCCCCCCCACCGCATATACGCACACACACCTTCCCAACAAACACACACATACCCCCCACACACACCACCAGACAGTGAGACCACTCTAAAACTCAAAAAAGCTGACACACATTAAGTTGTCATGCTTTAGATCTGGAACATGTAGAACCCATTTACAAGCGTACACTGTTAAAAAAGTTACCTTAATAGTTATTGGCTGTACAGTTGAAACTCTTGAATTATACAGACCGTTTACACAAGGTAGAGGATTTTCAAAGTTTACAAAGGGTTATTTTCACACCAAACGTATACAAAAATGGTTTCTTAAGGAACCATTTGAGTCTAAGGCCTCGCTCCAAAGAACCCTCTCTGGCACAGTCATTTTTAAGAGTGTAGAGTGAAATTGGAAGGTAGCAGGGTGATAAAACAAGGACAGATATCACCCAGCTGAGTAGCAGGTTTTCACACTAAAAAGGAGAAATGGGGGTGTCACATTTGCATTCAATCACACATAAGTCAGTCAAATCATGCTCTTGGGGGACGCTGTCCAAATCTTTGCCAATTTTTTTCATTATTCCATCAGACGTGGAATGATTGCATGATGAGAGTGTGTGCAAATGTAATGAATCAGACAGCCTTCTATTGAATTAGGGATTCAGACTGGTCGAGTGGAGCTGGAGTGAGTGCTGATTGAGATGTTGTGCCACTATGCTAATGTCTCAGATTAAATATTATCAGGGAGGTTTGCCTTTGTCAGCTGCCTCTGTGTGTGTGCGTTTGTGTGTGTGTCTGTGTGTCTGTGTGTGTCTGTGTGTGTTCTGTATCTCCAGGGAGGTTGAATACTTAATTGATGCCGAATCACCATTTAGAATCATTCATATTTATGACAGGAGTGACTTGGTTTCACAGAGGCACATTAGTGCAAAAGCTTCAAATCTGCATGAAGGATTTTGTTTAATACTGGGCATTGTGAGAGGTTGATGTAGAGCATTAATTTTCTTTTGTCTTTTACAAGTTGATTCAATGCTTGTTTATGAACAATATGGGCAATATCAAAGTGCACATAAAACATTTTCACACATAAGGGTTTGACTGGATTAAAGGTTTGCTTCAGTGGAACTATAATATTTTATTTCATTGGAATTTTATTTTAACCCATGAAATAATAAAACTGGGTGGATTAACAGGAATACTTCAAATCTGCATTCAGGGGAAAGTGTTACACCACACCTTACAGTCTGAGAGGAAGTAGGGCATTCAAATTGGCCTGAAATGTCCCCTGTTTAGCCAAACCCCCCACCCCCTTACTTGCAGATGTGTGTCCTTGTCTGTTACATGGAGCAGCACTGGAGAAGACCGTCGACTTCAATTCCATTTTGCAGCCAGGCAGTCACAGCACAGAGATACAGGAGAGTATGATGCGTGGAGATGAGGTAAAGAGCAAGAAAGGACATCTTTGTCAGTCCAGCAGGGACTTAAGATGAATGTCTTACTTAAAGGATTTGGGACGGTTTCCTGGGATGTTGCCTTTGACTCCGTTCCAGGTGATAATGGACACTAAAGCAGTGATAAATGAGAGCTGCTGGCATAAAGCAGTGATAGATGAGGGTAGTTATCATTCGAAAGATGTGGGCTTTTCCACAGTACCCCACTTTTACTACACAAATTACTTTCTGTCATGACCCTGTGATCTTCACCTTAGAGACTACACCCTAATGCTTCTAAATGCTTCTTGGTGTGGAAATGTGGTTCGGGGTAAAATCTTAAAAGTTAACCTGAAATTGAAATGTGACCTTGTTAGCAGTGTTGGAGAGTAATATGTTTTAATGTCATAATTAAGTTTTATAATAACTAATTCTATTAAATACTTCCTTTTTAACTTCTGCTATAAAAAGGTTTTTGTTTAAAAGGGGCAGCTTTTGGCCTAGTGGTATTTGGCATGCGATCAGAAAGTTGTGGGTTCGAATCCCAAGACTGTTAGAGGCACCTCTGAGGTATTCTGAGCAAGGGTCCCCACACACTGCACTGTGTTCCTGGCTCCCTGCTGCTTCCCTTGGTGAATATGTTAAATGCAGGGGAAGAATTTTGAGGTGTGTTCGTGAATGAAAGAATGGTCACTTTACACTCTTTTTTCCCTTTAAAATTTAATTTCGTTTTTTTTTCACTACTTTTGACAACATTGTGAAGTACAAAATTATCCAAAATATCCAAAAAAAAAAAAAAAAACACCAAAAAATGATACACTTTCACAAATAAATCTCACTGAATCCCTGAAAACATAATGTTTAATCATATCTTAGTAACTGTAACTAGACCGCTTGAATGAAAGAAAATGGTATAATGTGAGCAGGCTGTTTTATAATCTGACAGCTGGTTTCCAGGGAGTGAACAAGGAGTGAAAGATTTTCAAACTAAAGACACAAGGGGAGAAATATTAGAGAGCTGGATAGAATATCTTGCATTACTTTTTTTTTTTACAGATACATTTTGAGTATTATGTCTTTTTGCACACTGTACTACATATTGAACACACACTCCTGTACCTTCACTTAGATAAAATATAAAAATAGCACTTCTGCTTTTATTTGAGTAATCTGTGCTAGATTTACTTTACATTACATTACATTCATTTTGCAGATGCTTTAATCTAAAATGACTTATACTAAGAAGAAACATTCAAGTTTCAGGACAGTGAGTACCAGAGGAGACACTAAGGGCTAAATCTTTATATAAGAGTACTGCAAGAAGATGCATTTGGAGAGGAGATGCTCTCCAAATAGAAGAGATTTGTGCATCTTGCATATTATTTAGGGGGACCACCCCGGTGACTGTGTTTGTACCCTAAAAGGTCCAGACTCTGTCACTGCGGTGACATTTTCAAGGGTGTATCTTCAGTACCTTCATTGTATTGTAATTAATTAAGTTATGAAAAGGAACAAATATCTCTATTGACCTACTGTACCTTTAAAACCTAAGTTGCAATTTTGGACCTTAATGACCATGTTGTTGTTTTAAGAGTACTATTATGTTATTTGTACCTTGGGGGCTTAAAATGTGTCGAAGGGAAAGACAAAAAACTAAATGTTTTTTTCAGAATCTGAAATGTAATAACTTCTCTAAAACGTCTCCTGAGTTACATCACTGTGCTCCTGCGGGTAGAGGAAAAAAATAATAACATTTCACTTTCACCTCCCACATTACTGACCAAGCTAAAACACTCAGTTAGCTCAGAGACCCACCCTACCATGTTATGCCATGGAGGGAAAAGTGTTCTGATTTCTGGAGCAAAAAAAGTGGTTCTTTTGTTGCCTCTCAAAAACTGTCTATTACTTTCCATTCTCTTTCTGGGCTCATCTCCAACTTTTTTTCTCCCTAAGTTGAGTAATGACCTCCCAGTTACAGATGCAGACGAAATTCAATGATTCTGCACCTTTTAATGAGTCATCTGGAACTGGCTGAACTGTTTCTGAGTATGGCTTTAGATGAGCTTTAGCACTGTGGGGGAAATATCAGCTTATCTCTTTTAATGAGGCTATTAAAGTTTCAGAGTCAGATGTGATGTTTGTTTGGACACATGCAGCAGATTTGATGCCCATGCTTAGATGGGGATGCTTGTGGGCTGAGCGCTTGTTAATTGGTGTTTGGGAGGCATCTGATTATCTGGCTCAGTGTTTTAATGGAGGCTCACTGGGGATTGGAGCAGCAGGGGAGGAAGAATACTGGCGGACAGCCAGGCGCTTTCTTTGCTGCGGCACGTCGAGCACGCTGACAAATCCCTCTCTCTTCTGACAAGGCAGCCATTCCTCTTTTTTGTGTACCGTTATTATGCACACAAACAAGCCAACAGCATTTGTCTTCCTGCATTTGTAAGTGTTTCCCCTGCGCAGCATGACATTTATTATGAAGCACAGGACTCACTGAAAGGCAAAGAGCTGCAGATGGAGGCTGTTTGTATGTTTTCTGAGCTCGGACTCTGGGCGTCCTCTGGCTGATGGATGGACGCTGATAGAGGCTATCACGGCTCCACAAGTCCGCCTTGCAAAACCACAGAGAGAGTGGGAGAGATTATACAGTAGACATGCATTTTATGTACATGACCTTACCCAGCACAGAGTAAGATAAAGCAAGGGAGTGAAGTGGAGCAGAGAGAGAGAGAGAGAGAGTGCTCATGTTCTTTTCATGCAGATGACCTCGCCCTAATGATGTGCACCCAGTCCACCTTATCAATTATCTAAGTCACCAGCAGTCTGGAAGCAGCCAGCTTTAACATCCAAATGAAATTCCAGCTGGAGAATGCAAACCATCCGGGAGCTGGACTCAGCTGATATGCAAACAGCATTGATCTGAACAAAGACAGCCACAGTCGATGAGCTGCAAAATTGTTGTGTGAAGAGCTGCAGAGACGATAATATTATTTTTCCTGAGTCACCTTGACAGTTTATTATAAACACCCTTCACTTATTGACCATTCTGTGAAAAACACCTATATACAGGAACATTAGAGGTGCTGATATTTTAAGCAGCATGTGAATTGCATTATGCAAAATTACTTTATTTTTAGATATGTTTTTGTTTTCATTTGAATACTGGACATGGTGACGGCTTGTGTGGCTGCTCAGGAGCATCTCACTTTTCAAACTGTGTCATAATGTGGCAAGAGACAACAATAGACACACATACACAGTAAACCTCTGATCCACACTCTGCTCATTCTGCAGCCCGCTCAGCACCTCCACTTCTCACATCCCCACATATACAGGAGCACTCTGCAGGGTTACAGTTACAGACTGTAGCCTAACTGTTGTTGCACAATTTATGAGCCCCCTATATCCTGTCCATTATTAGAAAAGGGATCACCACAGGATCATTCTCAGCACAGCGGTGACACCGACCTGGTACAGGAGTTGAATGTGAATATTCTCACTGTTACTTTTCAACTGACTCAGAGAAATTCCCATAATGTCTTTGTCTTAACATGAGCCAGCTGTTTTGTAATATATTTTTTATATTTGCAGTCCTTAGCTTCATGCTTATCACAGTGTCTTCCATGGTATGAAGTCAGTGTCAGTGTTCTTTCCCAAACTATTATTAAAAACACATTTTGAAAATAAGTTGACCAATTGATAGATCAAAACATCAGAACAATTTGAGTACTGACATCAGAACAAGCTTGTAAATAGCATAGGGCATTATTGTTAAATCTGCACTGTCACAAGTGCTTGCATGTGAGACTGTTTTTCTCAGTACACCAATGACATTGATGCACAAGTTTATTTTTCTCAAAATAACTCGTCAAAACCATAGCATCTTCAATGAGGGATCTGTATGTTATATAAAGACTCAAACAAGTGGGAATTGCTGCTCTGAAATGAAAATAGTGTTGTTATTGTGGTCAAGTGGCACTTGTTCAATCAAAGAGATGTTTTCTACTTTTGACAGCCATACCCTCAGGAATGAACAGTTTTTCTGTTTTTTTTCTCCATGGTCTGAGGATATTGACTCAAATGTCCTCGTGATAAAAAAAAGTCAAGACTCAAGGCACCAAGATATATTGTGTGATACTGCTTTGCTCAAAATAAGACCAGTTTGTCTCTGA
The DNA here is from genome assembly GCA_037974465.1 of Brachypetersius altus. Lineage (NCBI taxonomy): Eukaryota > Metazoa > Chordata > Actinopteri > Characiformes > Alestidae > Brachypetersius > Brachypetersius altus. Next base: position 28,652,296 of record JBBPDB010000001.1, read on the forward strand.
TATTAGTGAAAACTGCTAAAGAAAACCTGGTTGCTAGATTTACGTAAACCAATTATTTGTAACATTCAAACCACATGCCCCCTTTATACCACCAAAAAAGCTCTGACTCATCGAGGCGTGGATTCCACAAGACCTCTGAAGGTGAGCTGTGGAATCTGGCTCCAAGATGTTAACAGGGTCCTTTAAATCCCGATAATTACAAGGAGCAATTTCCATGGACTAGTCTGGCTTGTCTAGCACATGCCTCAGATGCTCCATCCAGTTGAGATCTAGGGAATATTTAGTCAACAGCTTGAACTCATGTTCCCCAATCCATTCCTGTAGAGCCTTTGTAGTGTTGAGGTACATTACCCTTCTGAGTATACTGTATACTGTTGCTCTGAAGGGGTATACTTGGTCAATGTTTAGTTAGGTGGTACTGAATGGTACTGAATGGTTACCCAGCAGATCATGGCCCAGGGCATCAAATTGCCACCACCAGCTTGCCCTCTTTCCACAGTGCATCCCGATTCCATCCCCTTCACAGGTAAATAACACACATACACCTGGCCGCCTATGGGATATAGACAAAACTATGACTCATCAGAACAGACCATCTTCTTTTATTGCTCAGTGGTCCAATTCCAATGTTTACATGTCCATTCAATAGTAGGTTTAATTCAACAGTGGACAGGGGTCACCATGGGCCTTCTGTCTATTCTGTGGCTACATGCACAGCAACACTTATGCACAGCAACACAGCAAGTGTAATGTACTATGAGTTCTGAGACCTTTCTATCATAACCAGCATTAATGTTTCCAGCAGTTTGTGTTTCAGTAGCTCTGCTGTAGGATTGCACCAGACAGGTGAGTCTTCCCTCCCCACACATCATTCGGCTTTCGCCACCCATGAGCCTGTCATCAGTTTACTGGTTTCCGTACATTGAAGTTTGTTTGGTAGGTACTAACCATGGGGTATTTGGAATGCCCCATAAGACCTGCTGTTTTCTGATACAGTCATCTGGCCATTACAAATGGCTCTTAAAAGTTGCTCATATGCTTACCAATTATTTCATAAGACTTTAAAAACTGACTGTTCACTTGGTGCCTAATAGACCCCATCTCTTGACAGGTAATGTTGTAACGAAATCATTAACGTTATTCACTTCACCAGCAAGTGGTTTAATGCTTTGGCTGATGGGCGCATATAGGTGTCCCCAAACTTTTGGCAAGCAGTGTTATGATTTGCAGAGAACAGAGTGTTCCCCTTATCAAGTAGAATGACCTTGAAACGTTGGTGGAAATCAAACCACTGAAAGGCACATTCACCATCTCCCCATTGCTTTAAGGGTAACAAAAGCAGTCTTCAATATTTCTTTTTTTCTGGCAGGGGCAGAGTACAGCACTGGAGGAAAGACAGAAGGAGCGTTTGTCTGAAGATGTCTGCTTTGAGCACAAGTCAGTGACCCTCAGCAAACTCCTGAGAGTCAAACGGCAGGCGTGCTGAGAGGAAAGGAAATAAGACAGCTTTAATTCTCCCCCTCCCCACACCATGCACACTAACACAGACACACAGCTGTTTCAGCAGCTGGAGAGCGAGAGAGAAAGGGAATGGGATGTGACGTCCATTCGCACAATGGCCCTTTATATGTGTCAAAGTCAGATTTTTACTGCAACCCTATGGCTGGAGGTGATGAAGAGGCCTTCCATAGCAAAGAAAGACACAATACAAACCACACTCTGTTTACTGATGCAACTGTAAAAATGATTTTAGTCATGGATTGGATTTTGTTGGGTTTAGAGGGAGTTTATAATAAATGCATGCAGACAACTTGCATTATCCGTACTGCACTCGAATATAAAGGTGCACTCGAATATAAACCTTTCAAGCTGTGATTCTTCAAAGGAAATGTCCTTTTTCACAGGACCCAAAAACAGTAATTTGACCTGCGTTTGGAGGTGCGTTGAAACACAGTAAAAATGGTATCAAAATGGCTACAAAACTGTATTAGATTTTCATTTGGGTGTGTGTGAAAAATTGATTTATTATGGTTGTGTCTTATTGTTGTATTGTATATAGAGGTGGGCATAGATTAATTTTTTTAATCTAGATTCATCTCATTGTAATCTTGAGATTAATCTAGATTAATCTAGATTAAAATGCCGCCCCCCCAAATGATCCCAATGCCTGTTTTTATAGTGTAAACCATAAATATACCTCCAAATGTTCTCCCAGATCACTTTAATTTCATTTTTAACTCAGTTAAATGGCCGCAAGAAAAACAGAAAAAAACAGATACTGCTACACACGAGGGAGAAACGAGGTGAAATGAGGTGATGGACCGATAACCTGACAGAAACACAAACAGGACTTAAATACAGTAAGAAATCAGGAGACTAACACAAAACAGATGGAAACCAAGGACACGTGACACAAGCAGAACAAGAATCAAAATTAAAGCCCTCAAACACGAACAGAAACAGAACAAAAACAAACCCACCAAAAGGCAACAAAAAAGCAGTGGTCTTCACCAGCCACTGACCGTACCGTGACATATATACATATATATATACACACACACGCATTTCTTTTATATTAATACTACACACCTGCAATATACAGGTTTGTAGTGTAAATACAGGTATATTATTCATTCATAATTTACAGAATTAATTACAGAGTTTCATAATACATTCACATTCACATATGACTGTGCATTGACACATTTTTTATTATTTATTAGACTTTTTGTTTTATGTCTATAAATGCCATTATTTTCTGCAAAAGGCAACTTTTCACCAAATTCACATTATAGCAAAATATCTCCTCTTCCACTCAAAGTCCCAAATGTGGTGCAATTGAAAGTCCAGCACCTTTTACAGACTCACTGTGTAAATGAGCTGTGAGTGAGAAATCATTTTCTTTCTGCCAGTCATAATGTTCTGGTGCTTTTAAATGTCACTGTTGAAGCACTATGATCACAGCATTACTGTCCATGTGTGAGGCGATGATGCGAAAGTTAGGGTTTGTTGGATATGAATGGATGTGAGCTTTCAGCACCTGTGTTTCAGAAAAACAAGCCAACAACAACAACAACAGCAGCCGATTGCAAAAAAAATTGATGGAATATTTTGCATATTGCTGCTTTATGTGAAATGTTGCTCTGGCAATGGCAGAATTTTCTGTATTTGCTTTATTTGAAACAATGGAATATTGTCACAGTCTGTTGTTGAATGTCCTCATTTTCGGTTTACGGCCCACATGTGCTGCCAACAACGCAAGGGCTTCTACAAAAATGGACCAGTCAGGTCCATTTTCTCTGTCTCTGTCTCCCTCTCTCTCTCTCCCTCTTTTTATTATTACTACTGTAAATTAAATTAAAAGAGGCGAATACAGGTTTACCTTTACATTTTCTTTAAGGGTAAAGCAGAGAGAGGCAGAGAAAATGGCAGGATCCTGATTGGTCCATTTTAGATCAGTGTTCTCTGTGAATGGGGCTTTACAGTTGCCCCCTCTCTCTCGCTTTCTCCATCCTTCAGTTGACGTTATTGTCCACATGCCAGGGTGTTTCAAAATATAAAAATTAAACTCATTTCATTAAGAATTTGCATTGACAAATAGCTAACATTAAGAATTCATTTCAACAAACTCAAGAAGAACGAGAATACTGTCTGCACAATGGTGTAGTTGCTAGTGAGGTTATGGATGGAGCTCTGATGGTGCTACCTCCGTAAAATGTGTTTGAGAGGTCGGGTTACAAAAGCAGTGATGTTAATGTTTTTGAGTGCAGGTGAGTGTAGCCATGGCCATTTGGCTTCTTCAGCTTTTTATAACCTACCTTTTAAGCTCAGGAGAGCATCAATTCTGCAAGGACTGATGGTGTACTGAAGAACAACTCACACCAATCTCTTGAAACAGTTCCATTTTAGCCCACTCCTCCACTAACTGGGAGCACATTTTACCCAGAGTTTGTGTGCACCTATTTCTGCAGGCCACCACATTGTGAGCTGGGATTGAGAACTGGTTATTTTGCTGGTCAGAAAATGTGTCCCAGTGTTCCATCATGTTTATTGAACCAGTCACACATGGACAAGCTTTAGCCGCCATGCTGGAATGGGTTTCCAGTGCCAAGGGTTTTCAGCTAGGACAGGAACGTAGTTGTTACCTGTTGGGTTTGATACCATAATTAAAGCAAGGTGACATATAACCAAGCAATGAAGAAAACATGTGACAAGATTTTTGTCCAGGGAGTTTTGTGCTTCCAACGCTCTTGCCAGTAACATGAAGGGAAACAGTAGGGGAGTAAGACGCAATTTACTATGAAGTACCCTACAAAAATTCTTCAAACGCCAGTCCTCCCGGCTTCAGAGGAGCAGCAAATCTTTAGCTAGAGGCAGGAAGGAGGTTCAACATGAGCCTCATAAACACCAGTTGCACCCCCCCCCTCCATTCTGCAGTGCATTTACAAGCCCATAAAGCCACTTTGATCGTCGGTGAAACTTTCAAAAGCATGGCTCAGCTGGGCCAATTGGAATAAAACTGTTGGTGAGATCCAATCAATGTGAGTGACGGATGTGAAAATGGCTGCACAAAGACTGATTTTACTGAGTGCTTCGCTGATCTCCACCGCAGCTGCTGGCCGGGTCTCCCGAGATGCCAGCACATTAGCATGCTAGCGCTCTGCACAGGCCTCTAATTGCTCTAATTTTAATACACCTCCGTGAGGGATGGTGGAAAAACTGGAGGAAAGAGGCACGGAGCTCCCCTGATTTAGGTTGATAAAGTGAAGGTGTACTTTTAATTTGTGTGCTAGTTGTCCTCACCCCCTCCCTATTTTGCAATTTCATCCCTCGTCTTTTCTCATCTCCACATCAGTGGCACTCTTAAACAGCTTCCACGACTCCTTATTGAAGTCAATTTCATTTCAAGTGAGACCCTATTTCTTATTACACAGTCTTCAGCTGCCAATGACATTGAAATGTGTGATTGTGTGTGTGAGTCTGTATGGGGCAGTGGTGGATTTAAATTCTTTGTTGAGGCATATCAACGCTGCGTGATGAAAGGAATGGCAATTCAGAGCACAACCTGTTGACCAGGGAGGCAGTAATTGCTTCCTGACTCCATGTGAGGATCTTAATAGTGTGAAGCACAAAGCTCAAAGACGTGGCTCTTTTTCGGGAGAAAAGGTGGAAGTATGGAGATGAATCACATCCTAAATCCGCTTTTGAGCGTCTCCCCACCCACTTCAGTGGCTTTAAATGTGTGTTTGTTTAGCGTCTGCATAGAAGGTAAGGGAAGCCTTCAGGCAAAGTGTGAAGGTGGCAAATCCAGCTTTATCCTTCTACAGAGCTGCTCTACTTTCCTTTTTCCATCAGATCTGGAGTTGCACAAAGACACCACTGCATTGCTTGACCAATCACAGACATACAGTCACCCAGTAATCACGACGAGACTTACAGCAACCCACATACAGTCCTGTTATACTGTGTAAAATGTAATTCAATACGGCACCTTTTTCGATATTCATTTTCAAAGAGCTTTAATACTTTTAGTACCGTTTACAAACCACCCTTTATCCCTTAGAATGAAAAAGGCTGTTTCGGTTATTGTGCCTTTAAGACAGTTTAAAGTTCTGATTGGATGCACTGCGTATTAAGCCTCATTTAGAAACAGTCTGGGATTACATGCATGGAACAAACTGCAATGTTAGCTCTGTAATGCTATGGGATGTTGAAAAAAACGTGTCAGGCTCCTTCGGGAGGCTACAATGCTTCCCATCAGACTGAATTTAATCAGTTTCTCCACAGCTGCCTCACCAATAACTGTATTGGCTGTCTGCAATAACAAGACTCTGTTTCACCTCATCGTGAACTGGGTGTTTGCAAATAAATGTGTGAGATTACAACCATGACAAATTCTAAATGGGCTCGTTTGGTAGCTTAGTGTTCATACAGTCCATCTTTCAGGGTGGCATTGGGTGTACAGGCTAGTGGATAAAACTAGCCTGTACACCTGCTGATCACAAAGTCGCAGGTTCAAACCCCCACTTTCTACCACTGTGTTCTTGAGCAAGGCACTTAACCCTTAGTGTTGTAAGCCGCTCTGGATAAGGGAGTCTGCCAAATGTGCCTTTACCTTTGCGAAAACAAATAAGTAAGCAATACACTGCATACAGGTTTGGAAATATTGCCCTTCAGTGATAAATAGAAGGACATTTTGCCAACTTTTGCCAACACAGCAGGTTTGCCAACTGAAACTAAAACAACGATTTCCAGGGGTAAAAATTACAGACTCTTTACAGCAGGGGAGCCTACATCCAGTCCTGGATGGCCAGTGACCAGCACTGTTTGAACACACCTGCTTCATTTTAATTGCCAGGTTTTTGGCACCAACCTCCCTCTCACCATACACATCAAATGATGGCTGATAAAGCTGAAACGTGGCCTGATCATGTGCTTTCAAAATTGCTGATTAAAGTAGACTTCTGGACCACACAGTTTATGTCTGGATATAGACCTGAGGCTTTAGTTTGAACAAAGAGAACAAGGAAACAAATATATCAGGAACATAATGTTATTTCATGCTAGAGCCACTGTGGTATTTCTAATAGCAGTGCAAGCAGTTTTGTAAAAGACAGTTAATTTCTGGTGAAGCGTGTAACAGTCGCTATTGGCATATCTCAGCTTCTGCACATTTTCCCTTATTAATCAGAAAGCTCAATTTGTCCTTTTGATTGTGTGACAATGGTCCAACAGAAATGGACAAATTACTGTGACTCTTTCAGTAAATGTCTAACACCTAGTTTAGCTTCTGCTACATTTACATTTAGTGATGCTTTTACAGCTTCCATCATTTAAATTCATCAAGTGTATATCAATGTGATTGGTTGGTTCCACTGTCATTTCCTAAGTGTGTTTAACCAGATGTTAAGGGCATTTTAAGATTTGAATCTTTTGGTGTTCAACAAAAACTAAACGATGAAATTACTAAACAGTTATTACAACAAGCATGACAGTGCTGTTAAATAAAGAAAAATGCATTTTTCCAGTATAAACTGACTTGGCTTTAAAAGTTTTCACCAACATTCTGAATGAATAATGAAACTGATTCCTATAGAAGAAGCTTTACTGTCTCATTACTGAGAACTCCCCGAGGCAGGACATTACAGGCCCGTCTAATTCAGATCAAAATGATACTGCGAGTTTCATGCTACGTTAAGCTAAATTAAAATAAATAAATAAAAAAACTGACAATTTGTTGTCTTTGATGTGTCAAAAGCCTGAAAGCTTCTGCTTTCCTCATCCATCCCTGACTCAAGCGTACAGTAAAAAAAAAAAAGTGGTATCACACAGGCATGAATCCGTGGGTGATCTTTAATCTTCAATTCCAGAAATCCCTGGTGTTAGATTTTTCACTAACTTACACTTTGCATCTTTGCAAACAGTCCGATATCTTCTGCATGATCAGCTTTAATTGAAATTTGCATTCGAGAAGCCGTCTCTCCTAAATGGAGGCTAAAAGATATGCAAAAACATTACTAGCTCAATATACCAGCATGAGAAAGCCTGCTGGGTCTGCACCCAGCGGGGCAAATGTATGAGGAGCCATTAATTGTCACTGCACTGCTAGCCATGAATAATCAAATCCACTCCTGCAATCAAGCCTTAAAAGTGTCACTTGCGCACCAGGTTGCTCTGAGGCGAGGCAAAATAGCCTCTGGAACTGGAAACAAGGGCAAGAATCTGTGTAAACTCATTTAGCATGTTTTTAAAAGCGTCTACCTCAATGCAAGATGATCCTCACAGTATGCAGGAAAGGAGAAGTGAAAAAAATATGATACACTATATGAACAAAAGTATTTGGACACCATTACACCAAAAGAGACTGTAATGATATTGCATTCAAATAAGTTTAATATGGAGCTGGTCCCACTTTGCAGCTATAACAGCCTCCACTCTTATTGGAAGGCTTTCTGTGAGAATCTATTCATTCTGTAGATCATTAATGTAGAGGAGAAGGCCTGGCTCACAATCTCCATTGCAGTTCATCCCAAAGGTGCTGGATGGGGTTGAGGTCAGGGATCCGTGCGGGTCAGTCAAGTTCTTCCACACCGAACTCATCCATCTTTGTCATTATGGAGCTCGCTTTGTTCACTGGGACACAATCATGTTGGAATAGAAAAGGTTCTTCCACAAACTGTGTCCACGAAGTCGGAAGCATGGCGTTGTTCAGAATGTCTTGGTCTGCTGGAGCATTAAGATTGACCAGGGGCCCAAACCCTGAAAAAACAGGTGTGTCCCTATACTTTTGTCCATATAGTCTTTGTTTATAAGGATTCTACCAATCACTCAGGTCACTGAATTGGCTTTTGGAAAAATTCTGACTGGTCATTCAATTGTCCTCTTTGTAGTTACTGTTGCTAAGTCTGTCAAGCTTTCAGCTTAGGCCACCTAGAAGCATCCATAGCACTTGATATACCAGTAAAAACAATCTATAGCACAAACCAAAATGGAAAAGCACCCAGAGGAGAACACCTGAAAACACTATTCATTATTTTTCAAAAATAAATTGCCTTTAGAAGATTTGTCAGTGGGGACAGTTATTTGAGAACTGATAGTATAACTGTATATCAATTTAAAACTGAAAATAAAATTCTCAAAACCATAATTACATTGAACAAATCTGGGAAATATTTTAGCCACTAAGCAATAAAGAAGCTGCTTTCCATGTCTAATTTTTTTTGCCATTTTGCTAATTTTGATGTCTGTCTCTTAAAGCACATCTTTGAGGCTACACTACCCTAATTAAGGTCTGGGCGTGGTTTTAGAGGGGTGAGAACAGTTTTGGTGATGTCTAGCATTTGTTAGCAATGTTTTATCGTCAGTCAGTCAAGTTCCTCCATATATCGGTGTATTTCTCTATAAATACATGCCAAATTTCTATCAGTGAATTCCAATGTCCTTTCTCAGGATTTGCGATCTGATACTCTAGCAAACCATGAGAAGAGAAACTTGAAACAATAATAAATCCTTCCAGAAGTGGCCAGTCGAACAAACCTCCTCCAAGAGCTCAGGGATGACTTAACAGTATCACAAATTCTACTCTGTGCCAGAAAATCTTGCCAGATAATGTTCTGTCCAGTCACCTTCTGAATGACTCAAAATAAAATAAATACGGTCTTAAAGTGGTCTAATCAAAGTCCTATTTAAATTCTGTAACCAGATCCTAAACGGGCTTCTGGACATAGGAGTGGGCCAGAACTCCTCCACAGTGATTCCAAATGCTAATCTCCAGTTCTAGGATGGTGTCTTTTACAAACAGCTGTTTAGGGGGCTATTCTTCTTGGTTTATGTTGCATTTGTATGAGGATCAGAAACCGTTTTGCATGATAATATTCAAAAGTAGAGGAATTCAGGAGGAGTGAAATACTTTTCCGTGGCGCCGAGTTTCTCACATTAGCATGAATCTGTGTTATTTTAGACTGCATATAAGGGTCTTTAGGAGAGACTCCTAATGCTTGTTTTCCTACGGAACATGATTAGACTGTCTCTGGACAAAAGTGTATGCTATATCCTGCAAAATAAATCAAATTCTATTCATGTTTTGGTTGAACCCAGTGTTGGTATAAACGGGTTAGATTGCCAAGCCCTCCACTGTTCAAATGAAAAAAAAGGCATGGAAATGAAGTTCTTTGGCAATGACATTGTTTTACTTGCTGTAACAAATGAGTAGAAATGGATTTTGGAATCCTGTGGGCCTGTGAACAATAGCACATCAACAGGCTGAAATAGGAAGGCAAAACTGGAATTGGCTAAAATAGGGCTGATTTCCATCGAGCTCAAGCTGTAGTCTGTGACAAATGCATTGTGATGCATTACATGTTGTGCAACATCCCCTGCATTAGTTCTCCTTTCGGCCAATTTTTAAGCTGCTCTTTCTCAAAGTCTGTGGTCTGTACTTATATGGTCAGGTCTGAATGGCTACTCAAAGCCATCATAAAATACAGCAAATACACATAAATATGAGCCCAGACTGAGATGTGAAGCTGCTTTAAACAGACATCGAGGTAAGATTATTGTACTGTGCTGTTTTACACTGGACTTCGGTTATGATTTGTCATGTTTTGATAATGTTCTAGTTAGGTGCAGTGAAGAGTCAAATGATTGTCGGTCTAGCTTGCTACAGCTGTACACATCAATAATTAAACATGTCCAGCAGTTGCTGGACAGCTCATGCCATTGTTTCATTGCTGTAGTTGAGTAGGTGCACTGAAATGTGGAGCTGCAGTGTGTGAGAGAGGGTGTTAATGGCTGCTTTTTAATGTTATTTTAACCCTCCCATGCAATATTATGACCAGCCATCACTCTTTCTTGTGAGCATTTGTCCAAAATGTCTGTGCATGAGCCCGGAGGTTTAGTGCCACCCGTTAGTTGCAAAAAAAGACGGGAATCCTAAATCTATTCTACATAAATGACACCCTTGCCAAGGCTTCCCTAACAACACCATATTTCTCTCTTTTTCTCTCTCTCTTTCTCGGGCTGGATCTCTTGCTCCTCCTGAAGCCCTGGGGAATCCAAGACTCTGCAAACCAAAACTGGGCCATTTCATGCCCCCATGGTCTGTCACCCTCCATCATGGTCTGAAATCAATAGCCAGAACACTGACTTACAGCCCCGGCAGCACAGCACAGTCTGGTCTCCACAAACCAATACACCTCAACCCATTCACTTGCACAAGCCCACTCAATCAATCCCTATCTGGACCCATCAGCTATGGCTTTCTGACCAGATGTTCATTTGATCTCCAGATCACTCTATCACCCGAGATCGAACACACTATAAATGTGAAGGATTTCAATCTGCACGGTCATCACAAACACATTGATCTTTCCTGAGGGGGAAAAAAAAGAAAGGACCAAAGGGATTTTCTTTCTTAATGTAGCAGGTCTCAGTCATATCAGTGACATGCAATTAAAATTCAGCAGAGTTATACTTAAAGCACACCACAGGGGAAATTGATTTTAGACGCTAGTGAAGGGGAGGGGTGTGAGGTTCAGGTGTGCAATGGGAAAAAGTGAAGAATGAATTATTCATAAGCACAACGTGTTATCTCCACGATGACAAACAATGCAGCTGACACTTGAATATTCAACTGAATCAGGCAAAACGTGAAGGCCTCAGACTGCTTTCTTTGTTATGCAAAAAGAAATGCTGATATAGTCCCTATATCAACATATATGATGTTTTATATTTTTGCTCCATATTGCTTGCTACTTGACACTACTTGGTAATGGACCTTCTGATTACAAGGAACGTACAAGCTGGCAAGTCAATGCCACTCTCATTGTTGGATGCTTTGCTTTTCACTTTGTAAAGAGGAAGGACAGAATATGCAAGAGTAACACGTTGCGAAGGACAGAGTGGGCTGTGTCTTTATGTCTTCTTTTGAGGGCCAGGGGCACCATATAAGTAAACACGGGGTGATTATCGAGTCGGTACACTTTCCTGAGCACGTCACAGACTGGGTCATTAATTCAACAACAAAAAGGCGTCCCTGTGGCTTAAACCCCATTATTAAACCATCATTAATCCACTATTAATCCATTATTAAAGTGAACTCAATTCCATCATTACTGCATTGTTAATCCATTATTAGAACATACATTAATCAGGATTGTCCCAGACAGACCTGGACTATAAGAGATTGTCCCAGACAGACGTGGACTGACCCAGACACATCCAGACTGTCCCAGACACACATAGACAAACCTGGACTGTTCTGTCTCTGGCAGGAAGCCAGTCAAAGCATTATCCTTCTTATCAGGAGAATGGGACTGCAAACCCCCAGTGATGCCACAGCCACTGCATCTTGGACTCCACAGCTATGTCCAGTTCCATCTACAAAGTGCATCTCTATGTCAAGTAGAGATACATGGTAGTTGTATGTAATAAAGTGGTCGGTGATGTGCTCCAACCTGTGATACATATTGTTGAATCGTAAAATCTTCAATTACTAAAATTATAATAACATTAACCTGTTCTCTACCTTTCAGTCAGTGCCCGCTGAACAAGGCGCCCGACCCTGGTTAAGGATAAGTGGTTCAGATAATATGCTTAAAATGTTACATTGTTCAAACATGACCAATAGCTTCACACATTGAAATGTGAGATAATCTTAAGCTTCTTCACAAGCTGTTTGAATCAGTAGGTTTTCTCCAATTGGGTACGAAGTAAGATGAGGACTAATAGAATGGACTTGCAGAATGGACCTGTAGACACAAAGTCTAAGAGAGGAAAATAACTCAAAAACGATCAAGGACGTCAGTCACTCTTGACGAGGGAAGAATTGTCGCTTGGCCAATTTGATGTGCTTTGCCTTGAGGACCTTCACCGCACACACACATTCCTGCCTCCTACAAGAGGAACAGGCTTGTGGAATGCAATTTTTCCCCAAACTTGCACTACTTTTCTACTAAAAAAAGACTGTGCCTCAAAAGGCCAACAAGTTACAATTAGAAGCAACATTGCTTCATTATGCATTTCATCTTTCTGTTCTCTCCTGTTTTGGCTCTGCACCTTTTCTACATGTATTAGAATGTGTCAACCCCTGCAGAATGTCACTGGATATTGAATGAATTTTAAATGTCAGAAGAGGATGAGACTGAAAAGGAAAATGAAGAGAGAGATGGATCAGACAATGTTAGGATTAGAGAGAGAGAGAGAGAGAGAGAGAGAGAGAGAGAGAGAGAGAGAGAGAGAGAGAGAGAGAGAAAGACTATCTTTGTTCCCGTCTCCAAGACCTTCCCCTCTCCTTTATCCATAAT
>JBBPDB010000001.1:28670303-28685705 GCA_037974465.1 Brachypetersius altus
CACCAAGTGAAGCAGGGGGCAGCCAGGAACACGGCGCCCAGGGAGCAGTGTGTGGGGACGGTACCTTGCTCAGGGTAACTCAGCAGTGCCTATAACTTTTGCACAGTACTGTATATACAGTACATATATTTGGGATATTGTTCTGCATTTTACATTAGGGCATGGATTATTGTTCTGCATTTTTCACGAGGGTGTGGATTGTTTCTCGTGATATTTTAGGACTGAATTACCCTTTTTTGAAAAGTTTCTTTCAGGGATATATGGTAAAACTTTAATGGGGATAGAACCTTTACAGTATGCGGAGGTTACTTAGTTTAAAGAAATGGAGAAATTGATCTTTAAAGAACCATTTGTGCAGGTCATGAGTTGCTTACTCATCAGAAGTCAGGGAGAGTTTAGCACAGTAGGGAATGAAAGGTATTCCTTGGGCTGTGGAAATACAGTGTGCAGATAACAGAGTTGTTTTTCATTGAAGATGCAAACAAACCACCAGATGTTGTCCCTCAGATGGGTCACTTTTTTCCTAGACTTAATCCCACATGAATGACAATGGGCGTAGGTTCCAGCCCTAGAGACTGCACTGTTATTCTGAGGTAACCAGGTGACTGCAGAGGTGAGACACAAAGGACTGGTCAGTCTATGAGGAGAAGCAGCCATAGTGTGCCTTGGGTGAGCCGTGTTAATTCTTCTGTGGTTTCACTAGTCGGTCCCAGAGAAAAGAAAAGCAAGAGTTTCACACCATTATAGGGGTGGAGGAGCGAAGGGTGTTAATGATGTGGAAAGTGAAAATGAGCCTGAAATGTGTTACAGTGTGAATTATTTCTCAGACAGACGGTGTGAGAGGACTGTCATGCAAAGCTGCCACGTCCTTTCAATGGCTTTAAATGATGCATAATGAGTCTGTGGATCTATTATGTATCATTAAAGACTATTTAAATCTGTCCATGGCCTGATGTTCCTCGTTTTTCTTTCTCTCCGCCCTCTATTTTTATATTTTATTTCGCCACCCTAAATCACAAAGGACCAAACTCAGCACTATTACCTCCTCTCTGCGACAATGACAGCAGCCTCAGTCTGACCATGTTCACAGCTGTCTGTTTAAAGAAGCGCAGAAGGCTGAGTCAAGCAAGCCCCTGCGGTTTGTGTAAAACTTTCACTACTTGTCTTCATCACATCATATGTTTGCTTTAATTAATTACACGTTAAGCTAGATTTTATCAGTCGACTACTGCTGGGCTCTGTGTGTGCGTGCGTGTGTGTGTGTGTGTGTGTGTGTGTTTACGTGTGTACATGTGTGTATGTGTACGTGTGTGTGTGTGTGTGTGTGTGTGTGTGCATGCATGCGTGTAAATCAAATTGAAATGCATAGTTATTCTCTCCATGAAAGATCCTTGTTTTAAATGAAATGTGTGTTTGTAAAGAACATTTTACATATTTACGAACAAACCTGAATGGCTAGTAATAATTGCAGCTGTCAAAATAAAGCGCAAATTTTGATTATGAACAATGGATGACATATTGCTATATTACTGACCACAGTGGTGTCTCAAATCTAGCCAGTGCTTACGTCTCATACTGTTTGTGAAATTTTACCACTCCATGCCTAAATGCCATTCTTCCAAAGCAACTGTTGCAAAATTGGACAAGCATCACAGAACACAAGCAAAAATCCCATTCATTCTATTGCGAAACCATAGTCTTTGTCAAAATGCGTAAACGATTTGTTTGGTGCAAGCTCCTCTCAAGGCTGGAAGTCTGTGGCAAAATTTGTATCTGTTTTGTGTTTGTATTTCAAATGAGGCTGCGAATGTGTGTACGTGCATGTGAGTGTGTGTTTTCTCCTGAATGCAGGGCATGGGGCTGAATGTGTATGAAGAGGCGTTTGAAAGGGGGTCATGAGGCAGGAGCTAATTTGGCATTGTGCAGGCCCACATTACTCAACCGTTAATACTCTTAATGACCAACACCCTGACAGTAAGGAGGCACTCTAGAACCGCCTGACAGGCCTGGGTATTGCTCTGCGTGTGAGTGTCTGTAAAAGACCGAAGGGGCCTCTCCTGCACTTTAGTTCTTGCTGGCTGAAGCACTGCCCCCTTCTTTTTCTGAAATTTCCATTAGGCAAAGCCCTCCATCTTTCTTTCCCTTTCATCTGATTTGAAGAGGCCTTTTTGGTCTGATCGCAGATGCAGTAAAGTGCTAGGACACAGCTCATTGGATTTCATAAGTGTGTATTATGAAAATAAGAATTGGTGTGGTAAGAGGCTGTGTGAGTGCACAAGTTGAAATCACTGGAATAATGGCAGTTAGGCGAGCCTGCAACCACAAGCAGCTTAGCTCAGGACTCCTTTCCTGACTGTGTGTTCCTGCAGGGGTGTTGTGTACAGACCTATTGTGCGTAGTGCTTGTGTGCATGTGGATTTACAAACTTAGGTCATATGATGTCAGTATAATGCTTTGCTTTATTTCCACCTCATCTCCTTTCTCTTTGATGTAGTGTTAACACTTCCGCTGCTTAATACTGTAATCCTGCTACTATATTATTCTTTTTTTCACATTATATAACAAAAATAACAATAACGTTAAGCATGTTTAAGAGGTTACTTACAAGGTTACAGTTTGCAGAAATACAATTTTGTTTTATTAACACAGTGACACTATCTTCATTATCTAAGCTAGCATTTTTTTGGCTTCATCAAATGGCAAAACGTGTAACTTATCCCACACTGCAATTACAGAAGTGCTGCAATCACAGCAGCAGCCTGCACACACTGTATAAAACACACCAGACATGACCACCATGGTGAACCTGATAACAGCCAGTAGGCATGCTGGTCTGATTTTCCAGCTTGAGCCACCAGAGACTTGTTAATTAGTAGGAAGAACTGTATCTGAATGCTTTTTCGCCCACACGCTTTCTATTGCCTGGTGACCAGAGGAACAAAACTGAGTTTAAATGAAATTCTGTTCAAAAAATGTTTTGCTTCTGCGCCACCTACATAAATCACAATGTTACATGAATGTTCACACAATTATACATTATTATAAAATATATACTGGATGTACATATATGCTGGTACATTCTCTTCTTTGTGACGATGTACTTGGATACAGTTGCTTCAGCACAGAACTTGCTAAAGCACAGATTTGGCCTTGCATTTGATTGTGTGTCCCCAGGCTGGTGGTGAGAGCGCACAGACTTGCCTTTCTCACAGTGTGTGGTGAAAAGAATGGCTGTGCCTTCCACATTACAATTACAAAGCTCAGATTGATTCAGCCTTGACACCCACTGTGTGCATCTCTGTATTGAACGCACAATGTGGGATTGAGTTCAATTCGAAACATAAAGGCCTATTCTTAAGCCATAATGTAAAATTCCTCCAAAAATGATAACAAAGACGTACCCCAATCATTGAAAGCAGGTGATTTTCTTATTTTTCAGGTCTCAATAATAAACAATAATTATGATTATAGATAAGTCTTTTATTATATTTGTTCTACTTGGTTTCTCAGTCAATACAAAAACAGTAAGGGTATGATAAACAAACTGTTTTACTGTTTTCTTCTTTGACAATGACATAAAAGAACATTTTGGACAAAGCCATATTTCTTCTAACAGTGAGTGCATGAATGTGTTCAGTCCAATCTTTCATTGTGAATTCATTGTGAACTTATTATCATCCACTTATTGTGCTAATTATGCACTTCTTGTTTTTTGGTCTTGGAAAAAAATCAGCAGAAAATTCCTGCAAATTATGAGACTAGGCTTGTGGTTTGCCTCAAATTCCAAGTTTTACACTATTGTCTAATTAGGATCAGTTAAACACGCTCTGTGGAGTCAGTCCTCCTTTCTGAGCAACATAAAATTACGTATACATTGATATCATCTTTCTGTCCACTGCAAAAAAGGTTCAAACTATGATAGATGCCTTCTGTGTTCTAATGACATTGGAAGTTTGCCAGCTTCACAAAAAGCTGCTTCTCCAGAGCACAGGTTCATTCTTTACATGTTCAGAAAGAAGCTCCAGTCATTCCAGCAGGGATTTATGTTTGATAAATGACTTATCAATGCTAGGCTTGTTGCTCATAACATCCACACCATAAGCCATGCTGACTGGTGCATCTTTTAACAGGATGAAGTTACTGGCTCATCCATTAACAACCACTCAAATGTAGTACCACAGGCCAGTAAGACTAAACTTATAAAGAGTGTATAAATGTATTAATAACATATTAAACCTTTGATCTGTGTTGATCTTACTTCATCCATCAATTTCTTTAGATATTGTTACTTTAGAGATCTTTCTATAGAGATTGTTACTGCTGCCCATTATTTGAGTAGTTAGTGTATATTAATGATTTCTGAAGTTAAGTTATTTATGATCTAAACAATAGCTGTTATACACAAAACAACTATTCATAAACTCTATGAGGGTGGTCATATTTTAAAGATCGAGAAGCTGGGCAGCTGGATCGCCTAGTGGTTAGGGTGTTGGCCCTCCAATCAGAAGGTTTGGAGTTTGAACTGCTAGTGTCACCACTGAGGCATCCTTGAGCAAGGTACCATCCCCACACTGCCCCTCATTGGCAGCAGCCCACTGCTTTGCTTGGTGAATGGGTTAAAATGCAGAGAAATAATTTTACATTGTTGAAACCCTAATAATAAACCCCTAAAAAAAACCTAAACCCCCCCAAAAAATAACAGTTTACTTTGTTGTTATCTCATATCATCACTGTCCAAAAACCCTAGGTGTCTCAAGTAGCTGCCCTTTACATTGTATGAAACATCCATAGACAATGAGCTTCAAAATTATTTAATTTCTCCAAAATTAAAAAATGTCTTCTTCTGTTAAGTGATTTATTTTGGAAACGCTCATTTTTATTTGCTTAGCTATTTAGCTGGCAAACTAGGACACTGAGAGATGGAGAGGTGTAAAGGTGGACTGGCTGTCAGATAAGCCCTGGTAATGATCCTGAAAAGAAATAAACTTCACTGTCCAATGTCAGTTTAAGCAGTGATGCTGCTCTCTGAGTTGCTTTATATCCTGCTGTTATTTTGAGCTTTGGTATTGACTGATTATGTAAAACACCTTATGTTTCTGGCGTCACTGAGACACCAGACACCAGACATATCATGTTTACCATCGAGATTTGATTAGGATGCCACAAAGACCTCCTCCTTTGATCCAATTATACACTATGTTTACCTCGAGTCACTTCCTGTTAAGTGTGTCACAGACCCTGCCTCAGGGTACGCAGGGATCATGCCTGCCACAAAATATTGCTATTGACAGAAACTAAAGTAAAGTGGCTCTCCTTCTGTCTATCTGTGCATGTGTGTGTGTGTGTGTGTGCGTGTGTATGTGTGTGCGTGTGTATGTATGTGTGTGTGTGTGTGTGTGTGTGTGTGTGTGTGTGTGTGTGTGTGTAAATGAGTGTGACCATTAGGTCCATACTAATGTTTCATTCAGTGATGTTTGTGAAGGGTCACCAGCTGTTTTGCAAACATCTGTTCCTCATAGAAGTGGCCATGGATCCCATTTCCTAAATCCCTGTCATGTTTAGAGAGAGAGATTAGCTTTGTGCCCGCCTCATATTGCTCTCCTCCTCTGTGGAGTGACTCTCCACTGCATGCTTTAGCTGCAAATCAAACAGTGCTGACAGAACCATTTGCTGGGTTTGATGGACAGAGGCTTTAAGGGTGCGGTTGCTTTTAATTAGCCGCCAAGCTGCAAGGCCCTATGCCGAAATGAGCCCATCCATCAGTGATGCAAAAGCAACTAAATTATTCTAATTTACATGCAGACACAAAGCCAGGGGCTGTTTCCAGCACAAATTTGTATGCGCCTTTGTGAATGCTTCCCCTTCTTCAAATCGACAGCTCTCTTTTTCAGCGTGAAATTATAATTATTTTAAATACAAATTGCCCAAATAGTAAAGAAATGGGAATAAAATTAAATTAATTTAGGATTTATTCAAATTTTTTTGATGCATAGATGCTTCTCTTTTCTGAGCCCCATATTAAAATGAGAAGCATATTTCTCCTTAGATCAGAAAGCAGTAAGACAACAGTGATGCAAATAAGCCATTTAATAAGCCAAAATAAACATCAGCTTCACCATCTATTCTATTTATATATTATAAAATATGAGTACAAAAATATAAGGCAGGCATATGCTAGTCAAGTCAGTTGACCTTGACTTTGGATCCAGATGGATGAAACAGATCTAAGAGACTTTGAAATAGGGGTCAGTATTAGGGCCGGAAACTTCAGTCACAAAGACCTTCTCAGCTGGCTAGTGTTTCAGTAGAAACAGTGACTGAAAAAGACATCTGCGTTTAAATCTGTGGAAAGACATCAGTAAATACGGCAGGCAGTTGTGGCTGAAAGCACATGTTAAATGAGTGAGATGGTCTTGTCATAGGTTGATATGGAAGGAAAATCAGAAGAGCAGCTGTTCCTCAGGTGATGATACTATGAATTCAGGATGTGATTAGATTATGTCAGCATGAACAGTCTGTCAGCCACGACACAGAGAGCATATTATAGAAGGGCTGCTTTGTAGAAATCCCTCTTGATAAAGATGCACATTTGAGAGTGATGTAAAAATCACAGGTACTGATCTACTGAAGTGTGGAAATGGTAAAAATATGGTCAGACAAGTCATCATAAAAGTGGGCAAGTACATGTGTGATGTACACAAAGAGATGCTTGACCCCTACAATGAGGAGCTCTGGTTCTGTTTTTCTGCATTTTGGTCACTACATAGTTAATCATCTTATCATGTGATGAAACTTTTCTGTTTGGATGGGAGTTGTCTCTTTCTAGATCCACAGGACATTAGGGGTCACTAAATGATTTTTTGTGAACGAAAACAATGTAGATGAAATGCTACGGCCCTCACAGCCCTCTCCAGTGCTGTTCTCATTGCGTGTAGGAGCCAAAACCTAAGGCACTTTAATGTGTCAACTGTGTTTATATATTGTAAATGTAAATATTTACATATTGTCTTAAGACAGGGTTCAGTGTGTAAAAAGCATGACTAAAAATAGCTGTTAGCCTACTGTGTTTTATAATAAAAATAGTATAGAGATTGTGGACTGTTTCTGTGTTTCACACATTTGAAGTCTACCACCACATTCAATACAAGAGACTTTCACTTATTTATTGACCTGTAAATAACAAATGTTGAATTCTGCTGAATAATACATAATGCACTTTATTGATTACACAGATGGAAGCAGCTTGCTTGCGGCCTGCTTTAAGTTGTTAGTTGCTCTATCTAATTTGTTGTTTGAGATATGTGGCTCCAGTCTCTCACTCCTCCATGTGGTGGTTGTATCAGGGGCAGCTGTGTGCCAAATGTGCCAGTACAGGCCTGGAGGATACATGCACATTTTTTTCTTCAAATCCAACCTTCAGACTATATGATATACATGCTTTTACACTGTTCACATGTACACAGTGGCCAAGCAGTCAGAAACGTTTTGTAATTATTTTTCCTCATGTAGGTAAATATTATGTGGGTTTCATTGTTTTTTGTTCCAGAACAATGTTCTATAAAAATAATGAGAATGAACTACGGCTCTAAAAGTCAATGATATATACAAACTCTGCAGAAGCCTTACAGCACATCTGAGAAAATGATATACTTAGCCATTCATCAGCCATTTATCATGGAGGAAGCCCCAGTGTTTACAGTTACCATCTAATACCTGCTTCTGCTAATTAAATCAGGTGTGCTAATGGAATTAAAGTGTGTTGCTGGATAGCTAGAATGCACCAAAGCTAAATATCTTGCAATATTTTGCTATATTTATGTTCTAGTAATTTTATTGTCTCATAGTGCATATTACCTAATATCCTTTAGTGCTTTCACATGAAAAAAACACACTTACCTCCAAGATAAATAGTTTTATGCCATTTCCTTGAGTGTGACTTTTGGACACATGGATATATGCTTGTGTCTCTATACGTCTGGCAGTGCATTCCCTTGACTGAAATGCCCACTGTGAGAACAGTAGAGGGCAGTCATTCTCCCTCATGTCTTAATTTACCTTCAGCCTTATTTGTAGGCATTTCTGTAAACCATGGGTGTATTTTGTAAACTGGTAATGTCCATATATATTACAATCACTTTTCCAGTACACATCTACCCACACCTCATAAACTTATCGGAACAGTCCAGTGTTCGGTAACAGAATCATCAGGGTGTCTTTATACTACGTGCTGGATGCGGGTGTTGTCCTACACCTCATTATTATTATCTTTGTTTAAATTCCTATAATCTGAGAGATTATGCTGGTCATCACTGAAGAGTAACTTTTCCTCTCGGCTCTCCCTGAAAGCCCAGAGAGAAAGGGGTGGAGGTGGGTGGGGCTTAATCCGGCAGGCTCTAGGACAGGAGGCGTCTCGGAATGAGCTCTGGTTTAACGCTTCAGCACTGCAACTTCAGATTAGAGCAGGAGCCGGAGCACCAAACTAGCAGATCCTCAGAAAGCAGCAGATCGTCACCCAGCAGCATTGCATATCCCCCTGCCCCTGCACACCGGATACCTCTTCTTCTCCTTCTTATCCTTGGTGACACAGTTTCATTTGAACTTTCCAGCAGGGACCGTTACAACTTTATTGAAGTTTTCGGGTTTTAGGAGTCGCTTTTCTTCCTCCGTGGATTTTTTGGAGCGACCCTGATTGCGCGTGCCGGACTCACCCCCGGTGAGATGGGCTGGACCGTGTGAGAGGCGGTGGCGCTGGTCTTACAGGGTTCTTGAGGAGCAGCAGTGTGAGATGAGATGAAGGCTCCTCTGGTGGAGATGCTCGCGGCGCTCCGGGAGCCCAGAGAGCGCGCGGAGGGCCGAGAGGAGTGGGAGCGCGCGCGCACACGGGAGCGCCTGGAAGCTGCGCTCGCGGGGCTCGGGGAGCTCGAGTACCTGAGACACAGACAAGAGGGGCTCGTGCGCGGAGCCCTCATACAACTCGAGGAGAGAGAAATAGAGAGCGCGAGCGGCGAGGAGGACAGCTACCTCAACAAGGAAGAGAAACTTCTGGAGGAGAACATCCTACTGCTGAGGAAGCAGCTGGTGCGTAAGAGTGTACACAGTAGAGTGTGTGTTGTTTTGTGGTATTGTAAATGTTCCTCTCTCTCTCTCTCTCTCTCGCTCATTCTCTCTCTCTCTCATGCGTCTCCAAAGTTTTTTTCCAGATACTTTTGCTTTTCCCCTTTAGTCCTGGTTTATTGAAGAGCATTGAGCTTGTGTTCCTCCTAATCGCACGCACGCACGCACGTACTCTGTTGCGCTGTTGGTCCGCATTCATTCGTTTGAAGCTGTCCCTCTCCAAATTAGGACAAATAATGTTCCTCTGTGGCTGGACTGAACTGCTCGTGCGTAAATGAATGCCGTTTATTTAGATATAGGTGTGAACCTGAAGAGTGGATTTAAGACTCACTGTTAATTAGAACACAGTCTTTAATCGGGATGCATAAAAAGAGGAAACTGACTGCTGTAAAGCGCTCATTAAGACAGCAGGACGGCTTTAGACAGTCGTTAATGTTATTTAAATTCAGCTTCCTGAATGTGAAATGTACTTATTCGTTCTCCAGGGGGGGCTGAGCCACCTGAAGCACATTCGTGAAGACTTACAATAGACCAAGAGACAGAACTTTTCCTAGACTAGCTCCCAGTCTGCTCTGAGCTTACAGCATGGCGCGATCACAAAGGCCGGCCTGCTCCGACCTATTTACTTTCACTGTTCAAATAATAAAGCAGGATACTTTTGTATAAGTATTCCTTTTTTGTTATAATTTTATGTCTGTCCCACTGTGCAGACAGGTTTTTGATAGATTTGGTGTTATGTGCATTTCTTGGTGTGAGAGGTCATAATTGTTAGTTTATGGGTGGCCGTGGGATCAGGTTCGTTGGATCCTTTGCTCACGGGGTGAACTGAAATTCACTAATGATATGCTGCGTTTAAAGGTGAATTCCAGTCTACACAGAAAAAAGTAAAACATGGATAGTTTTCAAAACCAACAAAACAATGAGATAAAATTAAAAAAGAATGTGAAGAACAAACATGTTGTTGGCATTTTTGGCTCAGTCTATCAGCACTGCCTGGGGTTAATTTAGCACTGTTTTAAAATAACCGCTGGCCCACTCTGCAAATGGACTCTGTGTAAAAATGGTCTCCACAGCCCAACATGCTGAGAGCCAGAGCCCATAAATCACAGAGAGCCTGCCTGTCAGGACTACAGTTTTTATTGCCTGCCAGTCTGCAGCAGAGGAAGCGCCATTCCACTGCTTCATATAGCCCTGGAATCTCTGCTTCTGCTGTCAGCAAACAGCAGTTCAAATGTGCAGCAGATAATGCACTGTTGATTATGGCCCATTTGAAGTTATGCATGTCTGCTTTGAGGGGCCACTTTTTCCTCGGACTGCTTAATTTGGAATGCAGCACATGATCCGGGTGTTGTCAGATGCATCCCATTCCGCATAAGTGGCGTGTTTTAAGCCGAATGGGCCTCCCCCCCACACACCAGTCGTGACTCTAATTTAGTCTATTACACTTGTCTGATCTGTACCTCCAGGCCACAAGCAGCCCAGACGACTGTGGGAAATAGACTTAAATTCCAGCGGGGACTGATTACCTGAAAGAACTCAGACAAAATCCTCCTTAATCAATAGCCTGAATACCAGAGCACTAAAACAATAGCTAGTTATCCCCGTGTATTGACTGTTTTAAGACTCCTCTGTGTGGTGCTGTGTTGATTTTCCCCCACCAGAGCAGCAGGGATGTGGTGCTGACCTCACCTCATTGTTCTTCTTCTGTAGAACTGCCTGCGGAAGCGAGATGCTGGTTTGATCAGTCAGCTGCAGGAACTGGACAGACAGATCAGTGACCTGCGACTGGACACAGAGAATTCACATGAGCATGTGGAGACTGACAGCCGGCCCAGCTCAGGTTGGTTCTGCATTGGCAGCAGTCGCAAGTTTTGGTTTTCAGACAGGTTTTAAAAGGCTTTGGAAAATTTCAAGTACAAACGATTCAAGAATGTTCTAGAGTGATGCAGATTTCTTACAGAAGTCTTTTGTTTATGATGTGATAGTACAGGAACGGCAGAGTGTGTGACATTACTCAAAATATTTGGTCCTAATTAAACCAGTGCCTTGAATCTAATTTTTTTTCACATTGCCCCATAATCAGAAGCCTTAATCATGTTATATCATTTATAATAAACCTACTTTGGGAACACAGAAACACCAGTAGTAACATGTGTGCCTGCCAGGCCTAATCTCGGCTGGAGACTGCTTAGCCGCTCTGTTTAAGCACTAATTTGGTAATATGAACAATCTGCGCCCTGTGCTAGCCGCCTACCAGCTGAGTTAGTTTACATTCCAAATACGAGAGGTCATTTTAGTGCTGGTCCTGACTACACTTTTGTTGCATGAAGTGTATATAAAGCAGAAATTGATTGCACATGTGTATGCTTCCTAGTGAATGTCACCATTGTTTAACAGATTTCTCTTTTTACTGTTTCTAATAGGTACTTGTGTCTTTTATTCCCCATTAGCTGCTTTATGTCGCAAATTAGCTTTCAGCTTTTATGTAAGCTGCCTTTAGGACACTGGAATTCACTTTGATATTACAGATTAAATTGACAATTTCGGAATCCATATCAGTGCATAAGTATTTCTAAGTGATTACCGTTGGCTTTATTTTGTAATGAAAACAGTTTGGTAATTTCTTCCTCCCCTTTCTCTCGTTGTAGGCTTTTATGATTTAAGTGATGGCACTTCAGGCTCTCTCTCCAATTCCTCCAACTCTGTCTTCAGTGAATGTTTGTCCAGCTGTCGTTCCAGCACCTGCCTGTGTGCCCCCTTTGACACCTCTCTCTGTGCCTCTGATGGAAGGCCAAAATCTGCAGGTGAGAGCCCACTTTAGTTCGGGTGTTATATGGGTATTTATCTTTACTGTCCACATGTTGGACCAATGTAGTGTTTACTAGCTTTGTAAGTGGAAGACTTCATTCCAGTGGCAGACCATTGAGAAGTATCGGCCTTGCATTGTTATAATTAGCAGAAAGTTCGTTTAAACAATTCAATCTGGCACAGTACAAACAGAGGCTAGGGTAAGAGAAAACTCAAACACTAGAGACAAAAACGGTTTCACAGCTCTGTAAATGCCCCCTGCCACACCTCTGATAAACCAAAAAGACAAAAGGCTCATTTGCACATCAAAGCTAATCAACCACCCACTTAGCTCAACACTTTAGGGTTAGGGTTAGTTTCATTGCTGTCATAGAAACAGTTGTAGTACTGATATGTAGAATCTAAGGATGGTTTTGGGGTGGGTGCTATGTGTTCTTTTATTAATATCTCTATGTGTTTTCCCGTTCTGCTTTTCTAACCGTCTCTATTGTTCTTTGCAGATGAACTGGGTGTGTGTGCAGAGTGTGAAGGGCAGTGTGAGGATTTGAGTTCTGGAACAGTCCGCAGATCCCTGTCTGCTCCGTACTCTCCTTCTCCAGATGGGCCTTGTGATAGCCTGTCTAAGTACCACTGTGACCTGGTAGCCAAAAATGGTAATGACGTGTACCGTTACCCCAGCCCACTCCATGCTGTGGCTGTCCAGAGCCCCATCTTCTTCCAGTGTATGGCCAGCCATCTTAAGGAGGAATGTGGTCTGTCCAAGTCTGGAGATGTTCCTGGTGAAAACCAAAAACCTGAGCAACCTCAGAATTCTTCTTGGCTTGCTCCCCAAACTCCTCTCAACAAAAGACTGGATAGTTATATCTTTGGACTTCTTCAGAGGAGAGCACAGCCGATGAGGACCAATAAACCCAGAACGAGCATAAACACAGATCCTTCAAAGAGTGTCTTACGTCAGGCTAGTCTCTGTGTGCGGCCCTCTGCCCCAGGACAGACCCAGCCATGGATTGCTGAACTCAAACCAAACTGGCAGACCAGTTTGCAAGCAGTGGCAACATCCTGCACTGACCCCAGCACAGCGTCACCTCAAAGACAGTGGACTGTGGAGTCGAAGGGAGAACTTGTAGATAATGGAGCATCTTATTCTCAAAGCCAAACCCCTAATGGATACTTAATCAACAGTGACTTTAATACTAATAGTCTCTTAAAGAAGAGAGGCTCTGGGGCCAGTAAAGGCCAGCCATTAACTGTTGTTGCTAAGGAGTGCCAAGAACTGGGCAGCCCTAATGCAGTCTCTTCCCCTAAACTTCATAAGCATTCTTATTACCCTGCAGTGGAGGACAGTAAATCAGCACAGATGGTGAAAGCATGCACTCCTAAGAGGAACACTAAGGTCCAGGCGCCAGCAAGCGGTTCTTCTAAAGTAGAACGGCCTGCTCCAGAGCTCATCAGCCTGGGTTCTTCCTCTCAGAGTCAGGACGAGGGAGGACAGATGGTTAGTGCTCAGTACATCCCTGCCCAAGAGCAGAATGTCAGACTTCGTAAGGGTGGCACCAAGAACATTAAGATTGTTAAGGTCAAGAATGCCAGCAGCTCTAAATCTAAGACCCATGCTGCCGAGCCTGTTTCAGATACAGGCCATGACAGGCATCATCGGACAGGATCTAGGAGATCTCGACCAGTGGAAGACATGGGTCATTCTCACAAAGCTTCCAAGAGGACTTCTTGCAAAGCCAAAAGGATCCCAGCTGCAATCCCTGAAGGACGAATCCTGGAAAAGCACTCCTCCTCAGGCAGGTCATCTTCTCAGAGACACCATGGGCACCACAGGCATCATGAGGCAGTGCTGGCCAAACCCAAATACAAACGCAACGACTATCACCGTAGGCTGCGGGGCATCCCAGAAGTGCCTTATGAGGAGGCATTCAGAAGGGCTCACCGCAGGCAAAAAAGGGAAATTCTTGGCCACATATCAGCCATGTATCTCCCTTCCAATGCAAGCTTCACAAGCCCTTATGCCTATGCGGGCAGCGACTCAGAGTATTCTGCTGAGTGTGCTTCTCTTTTTCACTCGACCATCCTGGACACTAGTGAAGATGAGCGCAGTAACTACACGACCAACTGTTTTGGGGACAGTGAGTCAAGTGCCAGTGAGGCGGACTTTGTGGCAGAGAGCAGCACTACCAGTGACTCAGAGGGCAGTGCTGGGGTCAACTGGCCCCAGTTCGGTCAGGCCTCTGCAGGATCCACCCTGACCCATGAAATGACCTCGGCACAGGCCAAGGCCTTCGTCAAAATTAAAGCATCCCACAATTTAAAGAAGAAGATTCTACGCTTCCGATCAGGCTCTTTAAAACTCATGACCACAGTGTGAGAGACTCCAGGGGACTGAGATGCAGCCAATCAAATTGACTGCTTTCAGAACTTGGCCAATCAAGTGCCTAAGCAGAGTTCAGCTACACTGCTTAAAAGCCATCTGAGTAACATTAAGGAGACCTTTCATTAGGAGTGCATTTGTTCAGTGAACTCACTCCCCTGCACTTTTGGATTCCTTTAAAACAAATGTTAAACAAATGAGAAGCATCTGAGTAGCCCCATTGTGTCATTTTCTGTAGCCATATTTATTAAAAACTCATTTTTTTGCTGTGAAGCATCTACATAGCTAGTGCTATGCAAATGCAATCACTAGACATGGTTTAATTTTCTAAATAAAATATTTAAAACTTAATATATTTGGTTAGTCCTATGTGGAATAGAATAGAAATTTTGATACAACTGATTCAGTTGGTGTTAAAAAGCAGAAGACAAGAAATGGAGTGATAGACCGAGTCTATCTTCAAATTGTACAATGATAATGTGGGCAAGTTCACCTGCTGATGACATAGGGCTTTTGTTATATGCACAAAAAATATGCATGAGCAACTGCATTACTATTTACCTTGTGGTTGATGCCTATTAGCTGTAAATTGCATTTTTTGTAAATAGAATGTCAATGTTTGTTCATTTCTGGTGTCTTACCTTTTTATGCTTTATTAAATGTTGAATTTGAAACTACAGTTATTGCTTTGGATCTATCAATCAGTCAGTTTTCTTTATTCTCTGGACAAAAATGCTTCAAATGTTTTCACATGCAATACCCAGTGTCAAGGTACTGAGTGACCTATCAATGAATTAAGACCTGCGAAGACTTGTTCCCTATCATATCTTTAAACTCCTCCCCTGGCTCTGTGCCAGGTGTGCAGTGTCAGTGGATGAGATGGAGAGAGAAAATGAGAGAAAAAACAAAAACGTTATTTTTTTGACCATTCGTCAACAATAACAGTGAGACAGCAGTTAATTACAGTATCTGTTATGGGTTGTGGGGTAAGTAGTATGCAATTTTTAGGGCATGGTGTTACAGGCTGATTTTCATGAACAATACAGACATTGAAAGTGACCATTTGTCATATGTGAACACACCACAGCACATAGTGTGAACAG
>JBBPDB010000001.1:28685805-28697048 GCA_037974465.1 Brachypetersius altus
CAGGGTACCTCAGCGGTGCCTAGTGGTCTTGGGAATCGAACCCGGACTTTCTGATCACAGGGCGAATGCCCTAACCAGTAGGCTACCAGCTGCCCCAATGACATGAAAGACATCCACATTTTTTTCTAACTCTGTGTATCTCTCTGTCTCTCTCTCTTTCGCTCTTTCTGTGTATCTCTCTGTCTCTCGCTCTTTCTGTGTATCCCTCTCTCTGTGTCTCTCCCTCTCTCTCTCTCTCTCTGTCTCACATGCACACATACAGAATGCCTTCTCTTTTCTCCTCCAAATATTAAAAGATTCAGCTGCATCATTTTTGACTGGGTAAGTTCACAATTTATTGATTACTACATTGTTCAATGCAGTAATCCCCCGCTTCTCGCGGGACTTATGTTCCAAGGAAGGTTAATGTTTTTCGGAGAATAACCCCAATCTACTTGGGCTAAAAATACAAATTAGGGCTCGTTGGACAGGTCTCCTGGAGATGAAGTGTCTGAGTACTTTCCCTGCTGAGATATGCAACTCGAAGTTAGCTCCTTATTTGAATTTTCCGTTCCACCATAAAGATTTAGTTTTAACCTTTAGTTGCTGGGACATGGCCATTGAAAATGAAATGGAAGCCATGCAGTTCTTCGGTTTTCTTTGTCTGGAAGAAAGTGTGGTGTTCTTTGCAGTCAAAAACACAAGACTTTAACTGTGGAGTTTGAAGATGGGTGGTAATTGTATGTGGTGCACCATCCGCCCCTGGTTCCCTCTACATGAAACAGAAATTGGTGTTTTTCTTCCTAGAGCACAGTATCTGCATGGGTCTCAGGTTGCTAAGCAACTTTGCCTTAAACTGGTAGGAAGGGTGGGGGGTGAAATATAATATTATTGAGTGTTGTTATAGTTTCGTGCTCATGGTGATGTAATCAAAAATAAAAAATCAGCCAGATGGGAGATTATTGGATTTAATTTTCAAATCATGATGATCAAACCGTAATTTAACCAGGTGGATGAATTAATGAGGCACATTTAAATTTTAGGTCAACTTTATAATGTAGTTCATAAGAACAAAAGAGACAGTCACATGTCAAGTGATTCGGTATATAAAGAGTTAGCAAAAATGAGTAAAGAACAAATTAACTTTGCTTTTAGTTGTATCTTTACAGGTCCAGGAAAATATTGTTTTACATGAAAGTGGTCTGTGTCGTAAAAAAGGTTGCGGGTTGTTGGTCTTTAGAGCATGTTTCAAAAACCTGTTTCTGTTTAATTACATTGTCTTTATTGTATCGTTGTTATGCACAAGCACATACAATAAAGACTTTTTAATTCAATCAATAGCACCATGGTGATTTGGTAAGAAACACATTCGCTGCTACAGCTTAGTTGAAATACCTTTAATTATGTTTATGAGACGTGGTGTCTGTACCTGTTAGGTCTAGCCAGGATAAATGGAGGCTAATAATTCACTTCTTATGAATCCTTGGTCACTGGCAATAAAGGTTGGAAGTGTATTTGTTCAGGAAACGTCTCTGCTTAGATTGGGAGACAGCAGTGTTTTAGGTCTTTTTTCTAGTGATTCTAGTGTGTTAAATCACTGTACTGGATAGGAATCTCCTACATTGCACTGTTTAGGGTTTCCCTGCTCAGATTCAGCGCTTTACAGAAGAATTGGGAGTGTTACAGCAGTACAACAGGCACCAAATACTGCTTTGCAGTGCATGAATATTCTAGACGTGGAATTGAAAGGCACTCTGTTAGTACCGTGTACAACTATGAGCCACACAGCAGGCACTGACATGTAAACGTGTTGCACACGTGAACGATGTCCTTACACGAGTTTCTGACCTTTCTGTCATTGGCTCAGCTCCTTAGCGGTCACACTGGATGAGGAATTTTCCTACTCTGTTCTGACTGGAGCAGAGCTGGTCTGGAAAGCATCTGGCTTTTAAAAGAGGAGCATGTCTGTTTGTATTACTGCAGCTGGGCGAAAAGAGCAGACCTTAATTCTCTCCTCTCAGACACTTGGCGAGTTTACGGCCTGTTATCCCACCCAGTCACAAGCTTTTCGTCCACAGTAATGTCTTCTGTGTAGACCACAAAATGTCCGTTTTCAGGAACTGACCGAAGATATATGGTTCTTTCAAAACCAGTCAGCAACAGCTTGCTTCTCAAAAGGTATTGGAAAGAGCATCAAAAGTATTGTGTGAGTTTGCTTTAATGCTTTCAATAATATAGAAAGGGAGGGTGACTTTATTAAGTCTGTAGTTACATTTCAAAAATCTGCTACCATTTGGCTGGTAAAGATGGGCAGAGGATTTGATTAAATGATGACAACTTTGCCCTACTTTGTTCATTTAAATGGTGGGCTGGGGAGTTAAATTAGGATTCAAAATAATGAATCAGTGTTCAGTGCTGAGAGTTAACTGCTAACACTTTAGATGCTTTCCAGAAATATCTATTATGTGCAACTTAACTTTAGATTCAGTGTAACAAATTCTTTTAAATCCAGCCTTAAGCTTGAAACCTTACCATTAGCGTAACCATTATGTGCATGGAGCGTGGAGGATAAACCCAATCACAGAGTCACACGAGAGAGTAGATGGTCCATGCGCTTTGATCTGAGAACGCTCCCATATAAGAGTAAAGATGGGAATCCGTGTTCTCATTCACACCCAGAAAAGGTGTAACATGAGTCTTAGTCCTAGTCTTAAACAAACCTTATTCTTAATCCTAACATTGTTGAGTATCAGGACTGTTACTCTTGAGTGCACATTTTTGCTTGTTAATGTGTTAATGTTAGTGAGGTCTATCGGAGTGTTTGCGGTTATTGTTTCAAATTGAAAAAAAAACAGCCACAGTGTTACGTAATTAAAAATGTGCAACAATTTCAACATGTTCTTTATAAAGAGTTCAAGAGGAGTTCATACTTCAACATAAATGTCAAGCCAAAGGAGTTTTCATTTTTGTGGCTTTTACCATAATTGCTCTCTCATTACATGTTTGTAAATTTAAAAGCACTGCGGAGCATGAAAAGAACAATCTGCCCGTCTCTTGAGTGGTATGCACTGATGAGGGGTTTTGTTGCATACTATTAACTACAGAATATATATACTGACTACGCTGCATAATATCAAACAACCTAATCTCCAAGACTCAGCAGTAACAAAATCTAAGGCAATTATGCAAAATCAGTACATTTTCAGTCAAAGAATACAGTGGATGCTGATGTCTGCAAGAAAAGAGGTCAAACCAACTGCTTTTGGGACACATTGTCCTATTCTAGCAGTAAATGATCTTTACTACTTTGTAATTTTGAAAACAACGACTGAAGTACATCTGTAAACAAGTGCCACATTTACATGACATGTTATATGATGCTTTGTACTATACATTTTTTAGAAGACCCAACCAAACAGTTCTATCTGATGGCGCCTGTGGTGGAAGCAGAGCTGGAGGACCCCATGCCTGTGTGTACTTGCTGCCTGCCCAGAGTTATGGCTTACACTTGTGTTGAGTGCTGGACTGGTCGGCATGGTGTCCAAGGTCAGGGCACCCTGATGAACGGGCGGGTGGGGGGTATAGACAGTAGACTATGAGAGGCATGCGGTCTGGGTTGATTTAGCCATGGTCCTGAGCTGCTCTCTGGGGCACAACGATGACTATGAGAAATGACACTCAAATCCTCCTTTGAACCAACTTGTTCACTTGGGTCACCATGAACTTAATACTTGAGCAACTGGTGGTTAACCCACACATGCACTTTAATATATGCTGCACCAATCAGTATCTCTTTCTCTCTCTCTCTCTCTCTCTCTCTCTCTCTCTGTTTGTGTGTTTAGGTTTATCACAGGCATTAATCACATAAACCTCTGTTTATTATTCAGTTATTAATCTTAAGCCTTAAAACGTATCTCAGATTTCTTTCTCTCTCAAAAGGTTCATTCATTTGTCATCGTGATGGTGAATCAAGATGCTCAAGACTAGGCCTCTGGGTAGGTTCCTGTGAGAGCAGAGGAGGAGGGGACGGGTGTTATGCTCTGAACACAACCATGCTAGAATGACAAGGCCATTTTGAAACCATTAAGGTTGCTTTTTTGAGCCGTTTTGTTAAAGGACCATTGAAGTATGCACAGAAAAGTCCTGTTCATTTACCCAAACTGAACTGATTTGTGTAGTATGTAATTAGAGTTTTGTATGATAATTTTTAACACAAAAGCACTGAAAATTTAGTCTGAACTTGACCTCCAAATTGTTTTAAACTTTTGTGTATTTTTAGACTCCAGTCAGCAGAATTATTTGCTAATTGCAAAGCGATTATGATGACTGTTTATGACTGTAATATGCATTATTTTAGATGTGTAGATACGGGCCTTCTGCATATAAAATGTGTTTTTTTAGTTTTTGCACTGGAGCTGTAAGGCAAATGTTGGTGATAGACACTAGAACCCAGTGCTCAGCCAAACTGCTTGAATTAAACTGTGTTCGCATGTTTATTGGTCAGTTTTGTGGATGTGGTTTAGGACACAGTCCCTTAATTTTACGATAGCTTTGTGAATACCACCCCTGCTGTTGTGTAAAATGGCCACCTGTTGTGGTGAAGTTTTGTTCATTTTTGTAGTTCTCTGTATGTCAGACTGTGTCCTAAAACACATGGATAAGTCTGTGTCAGCTTAAAAAAGATCTAGATGCCATTTGAGCAGGTTGAGAGAGGTTTTGGTGATGTGTTTTTTTTTTTCGAAAGGGTTTTAGGCTTTTTGCGTTCTAGCTGCATATTTAAACAAAACAACCAACATTTGGACCGTAAAAACGTCTTGGCTGATCGTGGCTTTATTGCTTTGCCCCTAGTACGGCTAGACTGAATAGAA
Source organism: Brachypetersius altus (assembly GCA_037974465.1). Taxonomy (NCBI): domain Eukaryota; kingdom Metazoa; phylum Chordata; class Actinopteri; order Characiformes; family Alestidae; genus Brachypetersius; species Brachypetersius altus. The sequence continues at coordinate 28,690,653 of JBBPDB010000001.1, forward strand.
CAGGCTCACAGCCCAATTTACGGAGGTAAATTTGATACCTGGTGCTTATGGGGTGAGTATTTAACCAAAGTCAATATTTGACTTGTCCCCTCAGTGTCAGTCATATGCTTTGTTTCCCAGCATAAACTCCCAGAGAGATCTATTTGTTCAGTGTCAACTAGTGACATATCAAAACTATTTGTTCAAAACCAGATATATTCATCTGACCTTTGCCAGAAAGTTCCTTATCATCTTAATTCTCAGTTTGCCAGGAATACACATGCTGTGATGACAGGGCACTCTAACTGATAATGAACCTTGGTGGAGAATCATGCAAACATGCACTGTACACACTCCATTTACTTTTACTGTGAAAGTGCCTTCAAGTACTGACAAGGCCATAAAAATGGAGGCTGTGGGTTAGCCATGCCTTCTTTCCACTGACAGCTCATTAAACTCTTCACTAGAGCTGTCCAGGATTGTGGTGCCAGCAAAATAGAGTTACTTCTGAGGATTACTTTTCATTCCTCTGAAATATTTTCCTTCTTTTGCTTCTATTTATTACGGCAGATAATATGGCGCCTTTGCAATTAGTTCTGTATTTTTTGCACAGCCTCATATGAACTTGACAGAGGAGATAACTGTTAAACAACGAGGCATTGAAAAGCTCATGTTAGCCATCTCCACTGCAGGGGGTTTATAGTCAAAAAAAGGATAATTAAGTACCAGTGTTTCAGTAGAGTAGCTAGCTAATTACACTCTGATTGCTATAGTTTATCATGCATAAATATGCATGAGAAGTCATATCACTATTTACCTTGTATTTGTAAATAGTGATATAATAATGACATAACAGAACTAAGAGGTCTCCTCCAAGCGTGTTGAGCTGTTCAGGGACATGGGTGACAGTCCCATTGGTGGTAATGCAAGTGCTTTGGACACAACCAAATTTGGGAAGTATCTGACTATTATTATTTTTTGGACTAAAATACTTTTTATGTTTCAAATGCAATAATTGTGCCAGTGTAGTAAGTGATGTGGTGTGTCAAGTGGATTTTAGGCATGTTTATAGAAAAATTATCTCCTTTTTCTCTTAATGATGATTTTTCATTTTGTTTTGGTTTTTCACTATGATGTTCAAACACACCAGTAGCCCGATGCAACAGTGAAAATTTGTAGGTTTTATATTTTGTTACAGGCATACAATGTCATCCTGAAACTGTTTGCAGCATTGCAAATGATCCATAGTTTTAACTGTGCAGAAGGAGCAAAATGCAATGTTTACTAATACATGCAAAAGCTGTCAGGAAAAAGAACTGCTGTGTTCAAGGTGGAAATAAAGAGTTTTTCACTCATTACAGAAAGGTGACTTTATTGTGTTTTATGGAACTTCGGACCAAGAGTCCACATATGTGGACATCATTTTTCTCTAAAAGTACATCATATTTTTTTTTTATTAGGTTCCAATAAGCCCAAAGAACAAAACAGAAATAAAAATGCATGTAAAAAAACAGCTTGGGCCTCAGGAGGTTAAAGAGTCCATATCAGGGAAAAATTAGTTTTCTTCACTTTTTCAAATAATGATGTTGTTAGTGTTGGCTAGAGGGGTTGTTGGCCTCCAACCCCTATAGCCAACATTAGTGTTGTTTGTTAACACTGTAAACATATAATATACCTTCATAGTTCATGCAATCCCTGTTTGAAAACTAAGCTGCTGACTAAAAGCCCATTTTGAATTCAGTCTTTCTATGATGTCTTCAAAATCTTCACATATCTGCCTGTTCAGTCAGCTGTAATTTTGCCCTGAAGTTATAGTGGGTAAAAATATCATATATTTGAATATGCATCAGAAGATTCAACTCTTTGGTCAAAACACAATTGTTTAGTATTTTGACTGCTACAGTGTTATTTGTCTGCAGAATCTGCCTCAGTATTATGGCCCAGTGTGACTGTGGCTCCACTTGAACATGTGCTTGATTTCATCTCATCCCTTCTCTTTTCCTGGAGCTGCCCTTCAGAGTTGCTCCTCCTGGAGCTCATTTACCCTTTCCCTCTAATTACAACCCTCTGTTTGTTAAACATCACTTAAGAGCCATGTTCAGGACACAACGACCCATCTCAGAGGAACGACTACTGCTCTGAAAGCACATGTGTATGTTTGTGTGTGAGAGACAATGACGGAGAGAGAGACGGAAAGAGAAAGAGAGAGACAGAGATGTTTGTGGGCTGCCGACTCCCCTGTCCCTCCAGCAGTCTATGCTTCTCCATTGATCTTCAAACAAGTCACCGAGAGTCATAAAGTTAATGAGAGGAAATGGAGTAAAGATATGGAGAAATTGGGTGTGTAAATCAAAAGGGCCTGTGTCCAGACACCCGTCTCAGACCAAACATCCTCGGATGTGTCTCTGCTTCCTGGTAGAATCACATCTGGACATTGATAAAAGAGTTAAGGGTGATTCAGCAGGTCCCCTCTGGGTTGAGGACCAGTCAGTTCATGAAAGCTTGGAAGCCACGCTGTCAATTTGCATATTCATGCCATGTACTATTGTTCAGACATTGCTGCATAACGTGACCCCAAGAACTAGCCAGTTATTTTTATGTGAGGCAAAGAACTACTCTGTTTTTAAAACGAACAAAATGACTAGCTTGTGCTGCATAAAATCACTGTATAAATTCCATATCCACCAGGCCTATATATATTCTTGGTATGGAGTACTCATTGTTTTGCATGAAAACAAACATGCAGAGGCTTAACCTTCAGGAGAGTTCTGCTCTCAAGACAATGAAAACAAACTGTACCTGTGCTCTGCTTCTTCATGATTGGCTTAAATCTGTGCCAATTTGAATAAGTAAATGGTGACAAACGATCTAGTTTTTATGAGCAGATTAAACACCCTGTGTGACATCTTGATAGCAGCAGAGGCTATGGTGAGCAATTCCTTTTCAGTGGCGGTTGGTGGTCTCATTTGATTATAAAGCACTAGGGAAGGGACAAAATATAAAGTGTGTTTAAGGGCATAGAGTTTGAAGCATCTGTAGCAGTTGAACAGAAAGTCCAGTAGCACGAAGAAAAATACATTTCATTTTAGTTGAATCTAAAACTAGCTCAGTTATGACATTGAAAAGACATTCTAATCACAACTAAATGTATATTTAATGTTCATAAATAACACCATTTAGGTTTTGATTTTCCAATAGTGATTTACTGCCTTCACAATTTATATTGCGTATTTGCTCTATGGAGTTTTGTTGAAGTTTTTATTTCACTTGATAGAGAAATTAGTGGTCAGAGCAGAGATTAGCTGAGAGTTGCATCTGTGTCAGATGGCTGAACATTATTAACAAGTTCTTGAGATAAAAAAAAAAGCTGTTAAATGTCAAAAAATGGATACTATAAATGTACCACTACAAATGTACCATGAGAAATGAAGTAGGCAACTGACTCTCCTCTGTTTAAGCATGATGCAGTTTTGCGTAAAGCATTTTTAACAGTAGGGTGCACTGTTCTGAGAATACTATTACTTAAGAACTGGGGCCCATCTTGATCTAAATCAGGTTTATGCAAACACATAAGCGCAGACTTTGTAACTGATGCAGATACTGAACAAGAGGCAATTCTGTCATTATTCTGTATCCTGATGCACATGGCTGCTCACCTCCTCCGAGATCAATAAAAAGCCCATAATTCTCGCATATCTGTAATGCTGGCATCTGATAGTTAGACTGCTGTGTCCAACAGCAGTGCCCCGATCTGACAGGCCATAACTCTAACAAATAGATAAATGCATCTCTATTTAAATGAGCTCTCCGGCTGACCTCTGCGAGAGTGCAGGAGGACGGCAGGCCGTGAGGAGCTTGTTTGGAAGGAGGGGTGTGTGGGCAGGGCAGGTGATTATTGTGAAACGCATTGTCTCCTTAATAGACTTTTTTCCCCCTTTAGCTTTCATCAGCGGCCCTAGCCCTGCTGCGGCCGGCCAGGGAGGGGTCGTCTGCACCCTGGGGGAGAGAGAGGCCTCAGAGAGGTCACTGGATCCCAGGGGGGAGGGGAGGAGAGAGAGGCTGGTGGTCTCTACAGGATCCTTCATTTCATTTACATGTAATCAGAGCTATAGAAAACAAGCTTGAGGGAGTCATGGGATGCTTTTGAGCAGAGCTGTATTTGATGTTGGCTTTAAGTGGGGAATGGGTAAGGGGGCTGGGCTGTTGCTTTTTAACCGGTTTCCAGCACGCTTAATTAGGTTTTCATAACGAATGCTGTCGGAAGAATTGGGCATAAACTACAATGCAAAGTCATTACGCGGCAAAAAAAAGATATCTTAAAAAGAATAGTTTAAAGGGGAATTCCTCTGTTGAAAAAAACATAAAAAATTAAACAAAGTCCATCTGAGTGGTTTCCAGTTGTTTTGTTAGTAAAGACTAGTAAATGTTAGTAAAATGTTAGTAGTTAGTAAATGGTTGTATTTGTCTTTTACACATTCTGACGCCCAATCACCAACACGAATCACCAACACGCATTACAGTAAAGGAAAATCTGAGCTGGAAAGTTTCTGTCCAATCCACCACTTCATATCCAACCACACTAAAGATTTCAAAGATTACATTTGAAAAATCATTAAGCATTAGTATATATACACACACACACACACACACACACACACACACCCACACACACACACACACATATATGCCTCCCCAAAAATATGGTCCTAGAACCATATATGCCCCCAAATATGGTCCTAGAACACTTCATTTCATTATAAACTCAGTTTAATGCATTACCCTTAAAGAAAATGTAAAGGTAAATAAATAATCAGAATCTTTATTGTTTAAAAACCGCAGCATGCAAAGACTCGTACACAAAAGAAGCGTTGAAATAACTCTCTCTACCCACATGTTTAGACAAGGCACAGCTTACTAATATTAAGTAAACTTAGATAATTTGGGGGGAATGCTTAAAACACGAGAACAATACGATGCTACATGCTGCAGCAGGTTTCTTCTTCTTCTTTTTATGGTGGTAATACAGTTAGGTTTTCAGACAAATCTGCGTTAGACTGAGGGGTTACTATATACATATATATACTACCTGTCAAAAGTTTGGACACACTTTCTCATTCAATGTTTTTTTATTATTATTTTCTGCATGTAGATTAATATTAAAAACAAACAAAAAAATGAAGGAACACATAGAATTACGCAGTAAACCAAAAAAAGAGTTAAACAAACCAGAATATATTTTGTAATAAGGTAATGATACACTGTTGTTTTTTACTATATATATATATATACAGTAACCCGTCAGTTTAGATTCAGTCTAATGCAGATTTTCTGAGAACCGAACTGTATTACCGCCACCAGTCCATAAAAAGAAGTATTAGTATTTAGTATTAGTAAGCTTTATTTAATAAGCTTTATTTAAGTTTATTTAATATATACACTGAACGTCTGGAGATTAAGCAGAGAGTGATTCAAAAACAACATCTCCGTATAACATGTTCGTTGCATAACTGTCTCTTGGAATCTGATCTAACTTGCCCTAAGGAGCGTCCTGATAAAAGCAGCTCACCGCCATTATAAAACATTGATGACTTATCTGATAATGACTAAAGACAGTCATTAGGCTGGCAGCCTGATCTTTAGACTGCTCTTAGTGCCAGAAAAGTCCTTTTTAAAGCTCTGTGACTTAATGAAAAGGTAATTGTTGTGACTCATAGTCTCTTAGAATAGTAGTTCTGGGAAAGACAGCGGATCTTTAACATACCTTACTTAAACTCATCTATTGTTCCTTTAACAAAGAAAACCCAAAAGGCAGCATCCTTACCTCGTTACATTTTTAAAAAGTCTAATTTTAGTCAAAGGCCAGAGCTGCTGATGTAGTTTATGGGGCATGAAATGAGCTGAGGCATCAAAGAGAGCAAAACAAACTGAACATCCCTGTCACCTGTGCACACAGAAAACACAGCTCAGCAAAGCAGAAGACCTTATTGTGATTATCCATCTGTGTGAGAGGTATTAGTTTATATGAAAGGTCCCAGATAAATAACAAGCAGTAAGCTCAACTATTGACATTTCTCCCAACTTTTGTATATCTGGCAGCAAGTCATTTTCTCTCTCTTTCTGTCTTTACCTAATTAATGGGTTCAGGTAATTTACCACCATTTATTGGGAAAAGAATGGGTCAAAATAGGTTTATAAATCAAATACACTGCCCTCCATAATTATTGGCACCCCTGGTTAAGATGTGTTAAAAGCCTTAAAAAAAAAAGTCAATTTTTGGAAGCATACTCTCACACTGAAAATTGTAGAAAAGTGTAACCTTCAACTTCAAGTGAGTTTTAAGGGGGGAAAAACTCCCTGACTAAGAAATAATTATTTTTCATACAATCACCTGTTCCACAATTATTGGCACCCCTAACA
>JBBPDB010000001.1:28697923-28714613 GCA_037974465.1 Brachypetersius altus
TAAGTTTTTATCAATACCCGCCAAAATGGTTTTTAACCCGCATTTGGCGGATTGGCGGGTGTTAATTTCGAACCCTGTTTGTCACAATTAAGTTTGGGTCATTTCTACCCTTCTACATGTGTTCCATCCTACAGTAAGTTTTATTACTGTGTAATGGAAGTGTAGCAACAACAACTCATGCACTGGACAATTTTTTTTGGATAAGACCCTATCCTGTTCCACCATGACTGTGTGTCTGTTCACAAAACCGGTCCAGAAACACATGGTGTGATGAGTTTAGTGAGGAGGAACTCTGGTGGCATAGAGCCCTGACTTCAACACAGTTGAAGACTCTCAGTTATGATGAACTGAAATGCTATTTTGTCTTGACACAGCATTTAGGGCACTATTTCACATTTCACTATAAAGTACAGCTCTGCACAGTTTTGTCTTACAGTTTTCTTACATTTAGCAGTAATTGTGCTGGCGTAATACATTTACTTATGTACATATTTGATTAGAGATAAATCAATACATTTGTTCTTCAGTGCAAGTGCTGATCTGTCGTCTGTCCGCAGCCGCTCATTATGATAATGAGACAATTGTGGATGATGACTAATGACTGTACAGTCCAGCCTATAAACACTACCACCCCCTTCGTTCCGCCCTTCCTTCCGCCCCATGCTAAATAGACTGCAGAGGAAGTTTCTGCTTCTGTAATGAGAATTAATGACTGTTGTTTTTCCTTTTCATATAAGAGTGTGGTTTTCACATGCAGTTTGCTTTTCGGGGACTAATTACAAAAGTCTTTGTTGATATTTCTCTTTAAATTGTACTTCTTTGAAATAATAGATGCAGGAGCTGGAGTTGATTTGCTTTGTTTTGGTAGTTGTAATGTATTCTGATAGTCACTCCATCGCATGATGTGTGTGTTGACAGAAAACCTTTGCCCACAAATAGGGAACAGGTGCTTTGCAAGCTATAGTGTGACCCCTGGTATAGCCTCAAAATACAATGAGGAGACATTACTGGTTCAGATGTCAAACTGGTGTAGAATTACTATGTTTCGGTGTGTGTTTGTGTGTGTGTGTGTGTGTGTGTGTGTGTGTGTGTGTGTGTGTGTGTGTGTGTGTGTGTTTTGTGGGTGGGTCAGGATCTTTCTGGGTACATTCCGAACAGACAGCGTGGAACGCATCTAGGGCATGAATGAGGTGTTCCTTGAAAAGGGCATAAATTCTTTGTCAACATGAGCAGATTTCATGAAACACTGAAAAGCAAAACTAAAGCCAGGACTGCATTGGGCATTCACCTAGCTACCGGCTGGCTTTGTACCAAGGGCCAGTGAGCAGTCATATCTGCTGTTGCACGGCATCGGTTGCCAACCACCGAGAGCCTACCGGGAGCTGGCTCTCCAACACAAGCAGCAGTGCAGAATGTGGCCACATATGGAAAATTCCATCTGTCTGAATTATTTGCAGAGCCTTGCAATAAGTGTCTTTGGAGTGTTTCAAAGAAGCTCCATGAAAGCAGTGCATTTCCTGTACATGCGCTCTGCATTGGCAGTAGTGAAAATTACAGCAGCCACATTTTGAAGCAGCTGAAAGGGATAAAGCCCTCAAGTGCTGGTGATTTATGAGAGTAGTGCACTGGTCTAGCACAAGCAGGAAAGAATAGGGTATTTCCTAAAATCACTGCTTGATAATTAGTATGATTATAATTCTGAGCATTTCCAGAAGGTGCTCTTGCCATCAGCAGTCCTTTTTAAAGCACTCTTTTAAAACAAGAGTCATATCCGTTGCTAATTCGCTAACCCAGTGCTGGAGAGTACCTGCAGGGTTGGGGAGTAAAATAGGCCAGCCTGTTTAGTTCAGTTTTCTGGAAGTTCCCCAGTACACAGTCATGTGGAGGCTTTGGGCCGAGGCTTTCCGGCTCTTACCTCCTGCAGCTCCACTCTCCCCCACTCACAGGCACGGTCCCAACACAGCACTCATGCAAAGCCAGAAGCCAGACTCTGTGGAAAAAAAGACATACGGTTGCACATCTTCCGTGATTTCAGACTGCACACTGTTATAAAAGTAAAGAGGTCCTAAATGGATCTTGGTTTGGATTAATGGTTCTAGCAAAACCTTATGTGGAGGTTCTGTTACAAGGTTATCCACACTCGCACATTTCATTTACTGAAGGGGTTCTTTAAAGAACCATACACCGAGGTTCTTCAGGCAACCTCAAGGGGTTCTTCTCTTGCATTGCCCCATAGCATGCCATGCCATGACAGTCTTTTCTCGCTTGTCTGTTTTTCTGATGTATCTTCTATGACATGTTTTTTAACAAAGCCAAGGACATTAAAGTAATGTGAATGACAGTGCAAGAAGACCCTTCAAAAAAAGGTGTGGTGATTCATTACTGCTGAGAATGAAGTCACTGAAGCAGAAATCATGTAGTCTCCAGAGTGAAGCATCACTGCTGTAGATCCAAAGAAATGTATGCAGCATGAATCACAACCACAGTAAAGCACATTTCTAATGTTTCATCTTGCCGTCAAAGCTCATTGTTTAGATAAGCTTTCAAACACTGCTATTATGAAAAGACATTTCCGCTAAACGCTTCACAAAAACGGTTAGTTTGTGTGTGTTAAAGTGATAGTTTGGAATACAATCTAATTTACACAATTCTCGCTTTACCCTAAAAGTAGCTAATTATCCAAGATGGGGTTTTTTTTTGCTAATTTAGGTTTGCATGGGAGTTACAAGGCTAATGTAATGGAAGAAGTGGACAAAGATCTTAATTCTTGAAGGCTGAATTTTGTCTTTACTTTAGTCATGTCACACATTTTAGAAATCTTATGAGCAAGATCCTTTCAAAATGTTTGACTCAATGTTTGTGAGTGTATTAGTGGGGTCGAGTGAAAATTTTAGATGCCAAGCTTGTCTTGGCTGACTGCATTTGCGGTAGCATGGAAAGTGTGTACATTTTTTGCCTTCTGTTCTGAGACCACCTTTGCTTTTTTTTTTGTCCATGAAGAACATGTAGCCCTGGCCAAGGCATGTTATCAGCAGTCACTAAAGCATCATTCTCCTGAGATGGATGTCAATAGCTGTTCTCTTCCCTCTTCAGACTCATTGCTCATTGTCCTGAAAGTGGTGACTCTTGCACTAGTAATCATGTTTCTGAATGTTTTTGCTGAAAAGCCGCCGTGATTACATGCCCTCCACTGGTCATTCAGACTGTGTCCAAACCACTGTGAAAGCACCCAATCGAGCGCCTGCCTGCTATTGTGCTGAGGCAAGGACGTGAGTGCTGCGCGTGTGTACTCGGGCAGCCACTCAAAGTTTTCCTCCAGCCCTTTGAAAGGGAAAGGAATAATTTTACGAGGCGTGACACAGAGCAATAGTGTGCAGCCTGAGTTTATTCAAACAGTGCGACATTTCAGCATCCTCAAGGGCAAGAGCTATTGAGGAGAGTGCACACTCCCCATTCCGTCCATTCAAAAGCAACTTTTTTTGCGTCAAGGTTACAGGAGATGAAATGTATTGATCGTACAAATGCTGGAATGTATTTAAAGGTCATTTTTCTTTAGATGATGGAAGGGGTGTTAGGTGAGGACAGAAAAAAGCCTACAGCAATTGATGTCTTCTGTGTATCTGTTCTAAGGCCTCACTCACCTAACTGCTACAAACTCACTACATACTCTTACACCCCCCAAATGCCACCTCAGTATGAAAATATATTACATATTAAGATTTTTTAATTCAGATTTTCAAGATGTTTGGCATAAATAATGAACACATCTTGTTCAGTTATCTTGGATAAGGTATGTGATGAATAAGAGACAGATTAGCACGCACTAAAGCTGTGTGTGTGTGTGTGTGTAGTGTTGATGGAAGATTATGGGTGAGGTATGTTGTTGAGAAGCCATCTTTCCGTGAGTCATAGGTGTGGAATCATGTTGGGATCATGCAGATTTTAGGAGCCAATGCAATTATTGAGTGTAAGCAAATGTGAAGTTCAAAAGGTTCCAGTGTTGATGGTCCACACTGTAGATGCTTCATAAATTACTCATTTTCTGGCATTCAAGTAAGTATCAGTTTATATCTCTAACCATAATGGCACTAAGCCTAACCTTAACCGCAACTTAAACGCTAACCCGAACCCTAACCCTAATGAAGCTGGAAGTCAGTATCACAAGTTAGTGTATCAAATTGAGTCTTTGCAGATATGCTATAAAAGTCTATTAATATAAAGTATGCTCAAAAGAAGCAATTAGAAACAAAAAACCATCCAGAATGAGGGGAATCTTCTTCTGTGGATCACATGTAGTGGTTATAATGATAAAATACAATACTTTGAAAAAAGAAGGTTTTTGGACTTGCATGCACTTGCCCACCATAAGTGGTTGTAAATACATATAAACCAAAATCATACCTCAAAACTATCATAAAACCTTGTCTCGGACATTGAACAGTATTTATTACCATGTGGTGTGAGTACAGTGAGGGAGCGTTTGGAGACATTGGTCTAGTTCAGGGGTCGGCAACCTTTAACACTCAAAGAGCCATTTGGACCCGATATCCACAAAAGAGAACAAGAGTAAGAGTACTCAGAATCAGGAGCAGTGAGCATGCTGTGTAAGAGACATATGGGTGTGGTGTAGGCACTTGTACACATATATGTATTTTACATGTTGTTTTATATGTTGTTGTGCTTGAGAGACTCCATTGATTGGAATCAAATTCCTTGTATAGTTTAGCTCATATGCTCAGCCAATCAACGCAATTCAGATTCTGATTCGGCGAATGGCGCGGTCCAAAGTCCACTGGACACTTGCTGTGTTTGCTGGCTGCAGCTTGCGTGGATGTATGCCGGCAGGCTGCAGGACTAAATGCCAGAACATACTGCAGCAGCATCGTATCAGGAAGTGTCTTGTCCGAAACTGGGCCCTGTGTCAGTTGACGCACGCAGCCATTATAGATATAGCCAGTTAGACGCTGTTCTAGTGTTAAATTATTATTTATTTTTCCAAAGACACAGGGAGCCACAATATAAGGTTGAAAGAGCCATGGGTTGCAGACCCCTGGTCTAGTTCTTATCACAACTACTGTACACAGTTCTGAATTTGTAAGGTTTAGAAAAATAGCATATTACACATCAAATCGCTTTGAATGGCTTTGTTTTTGTCCAGTGTTTCTCTAGGCTGTTGTTGTAGTAAACCATTGAGCACAGCCAGGGATCTACTAAATAAGTGGAGTGAGTGAAAGCCTCTGTATAGATGGTGGGAGAACATTATTGGACATTGCTTGGATTTGGGTGCCTGACTGTGGGAATGAGAAAGGAGCGAGTGAAATGTGAACACGCTGAACCCCACAGCACCCACAGATGTATGAACTAACACTTCATTTGAATTTACAAGCTGCCTGTGCTTCAGGTTTATGCACTGTGCAGTATAATGTTAATTGCTTATTGGCTTTGGCGAATCGATGGGAAAGGGATTAGTTGAAACTAGGTCCACTCCTGCAGCCGGTGGTTAATGTGAGATTTGGAGCTGGCTTTTAATAAGAAGGCGATGTTGTGGGCTGAAGTGGATATGAACGCAAAGTCGGAAAGCAGAGATACATTGGCTTTGATGTGGCCTATAAAGATTTTGGCCACTCTTAAGAGACACAGCTGCTGAAATTCTGGGCACCCCAATTTTTTACAGTTTTACTACAATTGGAAAGCTGCAGGAGATCTGAAGAAACGAAATGTCTGGAATAATCTTTTAAGCTTGGCGTGAGCATGTAGTCATGGAAAATCCCTTTTATTCTGGAACTGTCTGTAATAGTTTGTTTGACACTATGTTTTTAGAACTCCAAACTGAAATAAAATCTACACAAAATAAATCAAAGACCAGTATTTTTCTGTGTAATACTGTAGCCTTTAAACTCAGTGACCTTTACAGTGTTTTTTTTCTGTCTAAATGTTTATTCTAGACGGTTCTATAGCAGATTCTTGTCTTCATGATGAGCTCACCACTAAGAAGGACGCGATGACCCGGACGGATGGAATCACCGGCATGTCTGAATTTGCTGTTGTCATTGTTGAGACCGGACAAAAATACATTTGCTCGTCACTTAGCGTGTGTGTGTATGAAGGTATTAAAATGATCTATAAACAGTTGCACTAATAGGTTTCACTATTTGCTTATTTATTTATTTATTTGCTGAATTTAATTCATTGAGGACATTTTGGCCCTTTCAGTTTATCTAGTTTATCAGGTTTTATATTTAATTTTGGATCAGAGCTCTGTTATAACACCTTATTAGACCTTAATACATGGCACTGACAATTCCAGGACCTAATAATTTGTGCAATATTTGCACATAAAGGAACAGGAATACTGGTGTACCGGCCAACTGTTCCCTGTGGTCTCATGAGACAAAAATTGAGGTCTTTGGCTTCTGTTGCTAAATGTATGTTTGGGTAATAAAGGGAAGAATTTCAATAAAAGAACACCTTACCAAGTATCTTTTCTTCTTCGGGGTTGTGTGGTAATCAGTGGTTCAGGAAAAAAAGGGATAGAATAGAGGAAAGAACAGATTCTACTAAATATCAACAAAACCTGAAGATAATGCCAGTGAAAAAACTGACAAAAAAGATTCCAAACCATATGTCTAGCCTGTATGAACTGCATCAGATTGAAGGTCTGGAATGACCATCAATGTGCCCAGACTTCATTGACAATCTGTGAAATATGCTGTGACCTTAGACAAGACATCCTATGAATATTTCCAGAAGTGTTCTGCAAGAAAAGATGGGAAAAAACTTAACCAAGTAGAGAAACATTTTGGAAGCCATATAGGGTCAGACTAAGCACCGACAGAACAGGTGTTCAAACATTTTTATATCGATTATTTTGTTAAATTTAGAAAACAAACAAAAAATATATGTATTAAAATCTGTGGCAGGACTGTACGTCATGTTTAAGATGTCATAGTTCCTTCTTTTTGGAAAACAACATGTGTGATTTGACCAGGTATTCCAAAACTTTCATGTACAACTGTATATTTCATGTCTCATATATTTCTCTTTGATTTTTCATGTTCTAAACGTCGGAATTTCAGAACCTTGAGCTTGGACCTGGCGGAGCCAGAGAGCTCACTCAGTTACAGGATTAAGAATATAATGTTGAATGGTATTGCTGTTATTGAAGCGTTCATTCCATATAGAAGGCTTCCTTTTTCATAAATGAAATCTTGCTGAAATCTTAACTCCATCTATCCACTTTACTCCCAAGCTCCAAAAGCAGCTGGATTGGAAACTCATATCACTTTTAGGCATCAGGCTTAAGTTTGAGCTCATGACTGAAGAGAGATTTTCACATTGACAGAAATCCATTTTTCAACACTCTGTGAAACGGTTCACAACAAATCCCTTTTATACGGCTGTGGGCCCTGGCTGGCTCAGCGCCTTTGGGCCTCAAGGGAGGGGGAGATAAAGCTTCATTAGTGTTGTCAGGAAGCCTGACCAGTGGAGACTCTGCAGTTTCTCCATGCTAATCCCCAAGGTTATCAGTTCACCTGGGCTGCAATCTGAACCATCTGAGAGCGGCTCACTCTATCTCTTCCCTCAGCAGGTGGTGACTCAGCTTTTCTTACTGGCTACATTCCAAGATTAAATAGTGCCCAGTATATTATGGAGTATCTTGAACCTGGCTACCTGCTATAGATATGTGTTATGCACAACAATGCAAGGGTGACAATGCTAGATTTAGTGCATGATTTTTGACAGGATTTGATGTATAAGATTTTCCACAAAAGTAGACAAAGAGAGGAGCACACACCCACTCCTTTCAGAATGATCTCCTAGGGGCTGATTCAGGGGTCATGGAGAGGGCAGGGGTAACTGACACATTTGAGTGTTTCATTCGCTGCTCTTGTATGACTGCCATTTTAGACTAATGGCATTGATTTAGATTTATTGCTCTACTAATTCAGATTTATGGCATTTTTATGGCTTTAGGCAATGCTTACATTTCACTTTCGCTATTTAAATGTAAAAGGATGCTGGCCATTGTAACTCTTCTGTTGCTAATCTTTGCTCCAATTTGGAAGTGTAGTATTAACTGAAGGTCAAATGATATTTGTGTTGGTGCTATGCTAACAGACTCAGAGGAATGTCAGTTAACTAGGTTAATTGAACAGGGATTTATATTTGCATACAATGGTGTGTGACCAACAGTAAGCTGTGAATAGTATATACTTCTGAAGTACTCTTAATAAAATGTCTTACTGGCACTTTTAGATCTGCCAGTAAGACATTTAATCTGTTGTGGATTACGGAAATCCTCATTGCTTTCAAGTCCATCAGAGAAGGCAGAATTATTTCTGAAAACTTTAAACTCTCATATACTCTCTTAATTAATTATTAAGTTTAAGTTATATACAATATGGATAATGTCTTAACTGCCAATGGAAAGCAATCCAATCAGGTATCTAGGCAGATACAGCTAGGCTTTCCCATTGGTTAGGCCTTAAGGGGTAGGATTTTCTGATTAACCATCAACTGAACATGAGATCAACCACTGATGTCTGATAGGTGGAACCCGATTCATGAGGGAAATTTCACTCTAGGCCTTAGATACGTCACTGACTGTGAGAGACAAAAGTCTGACCAATGGATTTCAGCTCTATGTCAGTACTCTTTGCTGAATGATTAACTCTGGAAATTCTGCATACAGGGCACAAAATGTGGTAATTTGTTTGTTGCAAACTTCAAATAAAAACATAAAAGGTCTATTCTAAGTTCTGTTTCAAAGCTACAATGGCCAAAAATGTTTGCTTGCATTTCTGTTAACTTATATAATCAGAAGTAATCTTGATATGTACAACTCAAACCTGTGGCTCACCACTGCAGAGCTGTATAAATCTTTTCATTGCTCCGTGTCTGATATCTCCAGTAGGCTAAATGTTAATTTACTCCCATTTTCCCTATGAGGGTGCTAAATTGGAAAGTGATGGTAGATAAGAGTGGAACATGCAGTCCCTACAGACCTTTCTCTCTGCAGCGGCCCAGATGGCAGTGCAGCCGTACCTGTCTGCACAAGCTCCTTCGCAGGAGCAGGGGACAGAGCCAGGCCCAGGCCAATTTACTCTCATCTCACTGGGCTGCCAGCTCTGCCAGCACAATGCACCTCCAAACTTTCATCTTCCCTCGCCTGGAAGTTAATTAAGGAAATGTGTTTTTGGCTGCCGGGGGCAAGCTGCAGCATGCCCCTGATGCGCGATAGTGACATCCGTTGTATTTGGCAGCGAATGAATAAGATAAAAATGTGAGTTACCGTCATCATCTCTCCAAGCTGTTTATAGCGTGCCATGAGCTGATGAAATGATTCAGTGGCCATAACCACAAATAATCAATCAGAGGTGTGATGGTCTGCGGTCTCTGTGGTCCGGGAGAGGCATGAATAACCATGGGTGGGGACACAACTTGTAGAAAAATTCATTCCAGCAAAGGATTAAGATTTCTTTTTCCATGCTAGCTTCTGTATTTCAGCAGAAACCTTGTCCAACAGTCTGAATCTAAAGGTTATCTCTTAAACATGAAGGACTGCGATTCTCCATATTTAATCGCTTAGTCTGGGTCGTTCTGGTGTATGGCAATAGTCTCTGCCAGTTGCTGTTAAGCATGCAGTTAAAGCAATCAGAGCACCACCCCAAATGCTTTTCAGACAAGGTGACCTACACTGTTATTAAAGAAGAAAAAAAATCTGCTAAAAGAAAAAGGGACTAGTCATCCGTGCTCTCTGTGGTTTCCTAGGAAACAAACTGATCAGC
This sequence comes from Brachypetersius altus, assembly GCA_037974465.1. NCBI lineage: Eukaryota > Metazoa > Chordata > Actinopteri > Characiformes > Alestidae > Brachypetersius > Brachypetersius altus. The sequence continues at coordinate 28,707,712 of JBBPDB010000001.1, forward strand.
AGGAATAGGGAAAATAATAGTGCGGAAGGGATGGCGAGGGGGGGTGGGTTACTCCAAAAATTAACATTAGGTTAATGAGAATGTAACGGCCCACAGAAGTCCACAGAGCCACAGTTCAACACAAGCAAAGTTGTTTTTTTAGTGTCTTTGTTCATGTGCTGACAGGGCTGTTTTCCTTTTTGGAGCGGGTGGAGGCTGGTGGGCAGATTGGAGGGGGCTGGTCATTGAGTTGGCTGGGTGGGGATCCGGCCCTTAATACCTAACGTCCAATGCGAAAAGCAAACTACTTCCATTCTGTCACGGCTCGCTGCAAGTCAAGCATGCCTTCTCCATGGCCTGAACGCACTAAACAGTCTTCAATAAAGGCTATTAGTCTAATTCAAGTGATTTAACATTGCTCTCCCCCACTTTTGGGATTTGGAAGGGGCTCTGGGAGTGCAAGCGTGGTGTGTTATTAGCAGCTAATCCCTCAAATCTCCAATCCCTCCGTTCAACTCTGGTTTGGTGAGCTCCTCTCCCCTTTGCCCGTGAGATTGAGCAGGGCCATGTATTTTCCAGGACCCTGCAATGAAAATGAATCACAGGCTCAGTGGCGAGCACCAGGCGAAGTCAGCATGTCTCTCACCATCTGACTTCATCCTCTTGTCTGTGGTGATGGGGTTCAAACCAAAAAGCTTACACAACTCTAATGATTAATGGTAATATCAAGTGTGCTCGGTAGCCTTAAAATACTCCCCAAGTTAAGCAGCCTTTTAAATCATCCTAAAAAAGGAGCCTGGGCATTAGCCACTTGAGAAGAAGCCAAACTGTGGGATCTGCAGAGTGGCTCGGCAGTCACAGCAGAAGGAGGCAGTGGATGAGGAAAGCAGAAAGCGAATGATGGCAAGCGATAGCATGCAAAGCTGCAAAGGAGAGATGAAAACAGCGATTGCTGGAGGGAAGGAAGTAAAGAAGACAGACACGAGACCATATGTGTGTGTTAATCCTGTCTTAGGCTGCCTTCTCCCTCTGCCTGTCCAGTTCCTGTCTCCATTTTCTAGAGAAGTCCAGGAACAGCTATATTTGTCCAGAAGCAGCCTTTCTCAGATGTACTGATTAGAGAGGCTCCTAATAAACCTTCCTCTGGTATAAATGACAGGTTTAATCTCATAAAGCCTGCTGGCTGCCCATGGGGGGAACCTGGCACGATGGGACAGAAGTGATACAGACCTGATTTATTAAGATACCTCTGGCCTAATTCAGTTTCTGTGTGAAGATTAAGTGTGCCACAGGGCTGATAGCAGATTAAGCTGTGTGGGGTCTTGCTCATAATTAGTTTTGGCGTAATTTTCAACCCATGTGTGCTCTTTGGAATTGGGCATCTCACAGCCCCATGCAGATCGTGAAAAGACCTCAGTGTATTTCCATAAATGACGGATGTGTTAATCAAGTTTGGAGATACATATAGATGCAGCAGTCAACAGTCATGAAAGATTTTAACACAGAACTGTTATTTTTTACAAGGCTAATGAATGATATCACTGCCCACTCACTGATGCCTTATCTCAGTTGGGTGTCCAATGTTTAATTCATGTGGTGAATTCTGGTAGAGTCATAACTCTTCATTAAAACACCACAGACAGTTGGGTCAGTGAGGAACCAACAGAGAAACCATCCACCGGACAGATGGTGCCATCACCTCATCGTTCGCTCCTCAGCTTCTGTTAAATAAAGTAAAAAAAGAAGAAAAAAAAGAAAAAAAACCTCCAGCTTGTAACACAGGGCAAATGAAGCTGCTCTGCCATAATATTTGTTTTGACACCCGTAGCTTCCTGAACTCTTTGTGGGAGAGGAGGCTGGAGGTGCTGAAGCCAGAGAGGAGGAGAAGGCACATAAAAGGCCACTGGCTGTTTATTTGTTGTCTGATGTGACCGTGGGGTGAGAAAAGCTGTGCCTGGCCTGCTGTTCAGCACCACACAGCCAACGGGAAGTGAGCCTTTATTGGTGACCCTTACCCCCAGCTTGCTGACAAGGGGTGTCCCCCACTTCAGGGATGCCGCTGTACTGATTAACGGCGGAGGATGAGAGTTAGGTTCGAGCCAAAAGGGCACAAATAGGCGATAGCAACATGATTTGTGGACATGGGTGTGTCAAGGGGTTTGTTTGTGCTGAGTTGTGGGTAATGCTCATCAATCATAGATCAATTAGTAATAAGTTATGGTCATATTATGGAAAAACAATATGAGAAAATAAGACTTTAATGTACTAGGTAAGCACTGTTAACTTTTTATATCGTACCATTCACACTCACACTCACACATTTGCATAAAACACCTACTCAACCTAAAGCCAACCAGAACAGATATAATTAAATATACTGGTCTTAAAGGCACAGTAAGAATAACACCCTGTTTAATGCAAAGAGGGGTTGACACAGCTTTTTTAAGGTTGTTAAGAAACAATAGCATTATAACCATAAATCAGCTGTGCTAGCTAGCTATCGTTTTCTTATTTATGGAGAGAATGTTTTGCCACTGGCCATTTTAGAAAGTGGTATAATATTAACTAAAACAGTTGGCACTGCAACAAAAATGTTGCTAAACGTTTAGCTAAACTAAAAATCTGTTGTTTTGTTTTATTTGTTCATTTCTGTGAAATCTGTGAAATCCCACCGTTTAGGGTGCTCAGCAACTACAGCCGTTACTTTTTATCTGAATGGTCTGTCCAATAAATTGCTTGTAATGACAGAACTTTTGTCCATTTTAGGACACACACAAAAAAAGTTAGGCAGAGTGCTTGTGTCTTACATGCAACAACAGCACATTATTGTTATTATCCCATTTTAAACCATAGAAAAATGGTCTGCGCCTCAGTCTGCAGAAAAAGAATCCGGTGTAAAGGGAAAAAGAGACTGAATAAATGGTTATGTAAATATATATTCTGACAACTTTTACTACACTAAACTACAGAAAAAAATCTTGCAAGAAAAATGTAAGATAGGGCCTCTTTAACAAGATGAAAAGAATGAACGTCTGTGGAGATCAAAGCGGGCAGCAACAGAAGAAAATATTTCATTTCTCAAGCATGACTAATGTGGCACAGAAAAGCAGATGCAGGGTATGTTCTTCAAGAGGATTTTAATTGCCGACTCCAACTAGCAGGAATCTAATGAAACATCAATCAATGCCACCGACTGGCAGCAACCTCACTGCATGATGTAATAGTGGGGTTAATGAGAGGGGAACACTGTCAGTCACAGAGTGTCAGTATTCTGCATTATGTAGCAGCATGTTCTGAATTTAAAACATGCAGAAGATGTAATTATGACAAAACATGTTATCAAAAATCTGTTTCAGCTTGAGCGGATCAATTGCATGGAAAAGTTCTTGTGGAGTAATTTACTATTTGAAAATCACGTGAACTATTTTTGAATCCATTATATTCAGAACGAGGGAAAGGACGTTTATGGAGAGTAATTCATTAAAACCATCTCTGCTCTTACTGGAATGCACAGCACAAATAAGCTTGTAACCATGGTTTCTGTCACCAAGGCTCAATATTCTGGCGGTGCCATAGCGACGGAGAGTCTGCGGGCTGAGACCAGCACAGGCTCTGCACAGTGGAAGGTGTGGAGAGCATCAATACACAACCTGTCACTCACAAAGGCACAGAGCCGCTCCTATTCGCAGGCAGCAGCCTTTCCACCCAACATGTTTATTATTAACACCAGCACTGGAGTGTCGCTGTGTGCCAGGACCTGTCTGAGCTTTCATCAGAAACAGCCTGCTCCCCCAGTGCACTGCCGCGGGGAGGAAGAGCGGAAAGGAATGAGCTGTTCGTGTAAAAATGAAATAAACAGTTGGTCATGCTGCATTCGCAGTGTTTGGCGTGTTTAACAAACAGTCTTAACTGTAATATCCTGTGTTCTGCATAACAGATGTGGTAAGACTGATTTGTACCACAGTAATCTACAATTGATGGCACTTAAGTAGGTGCAAATAACCTGCTTTAGGTCTTCCTCCCATTTCCCTTTGTTTGCTTATTGAAATAGCTCAGAGGTGTGTGTTTATGTGTGTGTGTGGCGCCTCGTATTTAGAACTTGTGAGGACCAAATGTCCCTTTAATGATAGGCAACATATTCAAAATCTCTGGAAATGGGCCATTTTTCCCCCACAAAGAAACATTTTTTTTACCACAGTCTGATTTCGGAAAAACTAAAGCCCAATTTTTATTTACTGATGTTAAAGAAATGGTTTGACAAAAAAAAAATCTAGCGTTCATGATTTTCCACTTACCCCAGTTGCAGATGATCACACAAATCATGTTTGGACTAATATTTAGTCTTTACCTTAGAAGTACAGTTATGAGGCCCATGTCACTAGCAGCTCAGCAGTCACCCAAATAGTCCAAATCACTCTGTAAAAATACATCACCAGTACGTCCTACAACCAGCTCAAATTACTTCCAGTTCTTTCTTCATGAAGGTCATCAAGACTTTTTACTGAAACAGTCAGGGCTGTCTGTGTGACTATTGAATTTTAGAGTGTGTTAACAATATTAGCCTTGCAACGTCAGTTCTAAAGCAAATCTGGACTCTAAACCTGTCATGACTGATCGCCTACATCTAAAGTAGGAGGAAACTGTGTAATTATGACTGGCAAGGGCATGTGTAGTTATACACAATATTATACAAATATAAATATAGCAATATGCATGTGTATGTGATTCTCAGTACCTTTGTAGAGTAACCAGTGCGTAATACTGGATTGTTTTGTTGGGTAGTGCAGCAGCTGCTGGTGCTGTGTGTGTATGTAAGTGTATGTTTGAAAGAGCTACACCTAATGCCCACAAAAGGTTTCCCCAAGCATCCTCACTATTAGTGACAAGACATCTTATTGCGTGAGCCTTTGATCGGTCAGTGCACGCATCAAGAAGCAAACGCTTTAATTAGCGCTTTATTGACTAATGCTTTCTGCAGGCCTCGTCTCACTTGGTATAGTGGGTGCTGGCCTATTCTTTGTGGATTAACCTCTATTTCTGTGCAGTTTAACTGGGCATTGTCCTTTGGTAATGTGAACAGTTCTTGCAAGAGCCTCTGACACAAAGACCCCCTCAGTGCACAGCGTAAACCTCAAAGGACCGTTATCCCTCCATCCCCAGGTCTTCAAAGCCTCCTTCATCAGCCTGTATCACTCTGGGCTCTATCTGCTCCTAATTTAAGAGCAGGAGCCCACCAGGGTCTAACGCCTCCCCCACTGACCACAGTCACCCCCTAACCCCCCCACCCAGGGTCCCTGAGGAGCAGGGACCCCATAAGTAAAACCTGGACAACTGATAATGACTTTGCAGCTTTGGGGGGAAGGGGATCAAACTGAGAGAGAGAGAGATAGAGAAGGAGAGTGAGAGAGAGAAAGAGAGAGAGAGAAGAGTAAGAGAGAGAAAGGGAGATAGAAGAGAGAGAGAAAGAGGGGAGTAAGAGAGAGAAAGGGAGAGAGAGAGAGAAGGAGAGAGAGACAAAGAGAGAAAGAGAGAGAGAGAGAGAGGAGTAAGAGAGAGAAAGGGAGAGAGAGAAAGAGAGAAGGAGAGAGGAGAGAGTAAGAGAGAGAAAGGGAGAGAGGAGAGAGTAAGAGAGAGACAGAGAGAGAGAGAGAGAGAAGAGAAGAGAGTAAAAGAAAGAGAACAAGAAGAGAGTAACCCGGAGAGAAAGAAAAAGAGAATGTGTTGCACAGCTTATAATGGAAGTTAATGTAAAAAGGTTTTTTGACAAATTAAAGATTTTTATGTTGAGTCATTCATGATATGATTTCACATTTTTAAGCAGTGAGAAAATAAATTAATAATGACCAAAAATAAAAAGATTAAGCCCAGACACATTCATTATATGTGTGGTCACAGTCTTTCTATTTTTATTTTTATTTATTTGTTTCTTTAAATCATTTGAAATTACCAGCTATAAAATATTTATAGATATGAAATTTCATGTATACATATACCCTATGTCCTGGCATCAATATGAACTGTGTTTGTGTGTGTGTGTGTGTGTGTGTGTGTGTGTGTGTGTGTGTGTGTGTTGGACTTACCCCCCTCCATTCTAAAGCCCCTTAAGATCAGCACCCTTCCTTAAAAAATGGACACCTCTTAATGTGGAATTTGGCCACCCTTTCATCTGAGAGCGGCTCTAATGATGCCCTGTAATGAGCAGACCTTTGCCATGCTAATGAGCATCCAATTGTCCCCCCAGCGCTTGTGTTCGATCAGCCCAGGAGCATTACCATGTTCTTCTACTGCAGGCCAGTGATGGATAACAGTGATCAACACGACAAGGAGCTCTTTTCATTGTATTAAACCTCATTTTGAGGATTTTTGTGTTTTTTCCTCAGAACACATCAATATAAGAGTGTGATGCACAGCATTTGCAGAGTTTTTTTTACTTTTTCATCTGACATTCCTGATAGGTCATGGGGACTAGGCTAGACTGCTGTAAGTTCAGATCAATATAATATTGATATTTTTCCTCTGAAGATGGGGATATAGAAAAAACACAGGGAAGAAAATCATTAGATTTCACTTTCTCACTCAAAAGCTCCAGCTATTTATGTGTTGTGGCTACCTTGTTGTTTTAATGACCTCTTAGGCTCAACAGGCCTATTTTTGGCAGCCAAAGAGCATATGTCTTTGCTGAATGGGAACTTGAATGCCCCTCTCTGCCTGGTTACATCCCCTGAAGCACATTCTTAAGTTGCTGGAATACCAGTGTATCTAAAAATGCACTAAGTCAATAGACCTTGTAAAGAGGAGCTGAGGAGGACAGTGAGAGATTTACACAGCTGGCTTGTGGGCGCAAACGTACCAAACCTTTTAAACTCTCTCTCTCTCTCTCTCTCTCTCTCTCTCTCTCTCTCTCTCTCTCTCTCTCTCTCTCT
>JBBPDB010000001.1:28721722-28742044 GCA_037974465.1 Brachypetersius altus
GTCCTTCACTCATGCCTCTTTTTAAAGGCGGCCCCGTGAGTAAGCCAGCCTATAGGCGTCACTGACCCAGAATTACCGGAAGGGGTAATGAACATACGTTAAGCAGGACTTTTCGTCCCACTACAATCGCTTTTCCCACATGTTCTGGGTCAAAAAGCAGCTCACACTGTGAGGATTTCTCTTATACGTGGTATGTGTCTTCTTGATCACTCACATATTATATCCACAAAGCAACTCACTCTAGAATAGGTGCAGAGGTATGAATCAGGGCCTAGATTTTGATGCATTGAAATGTTCAAATCGACTGATTAGAGATGCCTGCATTTCACCTAATCTCAACTCCTTCATGTATTTCAATGGAGAGGCCTGAAGGCTTTCAGAATCTCAGCTAGTGCAATCTGACGTCTAGGCCTGATTTGGTTTGTTTTGACACTGATATGAATCAAAGTGAAACGTGTTGACATAATTTCAAGCAACTGCCCTTGAGCCATTTGAAAATGCCCACATCTCTCAAGCCTCCTTTCTTTGGAACACTTTTCTGCACCCTGGGGGCATCCTTTTTTTCTTATCTCATTCAGAAAATTATAGAGCAAAATACCTGCCATTTTGTCTCTTCAAAAACAGAAAAACACTTTTCATTTTCATCAGGAAACACAGTTTTACTCCAATATGGCCAATGTAGACCATTAATTTATCCAGAACCAGTTTGGTGCTTGTCATCTCTGTGTTGTTAGTTGTCAAGGCAACTGTACCATCTGCTGTAAGAAGACGAAAGCTGGATGTACATATTGGGTTTCTTAGAGAAGAGCAAACAGCCCCCTTTAATCAGCTGAAAAAGCTTGGGGCTCTTTTGTTAAGACCTATGACCCGTGCTATCAAGTGGCTGTTTAGGTAATAACAACCGGGTACTGAGTACCTTTCGCTTTTCCTTTGCAGCTCCTCTCAGTGAAGCGTGTCAGATCTCACCAGCCTGATGTATGGCCTGCCTTCTGCTGGTCTTCACTAAATAATAAACATCTCATATCTGCCTTAACACATCTGAATAAATCATTCTGTGGTTCAGATATCAAACTCCCTACTGTATGAATATATGGAAGGATATATTCTCATCTGATACTGCAAGCTACAGATATGAAGCCTAAACTCATCAGTTATTGCATACAGACTGTAGCATGCATAAGCTAGCAATGATACAAGTGGCTATATAAAATTACATTTTGGGGAATGTATTTAAAACCTGCTGTAAACAGTGCAATTATGTGATGATAGCAGGCCAAGTTGAATCTCGCCCAATTTCTGTGGCTGACTCTGCTTTTTTTGTTATGCAGGTCAGGTATTATAACAAAGATTTTTGGTAAAAGAACTACAGTGCAAGAAAACTGTGACATGGTACCTTTTTTTGCAGAAACAAATAGAAATCAGTTTTTACATGTAAAATACATATTAAACAACCAGGAAGCAGAGTTTGGAGCTGTTCATGGCTTGGGAAACTTTCAATGGCTTCAAGGGAGGGCACTCCAAATGTGAACTGAATGCTGGGTCTAAGAGAATACACAAGATGTGTGTTGTAGCCATGGTCAGGCTTATTGTTTTACTTTTATTGATTACAACGGCACTAAATCAGTCATTTTATATACGATAAGAAAGAACTTTATCCCGAGGCAAATCATTTTTTCATAAACTTGCTCATTGCAAAAAGAGGAGTAAAGACAGAGAGTTAGGAGGGGGGAAAGATATCAATAAAATAAATAAAATAGTAATAGTGCAAACAGAATAATAAACTGCTGCAAAAAACGAACAAGTAACTATAGCAGAAATAATAAAATAACAGATAATTAATGCAAGTGGTTATAAAAAGTGACTGCAATAAAATTATATAGCAGCAGGTAATGAGGGGATGAGGCAATATTCAATAATATATAGATAAATAAATGTTGAGTTATATTGCACAATCCCATACTTAATGACATAAACTTTGACAAAGATCCATTCACCTACAGAACGAATCATTACATCATGTGTTCTCTCATTAATTCTTACATTTGTATCCTAGTTGACATATATTAGCTAATTGTATATTTGTATATATACCTGTGCATCATTACAGCAATTCACTCTGGTTACTGTAGTGACTAGAAATAACATGATAGTGGGGATAAAAATAGTGAACAGTTAGTCAGTGGGCAAACCCCTGCTGATCTGAGATCAGCTGAGAATCAGGTTACTACTGACCTTGCAAGCTTATCATATAATTTCATAATATGAGACTAAATAAAATTTAATTCTGAAACTACTGAGATCTCAACGTCTTCGTCGCTGGTTATGGCCGTGTTAAATAATTGTTTGGCCATTAAATGAATTTGCTTACCACAGTCACATTTTGTCACATGCAGCACAATGTTTGATGGACATTTGGATGCACAAACTATTGTGGCACATTACGTAATTGGATGATTGCCCTAGATATCCTCTGCTACATTTTCAGATACTACAAAAACGTCACATTCCTAAAATAGTGCACAATATAGTCAATAGGGCATAATTTTGGACAGCCTAAGACTCATATCAAGTTTCTCTTCAGGCTTCCCTCTCCTAAAGAATCAGGTAATTTCAGACAGCAGACTCACTGGCACCAGACTGCTAGTTAACCTTGAAGACGTATAGAGACGGACAAGTGCAATATGCAACCAAATGAGGTGGAACTTCAGGTCCCTCCATCGCACAGCCAGTCCGCTCCTCATTCCTCTGCTCTCTGTCTACACTGGAGACAATGTGAAAATAATACTGGATTTACTTGCCCATTGGACCATATCTTCTATGCTGAATGCTTGATTCCTCATCATTGACTGAAAAGAGTATTGTCCCAGTCAGATCAAAGCTTCATCACTCTTTTTATAATTTTGAACCCATTAGAAATGATGTTTTTACATTGTGTTACACCGTAATAAAAAAGGTTCCAAACTACTAGAGAAAAATGGTTTGCATATTATACACTGAAGTTAAGTTCCCATTTTGGAGATACAAGCTCGCACCACAGTAACAGCATTGAAAGACGGGATTATTTATTCATATATGAAATTAAGGTGAAATTGTATTTCAACACAAAGATGTGTGTCATGAATTAAAATCTCTAAATAACTTGTACCCACCATCTCATCTCTCAAGCTATATGAGATTCAATTCTCAAATAAATCTGTGATGATCCTAAATAAGTCATTTACTGGTCAATAACATTCCCTCTTTAGTTCTTGTCCCACTGACAGTTTGAATTCTTGCCACTTAGTGCAAAAGAAAGCGACATGGCAGCAGCAACACCCTCGTGCCAAGATTCCGCTGTGCTAGTTTTCCAGCTGGACCAGCGAGGCCTGAGCTGAGTTCATCTGTGATGATCTTATCAACAGAGGTGTTTATTTTAGCAGCTGCAAGAATTTACCCCAACCAGGGTAGGCATCAAAGCTCCTCACTTTGTCAAAACAATCTCCACTTCTCTCTGGGCCATGACTGGTGCCAGAGTGAAATTATAATTGGATGATCTCCTGTTGCTGACATTTTGTACACAGAGAATGTCATTTCCATGACTAAAATACAGTGTAGGTCGGTCTTGCCAATATGTTTTTTTTCGTAGTCAATATCTACCCCCAACTGCCTGTGACTTTCTCATCTTTGCCCCAAACTGATTTCATTGCCCTTATTCAACATTCTAGCCCTGCTGTGGCTACCATAATAACCACTGCCTGATTTGTGAGAATGGCGTGGACGTGCTTCAAAGAAGAGACATCCACTTTGTCACTGCAGAGGCAAATGATTTGGCTAAAGAAAAGGACACAGCAAGACGCAGCGCCCCCTTTTCACCCACAAACAAGGCGACTGCTGGAGATTGCTGCTGGCATTGAACTTTAGACAAATGATTCATTGTGTCCAGTTTAAAGCTGTTGTTTGTGTAAAAGGGTGGCAAATTCAATGTGCTTGTCAATCACTTGACTTTTAACCAGTGGATCTTGTTCTCAATGAGAATTTGAGGAGATAGCAGCCAGATGGTCACCAGTAAAATTAAGTTAAGCCAAAGACTGTAGAATGAACCTGGTTTGTTTCACTCAAGATTGGTCTTCTGCATTCAAGAGCTTTCTTCCATCTTGTTTGGTGTAATTCAGTATTTACTAATGGCATTGGCTCTTTGCTTAGCTTTGACTTTGAAGAGAAACAAGCAACTGAAAGGTATTTATTTACTTCTGGTGGTTTGTGTATTGCATGGCACTTCAAATGATTGACACATGGAGAGTGCTCCAGGAGGCTTTTTTCAAGCCTGTCTGTGACTTTCAATGCGTTGTTAACGTTGGCTATAAAAGCTGTTGATATTTCAGGACGACTCAAATGGAGCCTTGAAAGAGACAAAGGAAGGCTGGGGGCCATTACTTTTTCCCCTAAGGTAAACAAAAACAGAATATTTGCGTAAACATCTTTAAAGTGGAGGAAATCTCATGTCTGCTCAAACAGAACTTACTTTAACGGAAGTAGTCTGGAAATCTTCAGCCATTTGGTGAGTCATAGCTAAACGAATTAGGGACGTAATCCATTTTGAGGTCTTGGGGCCAATTTGGGCTAATTTGAGGTAATTCACACATGGATGCTAATTGCACTAGATGGCTCAGAATGGCTATCCATTAGATATAACAGTTGATTGGGTTCTGAATCAACTATGCAGTGGCTGTTTCCTTTCAGAGGCACACTTATCAATGTAAGTGCAGCTTCTTTCATAGTAGGCCATTTGCTCTTTAGGGAGAAGAGACTGGCTGCAGTTGAGTTGTTGTGGCAATATAGCTAGCGAATGTGATTTGGGCTCAAGCTAGAGCCCAGATGTGTCAGCGGCAGCTGCTGCACTGTCTGAACAAGACAATACAGAACACTGGAGATATGAGGGAGACTGGAGAGGGGCTGCAGGGGCGATGGAGGGGGGTCTGGAGGGAGGCTGGATGGGCGGTGGGGGTGTTGAGTAGAGCAAGTTGTTTGGGAAAAAGGTTACTTCAGCTTGGCTCACAGTATGTAGGCCTATAAAGGGAGGCGTGTGACTGGCGTGGTTCAGTGATTTTACCCATTCCTAACTGTCAGTGGAGATTTTTATCTCCTAAACTGCCTTATTTGATTCATCTCTTATTGGAGGCACATGCTCCATGATGGCTGCCTTTCCTCTTTTAGCACATTATATCACAATTTTGAGAACATTACTTTGGCAGCGAAGGATCTGGGAACAGATGAATGGCCTAGTCATAAAGTATAAAAGAACACAGTACAGACACACAGGTATATGTATACTGCTTAAATCTCTGCACCTCAAGAGTTGGAGAATATCATTTTCCATTTTCTTTGCTCGGTGGTCATGTAAGCAATGATGAACTGATGCCAGCTGGACGCCTCACATGGAAAGTCTCTTTATGCCCACAAGTAACCGCTGTTATGTCAGTTAAAGTGAATATCCTTTAGCCCTAATTAACTAAATTCATTTTTTGTCTATAAAATGTTATAGATTTCAGCTGACACTGCTGAAAGAGCCTCACCTCTGTTCTCACTGCCAGTAAATCAATACAGAATGAAATGGAGTCAGGACCAGAATCCCTCCCCCAGCTTCATCCTCTGGCTGCTTTGTGCTACGTTGAGTGTTTCCTCATGATCAATTACAAGGACATCTTCACAAATAGTATAGTGTTCTTACTAAACCACAGTAGTGATTGTGGCATGTACAAGTACGAGGTTCCATGTCTAAATCTCCCTTAAGAGGTCAGACTTACTGACTTGCACTGGTGTTAAGAAACACCATGGGGTCATTGTAACCTGAACACCATGGTATATTCTGACTATTCTGACTTGGCAAAGCTTGCTTAGTGACTGTATGCTCAATCAACCTGCTTGTATGTAAAATCATTGTTACCATATGTATAATCAACCCCTTCTCTTAACTAAAGTTAACAGTTTAACCGCTGATGAGTTTTAGATCAATGTCCACTTGATTCTGGTTCATAACCCATTTTTCCTCTTCTAACAACTCTCAAGCCCTTTTGTGTTTTAGATTTAATTAATTTTAAATCAACAGAGTTTACATCTTAAGATGTTTCAGAAAATTTACTTTGGAAAATTAACTTTTTCATGTGATCATATTAAAGGTATACAATCTCATATATTTTTGTCATTATTTAGGTCATTAAATAAGTTATTTAGTTACAGATAGTTTGGTAACTTTTCTAGACTTGTGGTATCTTAAACTGAAGGCCACTTGGGATTTTAATTTTCCTAATGGCAGAAAGAGGTTTTTGATAAGTGTTTAATCCCATCATTCCATCCCTCTGTCCTTCTGCCGAAACAGCACTTAACTCAATTTTGACTGCAACTGAGGAATGCTGGAAACACAAAAGGCCACCGACCCCAAAGCAGACACTCTAGAGTCAAGGTCTTACTGTAATGATCAGCTGCACTAAATGAGAGTGTTCTGTCTACATAAAGAAACAAAACTGCCGCTGAGATCTGACGTCTTTTGCCTTTGTTGGCGTTTGTCAAAGTACTAAAGTGGCTTAACACTAGCCGCAGCTGTGATGGGGACCAAATCTAATTTTCTCATTGGGCTCATTTAGAGAGGCGTACAAAGTAAATGCATTTAAATCCTGTACTATGCTTACTTTCTTTTGACATTCTATACCTTTAAGTACAGTGTAGGAAAAAGAATACGCTGTGAAAACTTCTTATCTAACCAAGACTTGCAATCTTTTTTCTAGCCTAAAAGTCTTCTTGATCTTATTTTGAGAATAATATACTATATAATATTTCAAGAAATCTTACCAAGTGTGCGTCGCTCTGGATAAGAGCGTCAGCCACATGCCGTAAATGTAAACATCTTACTGCATGGACAGCTCATTTCACTTGTTCTAGTCTAAAGATTTCTTGAAATAGAACAAAATATCTTAAAACAATCTTAATATACTAAGGAATTTTTGCAGTTTAGTTCATTTTGTGTTTCATAGAAGCCAGAAGTATATTTATATACTGACAAGCCACTTCATTAGGTGTACTTACCTTGTATATATACTAAAATATATGGACTCTAATTACAGTATAAATTGCTCTGTAGATTATTACAGTCTGCATCATTTGTTATTTTTCAACTACAGAACTCCACAGGACCATCAGTGAACAGGTATTATTTGGGTAGTTAACAAAATGAATGTACTTGGGTTTGGGTTTTAGGACATAGATCCTTCTCATCACAGACTCTGTGTCATGGTCAGTGGCCGCTAGGGCCAATGCTTTCTGTTTCCTTTTTGTGCTTGTTTTGTTCTGTTTGTTTTCTGGGTCTTTGTTGGGTTTTGGGGCTTTTATTTTGATATGTTCTAGGTTTGTGCTTGTGTCACGTGTCCTTTGTTTTCACCTGCCCTGAGTTCTGTCCTGTGATTTAGTCCTGTATTTATAGTCTGTGTGTTTCAGTTATCCCTCATGTCTCCATCACCTCAACTACCTTTCCTGTGTCTGTTTTTCCATGTCTCTGATTCCTGGTGGCCATCGCGCCCTTTTCTGTTTCCTTTGTTTCTTTTTTGAATAAAACCCACAAGTCAGCATGGATCCAATGCCTGTGTCTCATTCCAGGCCTCGCGGCGAGCCCTCTGACATCCTCATCCTAGTTAGTCCAGTGTTTTCTGTTTGTTCCCTTTTTGGTCCCCGTGCCTGTTTGTTTTCTCTATCGAGTTTTCTGTAAATAAACGCATCAAGACAAAAGCCATGGCCTTCTTCTCCGGTGTTCTCATTCTTCCCTCAAACCCACAGGAGAGGCAAGTGACAAACACTTTAACTACTTATTAAACATCATCAAATGCCATAATTCTCCAAAAAACTTGACTATTATTATCCACCAAATACCACTGTTCTAAAAATATAAACACAATTTTATGTCATTTTATTCCATCATTCTCAACACATTCTCCAGCAAGCAACACCATTCTCTAACAATTATCATAATTCCTTTACTGTCTTTTGTTTTAAAATGGAAAAAACTATGCAAATTGAAGAGAATCTTCTAGGTACACCCAGCCGTCACAACGGATCTGGATTTGTTATTGTTAGTTGATGTAGAAGTGGCTTTACTGTACAATTTTGAATAATGCAAGGGAGAAAATTAAAGAAAAGCTTCTTTACTGAGTGTAACTCTTCAGTAGTCTTTTATTCTGTATAGCACACAATAAGCTGTATGTATTTAATTTGATTGTGGTCATTATGATCTGCCAATATCTGTCTAAACAGCACTGCATGGTGAATATTGCACTATGCTTTGCAAACCCTACCTCTATCTGGCTTCCTCTCTTTCATTCTTCAGAGTGTGTTGACATACTCTGATGAAACATACCCAACCTCTCTCCACCGACGGATTGATTAAATGTCACTAGCTTTTCTCGTTGGACACAATTCCAGCCTTTCCGAGTATATTGATAGCTCCTCACCTTTAGATGAGCTTTTGCTGATACATTTCTAATCCTCACAGAAGCAGCGATAATAACACAGCAACACTTCCACTGCTGCCCACATTTGAGTCAGAATGTTTGTATGTTTTACCCTCTACTCTCTCTCTCTCTATCTCTCTCTTTATCTCTATCTCTCTGAACCACAGCTTAGTTGCTCATGTAAAAATAGGTACTGGCACTTTATTCTTCAAACAACACTACAAGAAGCAGAAATGTCACTATATCCATATGTATGCATTGTTTGCATCTCTAAAAGACATTTCTGGGGAGGGTTGTTTAAAGAACCATTTTACAAATTCACTGCACAAGTGTGAAGAACCGTTATAAAACTTAAGGAACATCTGCATAATGCAAGGTTCAAGGTCGTCAGGAGCTGTGTACATGTACAGAGTGTAATGACAAGTTTCTCCATGAACCATGGTGCAACATACAGCAACATTCAACAGAGAGCAAGTTATGACAGAGACCACAGACAATATACAACAAACTAAATTGTAATGGTAGTGTATATAACAGTTTAGTATAGATGTTACGTAAACCTTCCAGAACTATAAGTTATGTACAGCTATAATGGGTAATTACATAGTATTGCCAAGCAATGTGCTGCTCTTCTAATGACCAGGTTCAAACAACTCTGTAAAATATTTTACTACCCAAAGATTTTATACCAATTAAAGGTTTCTCATGAAATGTTTTCTATGTATTTGGCTTGTTTTACATCATTTTGATATTGGACAGTCGTGGATTTTCATGTGATTCCCTCACACTCTAAGCACCAGTTTCAGTAGCACCTATCTAGCACACAACACAAGCGACAAATTGCAATGCAACCAGCTATTCTCACTGAATATAAATCAGGAGGGTGAATACTATCCTACTGATATATATGTGGTACATATTACATTTATTTAGTTCATTGCATTTTACTCTTCACAAACAATGTATATTGGAGAGTTCATTTCTGAATTTGGTTACATCAATATTAAATCTGTAAATGTACCCCAAACATATGGAAGCCACAATGAATAATCTAGAATTATGGAAACCACAAGCAAGCCACCCTTTACAGATGCTTAATCATAGCTTTGTTTACCAATAATCTATTATTTTTTTATGCTCAGTGGATCTAAATATTGTGACGAGCAGCAGAGGAAGGCACCAGACGCTTGGAATCTTGCATTTCTTTTGACTTCATTTCTCTCTCACACTCCAGCTTACAGCAGCCACACAAACTTACTCTTAGCTGACAAACCAGCATGGATTCTTGGTTTCATGCCTGTTCCTTGCCCCGAGGTAGCGCACAACAGTGGACTAACCCCCCCTGTCATGACACCCTGTCACGTATGGTTGTGTTCGGTCCAAGGAGGTGCAGGCGCAGACATCGATTTAGCTATGATTCTTTATTAAGTTTATTAAGTTATTAAATTACCAGGCTTGAGGGGCAATACACTTTTACAAAACACAAACTAATGACAGGCACACAACAAAGGATAACATGAGGGATGACTGAAACATGACACAAAGTTAACTTAAATACAAACCCCATGCAGAACTGAACCAATGATACTCAGAAACCCCAGCAGATCCCCCCCTCCCCACATTGACCCACCTTTGGCACGCCCAGGATCTCAGGCCCATACCAAGGTGGCAGCTGCAGCAGAGAGCAAGACTGATCCCCTCGCCAGAATAGGGGCTGGGGTTGCTGTTTCAGGAGCAGGAGCCGGAACAGGAACAGAAACCGGAGCCCCAGGAACAGAAGCTGGAGCCACAGGAACAGGGACAGAAGCCAGACCCAGGACTACAGGTTCAGGGGCAGGTGCTGGACCCACCGTTTTGAGACAGGTGCTGGGACCACAGATTCCGAGACCGATATGGGATCCGATGCAAGGGCCAAAGCTTCGAATCCCTGAACAGAAACCAGTGCAAGAGCCACAGCTTCAGGAATGGGTGCTAGGGCAGGGCCTACCACTTCAGGGACAGGTGCTGGGCCCACCAGTTCTGAGACTGGTATGGGATTCGGTGCAGGGGCCACAGCTTCGAAGCCCGGTATGAGAACCGGTGCAGGAGCCACAGCTACAGGAATGGGTGCTAGGGCCGGGGCCACTGCTTGAGCCATCATGGAGCTGCTACGGGCTGGAGCCGGGGCGCTGCTACTGGTGGCTGGAGCCGTCGTGGAGCTTCCAGCAGCTGGCTAGGCCGCTTAGCTTTGGGGAGCGGCTGGCTAGGCCTCTTAGCTTCAGGGAGCGGCTGGCTAGGCTGATTAGCCTCTAGGAACACCTGGCTTCTGAAGCTGGTGATGTAAGCATTGCTTGGAGAGCCAGCTGGAACAGGGACCCTGGAGATGAGGCTCCAGATAGTGACTAGCTAGGCCATGTAGTTGGCGACTGGCTAGGCTGCGAAGCTGGTGAGGATCCTTGGCTGTGGATGAGGACCTGGTCCGCGACCATTTTTGACTAGCCCTGTTGGTCCTCCAGGCACTGCCGGATCTTTCTCGAGGCATATGTGGACGGCAGGCTAGGCAGCACAGTCTCTGCGAGCTTCTGCCATTTGTGACAATCCCAGTCCAATAAATTACTAAACTAGAAACAAAATAATAGAATAAATGTGAATGGAATAAATAGTGATAATGCTGGGTGGGTAATAATCAGGGATAGACCTGGGGGAGATGAGAGATCCCAAAATAACAACAAAGGTGTCCTCCAATTGTGTCCCATGTTATTTCCTTGAATAAATTCATAATGGACCCATGCTGGAGCGCTCCAGTTTACTGTGAAAATTATTTGATTTAAGATTCCTTAGAATTTAGGTCATTGAAGTGAAAAGAATGTGAATGTTTTGTTAAAGCAAATAGAATGTGAATAGAAAAGAATAGTTTTCGCCATGTTCAGTGAATTAAAAAAAATACAAAAAAAGATCATCATCGAGTGAGTTTTGCCAGTAATACCAGTAGTAATAGTAGGGGTACAAGCAGTGGGAGCAGTATTAGTAGTAGTAATAGTGGTAGTAGCAGTTGCAGTTGCAGTAGCAGTATTAGTAGTTATAGTAGTAGCAATAGTAGTAAGACGAGGAGGTAGAGGAGAAGGAGCAGCAGCAGTATTAGTAGTAGTAGCACTAGTGATATGTGGAATAATAGTGCTAGTAGTAGCCATAGTAGTAAGAAGCAAAGGAATAGCGGCAGTAGTAATAGTAGTATTTATTATTATAATTATTATTATGAACGTTAAAAGTAATCATGAATCAGAAGTATTTATCATATCTGTAATTGTATTAACAATTTAACTTGTTTAATACAACTATTTCAGTGGCCAAACTGACTGATCAATCTTGAATCTGAGCTATCTAGTTGCAATAGACAGGTCATGAGTAGTATCTTATGTCTCCAGCTTGATTTCAAATGACTCGCAAAGTGTTACCTGTGAATTCTGTAGAGATAATAATAATAATAATAATAATAATAATAATAATAATAATAATAATAATAATAATAATAATACAATTATTTGTTTTAATTGTTGTTAAATTTCAATTTGCCTTCCATAATTGTAAATTAAATGTTATGCAGCGTTCATGTTTCATGTCTGACAGAGGCAACTTTCTGTGTGCTATAGCAGCAGAGGACTCTGTGTCACTTACTAAGTGATCTCTCTGATATACAGCATCTAGCCTTTTATCTTTACAAACAAATGGGCTTATCTCATCAGTAAACACGTCTCTGTACTCACACAGCATGTTTAAACAGGTGTGATGGCCGCAAATCCCCGCATGTAAACACAGTTTGGTGGCTGCTAGTGCCACAGCCATCCAGAAGGAATCAGTCTGATGGGACTAAACTTTGCTGGGTTAAATGGTATTGAGGCCTAGTTTAATCCAGTGAATTAGCGATGTGTTTATGCACATAAATATATTTATTCAGAAAAATGGACCACTTGAGTTGCAGAGAAAGGACTCATGGACTATTTGGTGCTTGTACAGCTATGGAGTTTTAATACTGTCAGCTTAGTTGTAAAGTGCTGAAGAGTACCGACGAATGTTTCAACCCCTTAAACTCTAAAGAAGTGTCTGCTCTCATAACTATATAATGTACACGTTACTTTCTCATTGTAATTCCTGATTAATTAATAGTATGTGCTGAAAAATGAAGCCTCGGGGGGTGAGTTATTCAAATGTAATTGTGTAAGTATAATTATTTCTGTGTAATTTATGTATTTACATACATAATTACAAATTTTATTTATATATTAACAGGTTCTATATTAGCAGGTACAAGTCCATTCCATTTATTTCAGTACCAAAAAATGAAAGAAATTATTGAAACAAGTAACTTTAATTGTTAACAATACCGTTGTTCATTGATTGAAAGGTATGGACTAACCACATTATTTGTCCACTTCATGTAAGTTCACTAATAATTCACTAATGACTAATGACTCTTAAAATGACTGTGACTCCTAAAGCAAGTCCACAGGTAACCCTACATTCATAAACATGTTCTTGTTATCATAGTCAAATGCAGTATAATTAAGGCCCCACTCTATACCACACCATTTTGATTAGAAAATCTGGAAGGCCATCCAAGAAGGCCTAGTTTAAGGGGATCAGAGAAGCTTTTTTTTTTAAAAAAAAACAATTTTCATGTCAAAAGCATTCCCCAGAATTAGTAGCTAGAGGGGACAGCCACCAGTGCGCTCATTAAGTGTCAGCAGGAAGTCTTACACATGCGATTAGCACGGAAACCTCAAAGAGCAGAGAGGCTGGAGGTGTTCAGCTTTACCAACACACACAGGAAATCTGTCTCATCCACAGTGGCTAATGTGAATTCTGAATGACTCCTGCTGCTGAAGAAGAGTGATTATTTCTGAGGACTATATTTAGGCTTGTTCTACCCATCCCTCATGTTAGTGGTGCCTTGAAGGAACATATTGAGATCAGATCAACTAGAACCAGTCAGGTAAGTGGGGAAACAGTTGTACGGGTTTAATATTTTTTTTAACAAATTCAGATAGATAATTAACATTATATTACATTACTCCTGAATGTAAAATATCGATGTTACCTCTGTATAGACTGCTCTGTAATGAATGCACAGGCACAGGTTTTACACTATAAAAAAAAAAACACACAGCGTGATTTTTCACTATACACAGATGCTCTTGAAATATTACTGTATATGTGTGTGTCGTAATTTCGTATAGTGTACATTTTTTAATACTTTATGGTATGGATTGATGGATTTATATTGGATTACTTCCTTAATTCTAGAGGGAAACTGTCTCATTACCGCTGGTAGACCCACCAGATAAGATTCACACCAGAAAACAGTATAACCTATAGATAAAACATAGGTATGTATAATTAAGTTAGATACAGAAGCAACACTGCTGTTGCTGTTAAAAACATCAAGCTTGTCATTCTCCTGGAACTGACCATCCAAGGGAGAGACAGCTTGAAGAATCCTGAGAAAGAAAGCAGACAAATTATGCTGATCTTATGAAGAACCGCCTCAGCAATGAGTTACAAATGAAGTACGAAACCACTGAAGTAGGGTGCAAAGGGCTTGCTGGCAGTTTCCTATGAAGACCTACAACATGCTGGGAATCATGCAGGGTGGCCAGTAGGCAGGGGTCCATCTGAATGGTTACAAAGGCAGCCAAAAACTTATTCTAGGTGGCTGTGAACACAATTCCTGGACACCAGTGAGCTTGATCAATTTTGGCTGGGTTGTCTGGATGAGGGTCTGATGACACACAACATTTAATAACCCCAAGTAACATCACTGATGATGGACTCATGAGCACCCAATTTGTGTTCACAAATACATTAAATAGGGGGTTCCGGTATAGGGACTCTGTGCGTCGCCTTCTAAACGTCTTATATTTACCAACTTCCAGTGCGAAGGCTGAAGTGGTCATTTTGTTGGATGCTGAAAAAGCATTCAATAGGGTGGAGTGGAGTTTTCTGTTTGAGTGCTTGAGTAGATTTGGCTTTGGTCCCAATTTTAGATCATGGATTGAGCTTTTATACTTTGACCCAAAGGCATCGGTAATCACCAATAGGAATCACTCAAAAATTTTTCACTGACAAGGGGAACACGCCAGGGATCGCCAATTAGTCCACTGTTATTTGCATTCATTATTGAACCTCTCTCTATTGCGCTTAAGTCAAAGCCAGAAATACACGGAATTCATAGATGGGGTTTGACACACAAGTTATCTTTATATGCGGATGATCTGTTGCTATATGTGTCAGACCCTATACAGTGTGTTCCCCATGTTCTGACGGTATTGCAAACATTTAGTGTTTTTTCGGGTTATAAACTGAACTTTACTAAAAGTGAGTGTTTTCCTATAAATGATATGGCACAGTCTATTCAGGACTCGGATCTGCCTTTCTGTATGTCCAGAGATGGGTTTAAGTATTTAGGTATTAAGTTGACTCGAACCGTCCCTGAGCTATACCATTAAACTTTACTCCATTAGTAGGCAGGTTAAAGGCTGACTTTCAGAGATGGAATGCTATTAATCTGACACTAGCGGGCAGGATCAATTGTATCAAAATGAATGTGCTCCCTAGATTTCTTTATCTTTTTCAATGCCTTCCAATATTTTTGCCCAAATCATTTTTTCAGTCTATTGAAAGACATATAACATCATTTATTTGGGCTGGAAAAGTACCTAGAATACAAAAGAGATTCCTCCAAAGACATCGCGCCAATGGAGGCCTGGGCTTGCCAAATTTACAATGTTACTGCTGGGCAGCAAACTGCCAGAAAATACTTTATTGGTATCAGGAGTCAGAGGAGGGTTGGTGCGTATCTGAAAAAATTCATGTCTTTCAACCTCTCTCAAAGCTTTAGTAACTTCTAACATTCCGTTGGCTATTTCAACACATACCTCGAATCTAACGGTTATTAACACCTTACGCATTTGGCAACAATTTAGAAAACATATGGATCTTCTTCACTTCTCAGTTCAAGCCCCAATTTGTCACAATCATTTATTTACCCCAGCTAGAATGGATGCAACGTTTTTGGAATGGAATAGACAGGGTCTCGTTAGATTTAAGGATTTATATAAGCGACATTTGTGCACAATTTAATCTATCCCGTTCAAACCATTTTATATATCTACAGATTCGCCATTTTATTCGTAGCAATACAACAGATTTTCCAAATGAACCAGTTCCATCGGTTCTGGAGGACACTTTTGAAACTTCTTCTAATTTGAAGGGGTTTATTTCTAGAATTCTCAGTATAATTACTTCCCAGGGAATTAATTCCAGACAGTATATGGGAAAAAGCGGTGCAAAGGGTCAATGGGACTACATCATGTGCTCGTTTGAGCTTAATCCAATTTAACATTTTACATAGGATGCATTTTTGTAAAATTTAAACTGGCAAAAATATTTACAGGCGTAGATGAAGATTGTAGCAGATGTCATAGTGCTCCAGCACCCTTGACCCACATGTTCTGGTCATGCCCATGCTTGAATCAGTTTTGGTCAGGGGTTTATAAAAAGTTATCTGATATTATAGGAACGGATTGTGAGCCCAATGTGTATACTTCAATTTTTGGAGTAGTGCCAGGTGATAAGGGGCTTTCCAGGAATGGGGATGTGTTAGCCTTTGCAACTCTGATGGCCAGGCGACAGATTCTTATACACTGGAAATCACCATATTCACCGAAGGTATCGGTTTGGCTGACTGATCTTATGATGTATCTGGAAAAAATAAAGTATGCACTTAGAGGGTCTATGGATATGTTTAGTGTTACTTGGAAACCATTAATAACATATTTCAAGAAACTTAAAACCCTCCCTTAAATTCCCTGAGGATAGGTAAAGCACTAAGATACCATGATAACCAGGGTATAAAGCAGTCTGTTATAGTGCGTTATACACCGAAGGTCCGGTTTGATAGTACGGGATTATGTACATTTATTTGGTAATACTGGATTTGGGGTATAAAGGGTTTAAGGTGGGCATAAATCAACTGAATGTGTTTTTGTTTTGTTTTTTCTTTTTCTTTTGGTTGACTCACAACAGGTTGGGACGCACTGGGGTTTTGTTTGATGGGGGGGATTGGATTGGGGAGGGGGAATTGTGAATTCTGTATACGGATGTAATTTTGCTGTTGATGGATTAATAAAAAGAAATTTAAATATATATATAATTTTATGGGGGTTTTGTAGTGTTTTTGTGATGAAGCTAGTTCTATACTGCATGATAGTTGGTATAATGATCATATAATAATCACATGCTGAGTGTTTGTGAAGAAACAGTGGTGTCTGACTGACTCTGATCTTGCAGATCTAATATTACTCAGCATTCAGAAAGTTTAAGATGATTACATTTTTTTTTGTTATTTTTCTCAGTGTGCGATAGCGTCCATATGCCGGCCAAGTTAACATTCAAATAAATACAAACAAACAAAGTAACTTATTTTGAGACCTTGTGAGGAGAACACAGGTTCAGCTCCAGGTTCCTCCTCGGTTCCTCCAGCCGTTGTTTGGATGGTGAAGCTCCATCAGCAGCTCCTGATTTAATTTAATGAAGGACTGATCGAGTCGAACCAGGTTTCTGATGTACCGATATACTGAACATAAAATTTACTGTACAGTGTTTTCTGTATGTATTCTTTTTAGTTTTATTTAGTGTATTCAGTAATATTAATGTGAATATATTTTTCAGGTGCCTAAGGTGTTTGCACAGTACTGTATATGAATGTTATATATATATATATATATATACACACACAATATTTCTGGCTCATGTCGGCCACATTTTGAAGCACACATTTAAATGAACAGCTGGGGGAAAACTATGGAGTTATGACAATTTTAATCATGTATAACAATCTTTATCTGAGTATTGCCTGGCAGGTTACATTCTACACCCCCTGCAGTGATGAACATAGTTACAAGTAAGGCTAATTATTCATTATTTATTATTCTTTATTCATTATTCTTAATCCTTACTAGGGTCACGGGTACCCGGAGTCTCTGTGCGGGGCACCAGCCCACCGCATAACGCATCACACACACACACACACACACACACACCCCTGCAGTCAATTTAGAATCCCTTGTGTGGACTGTGGGAGAAACAGAGGAGAACATGCAAACTCCACACACACTAGACCAGGACCCGCATTCAGACCCCCAACCCTGGAGGTGTGAGGCAACAGTGCTACCCACTGCACCACAGTGGGACCCCGTAAGGCTAATTATAAGTGGAACTAAGGACCACTTTTCAGGTACTTGTTTGTCCAACTAATATGTAAAGCCTGTAAACGGCAGCTTCGTACAATTTTGCAACCATTTTACTGCGCTTCCCTAAGGCCAAGTGTTTAAGTGATGCAGTCCCGTCAATCTCCTCCTCAAAGGAGGTGCATATATCATTATAATGGAGTACTTTCAATACCATCTACTATACCATCTAATATTTGTTATGTACATTTCAGTGTCCGTATTAAGGCCATTCTGAACTTGTCAGACCTTTGATATTTACTGAAGTATCAAATGGTTTGCGTTTATAAACTTCTTGGTGGCTGGACAGACGGTCGGACCCTCTGGCCAGCATTGAAGGCCATCATCAACAGTCACAGTTGGAGGCAGAACGCTTCATCAACTTTGAGACTTGTTTTCTTCAGACGGTTGTATCTTTTTGAGAAAAAGAAAAAAAAAAAAAGAGCGGGAGCGAATGTGATATGGAACAAGCCGATAGGTCGTCAGTAGGCACTTGGTGTTTGTAGGTCAGTCTGCACAGGTACAGGAAAGCTATAAACAAAAAGGCGAGGGAAAAATGCAGCTGGTCTCAAAGTCTCTTTTGTCTTCCATTTCTTTTTCCCTTCTTCTTGGAGTTTTGCTCTGTTCATCCCACTGGCAGGTAAAGCGCAGATCTTTCCCGATAAGAGGATGGTGTCGTTCGAACAGTCGGATGCAGAACATATCGGATGTGGGTTCACATCTTAAGTACCTAAGTTGGATGTCCAGAAAGAAAACTGGGCTGGGTACCACAGTTAAAGATGGACATGAGGCGGTCTTCGTCGAGGGAGGGGATCATGTCCATGTCGTCGAAACCTACAGGCCCTGGGGGGACGGCCTGGCTCTCCACCATCGGCTCATTCTGCAGCAGGTTGACGATGCTTGGAGGAAAAGACATCCATGTAGTGGTGCTGTTCCCCACCTGATTTGAGCCATTGCTGGCTGCTGCATCTGTGGATGGAGCGACTACTGAGCCGGCCGAACCCAAATTCCCGATTCCCGATGCTCCTTCTCCAGTCAGGATGCTCTGGCCAAGCATTGCTTGAAAATCGTCAATGTTGATGTTGTCCACGTCCGTCGTCTGGTTTTCGGAAAAGCTCGGGAATTTCGGGAGCTCGCTGTCGTCCAGCTGAGACTCCTCTCGGAAGGTCGTTGCGCTCTGGGGATTGAAGCTACTTTGAATTTCATGGGCTGCAGACACACTGCTCCCCGATCCGTCTCTTCTGCTGCTGGAGTCCACTTGTTCCGGAGCCGTCTGAGGAAAAGTGCCGAAGGTGAAGTCGTGGAGGTCGGACAGATTTACGGTGTGGTAGTCTTGGGAGACTTGTGGAGGTGCAGTCGATGTTCCAGATGGACTGAAGAACTTCCAAGTGTCTCCAGAAGAAGATGGTGGCAGAGGCTCTGTTTTGGGCTGAGCAAACAGATGACCAGGAGGGAAGAAGGACTGAGACTCTTCTGCAGAAACAGTAGATGCAGCCATTGGATTCACCACTAGAGGGAGACAGAGATGTTAGGCTCTTTGAAACAAAAGAACCAAAAACAAAAATACGCTGCTTTTTCAAACTTTTATTACAGGAAAACATGCTACTGGCTGGTTTTGAAGTGTAATGTACCAATATAAGTACCGTTTAATGGATAAAAAAGTTTTTTTTTTTAGGAGTTTCATCAAAATGACCAACCATCACCTTTATCACAGCGGCACAGATTTACCTCAACATTTCCAGCCTTTTTTTTTTTAAAATACCTTGTGTCCAAACCCTCCTAGCACCTTATTAAGATAAATGTTTATGAAAATAAAAGATTTGATGTAAAAGGAATAATTAAAAATTTTGTGCTGGGCATCATGATTAATCGCAAGATTTTCTGCGATTGATTGCATCGTTATCCGCAAAATGTAATAATGAATTCTGAATGAAATACTTTTATTTTAAAGTACTGCTGTATGAACACAAGTGCAATTACATTTGTGCTTCTATAGCAAACACTAAGGAGTCTTTAAACAGCAGTACTTAACACAGATGTAGCAAAAAAAAATCTTTTAAACCTCAACCTAAACATTAATGTAATTAAATTAAATATAAAACCAAAGCTATTTATAGAAAAACGAGTTCAGAACCACGATCGTAACATTATAACAGGCACCTTTATCACATATGAATCCCTGCTACGTGAGTAAAACCTCTCTGTCCAATAAGAACCAAATCTAGTAAAACAAAAAATAAGATCTCTGCTACACAGACATGCTGCCCAGCCCAAGAAAACATGGTGAAAAAGAGCACACATGGTGAATGTACCTTGTGAAACACTTGCAGCAGCTGAAGGCTTCGTGAGATTATATGTTCGCTTTGCAACATTAAACGGCCTTCTCTCAGTCACTGGACCTGAATACACACACAAACACACACACACACACACACACACACTCAATTCAAATACATAATGAAGTGTCTGCAGTACACTGATAATCACAGGACGGTTGTAAGTTTTATCACTATATTGAGACAAAGCAATCGTCATATTGGTACATTTACATTTACATTTACGGCATTTATCAGACGCTTTTATCC
>JBBPDB010000001.1:28742144-28752934 GCA_037974465.1 Brachypetersius altus
GATTCCTGGTGGCCATCGCGCCCTTTTCTGTTTCCTTTTGTTTCTTTTTTGAATAAAACCCACAAGTCAGCATGGATTCAATGCCTGTGTCTCATTCCATGCTCAGAGGGAGCTCAGAGGGCTGGCCTCGCGGCGAGCCCACTGACACTCTGAAGTGGCATATTTGTGTGTGTGTGTGTGTGTGTGTGTGTGTGTGTATATAAAATAAATACAAAACTATAACATAAATCTCCATTAAATGGGAACTTTTCATTTCAGTACATTTTGTATTTTGTACATCTTGGCTTTTACTTTTTAAATTTGTCCTCAGATCCATAGTATGCACTTTTTACTGTATGTTCTTATTCACAAGACTATTAGCAAATAGTCTTATGAATATTCAAAAGTTCATACATAATACATGTCAAAAGATCTTCCCACTCCTGTTGTGGATTTTTGAGACATTTCAGTCGCTTTTAGTGCAGGTTAGTAAAGTGTTCAAACACCTACTGTTCATATGTGTTTTAGATTCATTTTGTAACAAAGAGCATGCATTTATTTTGCCAACAGTATTACTAAGACTGGCAGATCTTAGTAAAGAAGGCCTACAGGGTACACACTACATGCATGCAGCGTATGTTATTTAGAATAAACTATTCAAGCCATTTCCTATTTTTTAAAAAATGAAATAAACGTGTCAGGTTTTACAGTGTATAAACATGACAAATCCTATTTATTATTCATATTGATCCTGTATCATCAAGAGATCTCTTTTTTCCATGTTGTTGATGTTCTAACAGCAACGGAGGAATCCTGTGTGTTCGCAATTAGTATTAGTTTACATTAAAAGCCTCAGAGTGCAGCCTTGCAAATTGACAACAGCCTCAAGAGTTTAATTAGCCATTGCTGCCCTCTGTATCCCAGAGCTCACAGTATTTCCCTCAGTTTGTTGTTAGGAATTCAGAAATTCTATGACGTTGTGCCATTGAGCAAATCTTTGGAGAGTAATTAAATGCAAAGCAGGTCCCTTAAAAGAAACACTGAGTCATCATAAACAGAGCCATTGCAGAGAACAACACAAACACTTACACACACATATGCACACACAAACACAGAGAAACACACTATTTCCACCTTGTGGCACCAAGTGGTCACACGTTGGCTCTGCCTTCTGGCAGAAAGTAAACAATGTGTTTTTTGTAGTGCTGTAACCTGTGATGGACATTTACCTTTCCCATCTCTCCCATCTTGCTCGTGCACATTCTGTCATAGGTTGGGTTGCTATGGCAATGCAGCAGCCTGTCTCCAAGGGCACTGGGAAACGGGTTGTAAAGTGGTGTATTTTATGTCCAGTATTTCCGCAGTAAAATTACAGTGCTGCAATCAGTGGGAATGGATGGAGCTGGAGCAATCTCTGCAGGCTGAGTGTGCTCTGAATGAGTCATGTGCTGGCAGAGCATGCAGAGCATTCATGCATCCACAGCTTAAAGGAGTAACGACCTTGGATAGTGTCTGTGCCTAAAGCAACATACACACTGTGACTAACACCAGTGTACACACAAACACTTAACTTTCATCAAAACACAATTAATAAGCCTCTATCTGACATTTTTCTTGTATTATTTTTTTCATTCAAGTGAAGCACACTTTTGAAATGTGTGTGGTTTTATCTCCCAAACATAGTCATAATTCATTCAGAATTTGTGTTACCGCCCCTTTAAGACTGATATATGTAAATGACCTCTGACTGGCTTCACTGTGGGTTGTAGCACTTATAACTTCCGAGTGAATTAGTGGGGCAGAACTACTGTGGACTGAACATAAACAGATAAGTGACAAACCATAGGAAAGCTCCAAACGAAGCGTCTTAGTAATGTGTTAGGTGACGTAAACAATAACATATTGAATGATGTAAACAACTTCAATGCGCTGTGATGTAGATTCACTGGAACTGTACTAGAGGAATGAGCATCATCCAAAAGATACTCGCCCAGCTGGTGTCCTGATGATGATAGTGGAGAGCAGTGTCTAACGCGTTGAGCCCAGTCTCTTAAAAGTTCAGTTGGGTTGAGAGCTAGTGACATTGAGGTCATATGATTTATATTATTTTCAGACATCCAATCATTCAGTGGCCCCTTACGCCCTGTAGATGGTGGCGTTGTTGGCCTGGAAGGTGATAAGTCAGAATAACTATTGATTTGCAGTTACTTAGGGACAAGTGGGCCGCATGCCAGCACAGTGTCATAAAAGAAGGACTAAAGAAAGACTCACTAAAGTGATCAAAAATTCGGTGTGTATGGTGTATGTCCAGCCCACTAACATGGAAAAATGAAAACTCACTTGATCATATCGCTGTTTTCCACATCTCTGAAGACCTGTAGATCTGCAGTGAGGCATTCATGTGTTGCAACACTACTATAATATCACTCTGTATATATTTGTTGACAGACCGTTGTTGCTGACACAGTCTGTTCACATCCTGCACTGACATTCTCAGGCACCTGAGAAACTTTTTTTATTTCCATCCATGTGGAAAAGGCATGAGCACCATGATGTAAATGTCTTTGTGACTGAAGTTTTTATCATCCACTCAGCATATCTGTCACAGTGTATGGCAAACTGTTAATTAAGTGTATCTGTGCTCATCACGTTCTCCACCCATTTGCTCAGTTTTTCCTTTCCTGGCTGGTAATGTGTTGTTTTCTTCACAAAAACTATTTTCACAGTTTAGTTTCCATAACGTACAGAATGTCATGTACATAATTTGTAAACATGAATGCATGTAACTTCATCTTTTACAAGCCCTTTTAATTTTTCAATTAATAGCTTCAACAAAACATGCTCATTTGGGTGTATTCATGAATGTTTTTCATGAAAACACCCATTTTTAAACATTTCCCCAACATGCAGAACATATGCTGCCATGCAGTATATCACCTAATGATGGCATGCAAAGTGAATGCGGTTGAAAGACAGACGTGTTTTTCATGTATTAATCTCCTGCTCTCCACTCACTTTAACATACAGGCCCTTTTCCTTAAGGAGATAGAGGGCGGAGCGGTGAGATATTAATAACTATGTATGAATCACTGATTCCAGGCTAAATGTTCCATGTGGTCCATGCCTGAGGGAGAATACAGTTCACACACACAAGCACATGCGCACACACACACTTCCCAGAGCAAGGACCCGTCAGTGCATTACGGGGTTGTCTCTTTGTCACCATGTGGTCACAGCTCAGAGGGTCGCCGCCTCGTGTCTTAATCTGAAGGATCAGAGCATTCAGGCGAGTCATGATGGCTGAACATTTGGGGGTCTTTTTGGTTTGCGGATTAGGGTTCATTTCTAGGACAACCTTTATACAATCGAAATGTCATTTCCTGAGACAATGGGGGGTTGAATAGAGGCCATGTCCACGCTCCCTCTCTCAGCTGATATGATCCATGTATCTGCACTAATTCAGTTGTATTGATAGAAAACAGTGGTGAGAAAATGTGTTAAATAAACAACTGTGTTCAATGCCTTCATACATATACATATATATACTTATATTTATACTAACAGAGAATAGCCCATAATTGTGTAGTTTATTGTGAGTAGTATTTAGGAGTGTCACTTTCACAATACCTTTGAATGCATAAATTGGTCACATAGCACTGTGTAGACTATGTATAAGAACTATACAATTGACCATTGGTAAACTTTACCCAAAACAAGTCTTAACTTTAATGTAAGTTCATGTAACAAGATTTACATTTTGGACCATTTCCATTGTTCCTTTCTGTATGACATGAGCACACGAATACGGGGTAAAAAAATCAAATGAAAAAGCTAGCGAAAATTAACCAGAGAATTTAAAAAGAAATTATATTTTAAAATTACATTACATACCCTGCTATTAAAAAGTGATTTGCCAGTCTTTGAAATGCACTGGCTAAAACTGAAAGTGAAAATTCTCTCTTTTTTCAGGCTCTGTTGTAACAGAGCGGGAGTTGGTTAGACATGAAGTGGCGACGCTGTCCAGTCCTTTTGATGTGAAAACCAAATAATGGCCTGTCTCAGAGCTTCAGACTCATGACTGGCACTCTATTCACCATCAATGACATGAGTCAGCCTGTCTGCTTTATCTGCAAAGGAGATCAGCGTGTTGGCCAGGCAGACTGACTGCTCTGCTGTGTGTGTGTGTGTGTGTGTGTGTGTGTGTGTGTGTGTGATCCCGGGCCTGGCTTGATTCACCCAACTCAGCTAATGTTTTGGTTGGCTGAACACTTCTGCTGAGGCCTAGGCTTCTGTGAAAGCAAAAATATAACATCATAATTGCAGTCCTACCTAGCTATTGATATTTCCTCTAAGCACTGACCATATTAAGTAAAGATGGCTTTAATTAAGTGGGGTGAGAAAGCAATAAACTGTGTTGTTTGTTGTCATTCGTTTTGTATTTGAACTGGGATTCAAATCCTTTACATATAGATTATTTCAGGCTCACACTCTTAATTTATTGCACCTCCCACCCACTCTGTACACAGGCAAGAAGAGAGCTTACTGCATGATGCTGTGATTGCTGTGCTGGGCCATTGTTTTTCCCTGACAGCTTGTAGTAGTGTTTTGGTGAAATTATGCATGAGAATTTTCTTTTCACATGCGTAGCAGTAAAGCTCATTTGTACATCATTGTTTGTAGTCTCCAAGCCAGCCCTGCTTTAATTACAGTATTAGTATTATGTAGGTTTATCAGGCCCAACAAGCATTTATGTTTATTGCACAAGGCCGAGGGATTGTAGAGCCACCTCAACATGTTCCCAAATAACTGCATGGAATTTTATACCCAAACTGGACCTGTGAAAACAGCTAACTTTGAGTAAATACATATACACCTTTCATGTCACTGACTTCAACTAATTGTACCAAATTTGACCACATTTTATTAATTTGGAAAATAATTCTAACAGATTACACTAGTCAATGTTTTGTGTATTAAATTGCCCAGCATTACCATGTAATATAATGCAATATAATTTAACATGCTATATAATGCAACAGAACAGTGAAGTAAAAAGCTTACTACCTAACTGCCATTCTCCACACTATCTGCCACTCTCCAAAGTAACAATCAAGACTACCTATCACTCTGTACACTAACTATCCACACAAACTACCACTCCCCACACTAACTATCCACACTAACTACCACTCCCCACACTAACTATTCACACTAACTGTCACTCTCCACAAAAACTGCCACTCACCATAGTAACTCTATGCAATAACTACCACTATCCACACTAACTATCCACACTAACTGCAACTCTGCACACTTACTAAATTCACGAACTGCTTAAATGCTGAAAGATAAAGACTGCCGGACACTAACAAGGGAATAAGCGGTAGTGCTTGATTCTGCTGAGGCGGCGTTGGACATTCCTAGAGCATCTACAGAGGGCTGGGCAGTTTGTCACAGGAACTCTGGCTCTGTCAAAACAGAAGTGGTCTTCTCCACAATACACTAATGGAACACTCCATCATTCCAGAATACCTTCTTTCTTCTTCTCCTGACCCATGCAACAGTTTCAGTTGTTTACGAAGAATTAAGTCCAGGTTATTATTCTCCCTATTGCTCATTGTCTCACATACTTAACTTATGTTGTGTGACTCTCATTATGTGACTGGTTTTAGTCAGTTTCCTTGGAAATCCGTAGCAGTACGAGACATATGACTGGTCACTTTGTTATCTTCCCTCTCCTTCTTACTGCTCAGCCTGCTTTGAGGCTTATTGCTGACCGCGCATTAGGAGCGAATATCAGTGCGTCAGAGTGGTTACATGAATACTCAGCAAATGAATAATGTGTAGCAAGTCCCAGCCCACAGAATGCCTAATTGCCATCACTGATGAGTGTACCGTCTGACCTTGGTATTTGTTAGTCTTCGGTTTGGTTTCTCAGTTGCAGTGCTCATTTGACTTTATCATGCGGGTTCCCCTTCTCGCCACAGAAGTGGAGGGCCTGCTTTTGTCATTAGAGATCGCTCTGCCAACAGGAACATGGAGTAGCCAAGCATTAGATTGAACTCTGTGTTTGGTTAACCCCTCAACCAATCTCTGCCAGAGAAAGAATTGGACGTTGTGAATGACGGTATAACTTTATCTAGGAAAAACACAAGAACTGCAGGTTTTGCCCATTATATATCTAATTCAATGTATGCACTCTACATAATCAAACTCAAGTGAAATATTGTGGGCAGTGGAAAACAATATATGCACCAATATAGGAATTATGCAGCTGATGCTAATACCAGGCTGATATACTGTATACACCTTTGGAAAATGTAGAAACTGGGACTCGGTCCACCTTAATTAGTCTTAAGGAGAAATGTGGCATCTATTTGAAGAGGTTTACAAATGCAATAAAATGAATAAAGTGCAAATATGTTAAGACGGCAAATTATTTCACCTAAATAGTCTATTCTTCCAGCAATAAACATGAGATTCAAACATCTATGCTAATATTTTTATTTTAAGCAACTTATTGATGGCAATATGATTCTGATATCATAAAGCATACCTAAAAGTAGCAGTTGAGTATGTCACCAACAATTCACCTACTGAAGATCAAAGGTTTATTCTTGACAGGATCACCAATGCAGTACCGATATCCCAGCAGAGCATTGTCCCTCTGGGTAAGTGGTTATTTCAGTAAAATCTCTTGAGGCCCATAGCAAAAGTAGAATACTTGAAGTTCATTTTGTTAAGTATACTTGAGTATAAGTATAGCAAGTACAGTATACGGACCATGTACTTGTAGTGTACTAGAAAGTATAGTAATTTAATACTTCTTTGAAGTAAATTGGAACATTTTTAAGTTTATGAAAGTATACATTGAATACTTTTTTTATACTTATCAGTATAAGTCACATATATTTCACTGTACTATACTTAAGTATATGAAATATAGAATATAAAAAGTAAACTTCAAGTCTACTGTTTCAGTTTTAGTATAAAATAAGGAAACTCGTAGTACACTTGAAAAAACTACTTTTTGCTAAGGGTGACACAAATGGCAAACAAATAAAGTTAATTTGCATTGTGATAAACCATGGACAACCCATGACACCTCATGTTTATCCTATAGAGAAACCATAAGGGCCTTCTTGTCTTTTTCAGACAGTTTGTATTTATTCTAACTTAGACAGACATCACCGTGTCTCAAAATCAGATACAGTGTAGATGCTGAAGTACTGTTGAAGCCTCTTCTCAGATGTTGATGCATCAGACGACTCTTCCTGCTCGAGCAGACTGGGATAATGGCAGGGATACACGACTCCCTTGAATAATATCCAAATAAAACAGAGAGGAATTCCAGGGCGCGGCAGAGAGCGAGGAGAGGGAGAGAAGTGGGTTGGTGGGAGGGGAAAAAAGCAAATGTTGTATTTGCAAGGGCCAGTTATATATATACAAGGAGCTTTTTGTGCAGATATTCTCAATGAACACAGCAGAGGCAGCATGAGGCCCCAGGCCACTCTCAGGAGGCCCGATGCTTATCACAGGCCCAAATATGAGCAGAATGAAAAAATCTGAGACTGTTTTTGTTTTCATCCCACCAAGACAGATAAGGGAACTCTACCACAAGACAATTAGATGCTGCTTGTCGGGCCTTTGTGTTCAGACATGGCAAAAAAGGCACCGATGATCAAACAAGTCTAAACTAATTTTTTTTTTTTACCAGTGTTCAGGAAGAAGCTAGTAAGACATTCCAAAACTGTTTGAATGATGGGGATGAGTTATTGGAGTGTGTATATAAGTGCTACCCTGACTGCAAACTGTAGATTCAAATCAAAGCAACATATTTCAAAACATAGTACAGAAATGCACAAAAAGAGATTTTCTTCCTACGCACTGATACTCTCTGCTCTGTTTCTGTTTCAACAGTGCCCATGGTAGCTTCCAAAGGATTGACAGTGTTACATTCCTAAGTCAAATAAATGACTTTCACAAACTGTTCTAAGTAAGCACTGTAACAGACCCTCCATAATTCAGTCATGTAGACATTTCCCAAAACGTGAAAGTGAACATCGGCCACCTATGCCTCGAAAAAAGGGATTTAGTTGTTCAGGAAGGGGTGAAGCTAAGCGTGAGGTGTTAATTGTCCCCAGTGCTGCAGAAATATGAAATGGATTTTTCCAGGTGAATAAACAAAATGAGCTGGACAGAGTTCAAAAAAAGGTCAGGATTTTGTCTGAAGAACCTGAATGTTTCTTATTCCTCTGACCTTTGCTGCTTCATACCCTGAGTTTGCTGGTTTCAATTTGCTTGTACCCAGATTGATGTGATTGCTGTGATTGCACTGATCCGTCACTGACCGGCTCCAGTAAATAGAAAGCATAAATCCACACTTATCTGACTGGCATACTAAACACCTTAAACTTAGAACAGAGACAGTAGTCCTTGATTGACCCCTAGTGTCCATAATGCTAATCACAGCCTCAATATTTAATGCCCTTGTTGCTGTCCACCTTGAAACCATGTCTCTTTTATCGTTAGGTTGTGTGTAAGGAGACTCATTACACTCCACAGGGGCACAGTGTGGTTGACATTAGCACTCAGACAAAATGAGATTAGAGCTCGGTGTTTGGGCCGTCTGACCTCAGCGATGCCTGAGCGCAGCTGATAGCGAAGTAGGTCAAGGCCTCACAGGACAAATAATCTGTGTAATTCAATCTATTGTTCTAGGATTGAGCTATTGTGAAAGGAGTTGTGTATCACAGTATCCTATTGTTCCACTTCCCTCCTTTAATCCACAGACAAGATTAACAACAAGGCTTTATGGTAAGCTACTACATGGTACTATGGTAAGTAAATGTTAGTAGATTAAGCTTATTGAATCATTTGATGAAAAAAGTGAATGTGGCACAAGGGCCACAAAATGTTATATAAACCCAAAAAAGGCAAGTAAATACTTTTCTCAGATTTAACAACAGCTTGACATTCCAAGCAGTGTGCCCAAGTCTTTTGACCAACTGCCCCATATGTGTCCTTGTGGCAAGTAATATGTTATATAAAGCAGGCCAGAATGAAGACTTTCAATAGAAGAATGATTTACAGAAATACTTAACTCCAGGGGCAGTTGGTGGCTTTAGTGTTTAGATCCCAAGACTGTTAGTGGCACCACTGAGGTACCCTTGAGCAAGATCCCGTCCCCACACTGCTCCCATGTTCCTGGTGGCCGCTTCTTCACTTGGTAAATGGGTTTAAATGCAGCTAAGAATTTCGTACCGTTCACACGTGCTTTTTTGTTCACGTATGGCTAAAAGATCACTTTATGCGTTTACATGTATTCACAAATAGCGTTGCAGTGCCATCTGGTGGCTGCAGCATTAACATGGCTCTCTAGGCTGCATGGCAGCCTCCTTCTGAAGGCACCGTGTTACCAAATCATTTTGCCAGCAGCTCAACTCAGACATTCATACGCAAAACGTGCAAAGTGGGTTCACAGTGCGGCTAAACCTGCAGCTCAACACGCAAACTGTGCACAGACCCACCCACCAGGCGCAGGGTTTAAAACACAGGCTATTTCTCAATACGGAGTACAGACTGCCGTTTGTGGAGCAGGTTCAGGTCCAGGTACAGGATCAGGTCCAAGTCAAGGTCCAGACTCCGAGGATGGGGGGATGCAGTGCCCTTAATCTGCGTTTGGGACAACAGCATTCATGATGACATCACAGCTCAGCTCGGCGCGAGACCTTGTATTTTCTTCACTATCCCTGAAATGTATACTAAAATAACATGACACACCAAATTGTATATAATCAAAATACATTAAATAAATACATACATATTATCTGAAAAATATTAAATAATATGAAATCGTATGTATATATATTCATGAAAAGTCTATATTCATAATGTGTGCCTACTAAAGGGTCAGAGGAGGGAAATGGCCTCTCATTGTCACGTGTGAACGTAGCACAGCACAGCACACTTTCTCTGCATTTAACTCATTCACCAGTGAAGCAGGGAGCTCTCGCCATTAAGGAACGCAGTCATAATATGAGTTACATTGTATGAAAAATTATTATGGGAAATGTGACTGTCCAAGTCCATACCAGTCATCTCCTGATGCACGCTTGATAAAACCCACTCATCAAGGACCAAGGTATTCAGTTTGTACTTAGGCTAGATATTTTGAACTGGAACCATATTTTGGTCATGATGGATGATGTGTCACTAGTTTATTAGATGGCAACAAAAAAAAGGTGTACTGGGAAATCCTTTTATAACAGCAGAGCCAACGAGTTGGAGACTAAATGAAAGTTCACTCGAAGAGATAAAGGTGTTAGTAAATGAAATGCTTCTTTCCCACTAAAAGCAGCACTTGTAAAAGCTCTGTTAAAAGCTCTTTAGTATGTTGTAATATGACAGATTAGTACATGAGGACATTGTGTTTTAATACTTGTCAAAATCACTTTCAAAAATATAGTTACACTGTAAAATAAAATAACTACATTTATCAGTATTTTCCTCAGTGCAGTTCAAACTATACCCAGTAGTCGGCAACAGTGCCGTATCTACCATTGAGGACACCGAGGTCATGTCTTCGGTAGTTTTTTCCAGAAATTTCAAATTAGTCAAAGCTGAAATCCAGCAGTGATGATCAATGCCAAACACAGAGCCCGGTCCGTGTCCGAATCCATATGTCGTCTGTATTTTCTCCCAATTAAATTCACATTCTCCGTCTAATCTCAGGTGAAATCTCCGCCTCTATCTGTCTTTGCAGGCAGCGGCTCTTGACACTGCGGTGAATCCAGCCGCTCTTCGGAAAA
>JBBPDB010000001.1:28759473-28771871 GCA_037974465.1 Brachypetersius altus
TAGGTTGATCTTCAGGACCAGGGCTGGT
This sequence comes from Brachypetersius altus, assembly GCA_037974465.1. NCBI lineage: Eukaryota > Metazoa > Chordata > Actinopteri > Characiformes > Alestidae > Brachypetersius > Brachypetersius altus. The sequence continues at coordinate 28,759,502 of JBBPDB010000001.1, forward strand.
GACCACTGTTGTAGACAATTCTTCTGGGTGCATGGCGCAATAAGGTTTCTGGCATCAATGAGATACAAGGTCCAAGTAAGAAATTATTACAAATTTGAATAAAGAAAATCAAACATTTTGCTAAGGGGTTTTTGTCCTTATAGTGAATATTAAATGGAAAGTGCTTATTTAAAGAAATAGTTCAGCAAAAAACATCAAATTTACATACTTGCCATATTCCCCAGATCTCATAAAAACAAAAACGTTTTCATAGTTCAATTGTTTCACTCTTTAGTTTCAGAGTGAAGTCGTGAGGCAACTACTGCTAGCAAATACTAGAACTCGGTGGTCACACAAATAGCCTGCATGGTGTCCCTAAAATTACTATAACTTCTCTCATCCTGTTCAGAAACTTCATACAGATAAAGTCATGCACACTCGTTCGTATGGTTTAGGACACAGAATGACCTACTGTATCAAATTTCACCATTCCATTTCAGAAAACACCACAGCTAGTATTCAGAATGCGGTTACAAATTAGAGGACCTTCAACTACATCTACAAGTCTGTGCAACCTTGGTACAGATGTTGGGTGAGCCGGTTAAGGTGTCATTTACAAAAATGGTTTGGGTTATTTGGGTGATTACTGAAGTGGAGAGTTTGTTAGCAACATCAGCCTTGTAAATAAAAAAGCCCAATTTAAACAACACAGGTGTCTCAACCGATTGACTGCATCTGAATAATATGACAAATTGTGTAAATGTTTTTTTCCCTGAAATGTTCCCTTAAATAGTTGTGTCCAACTCTATTTCTCATAAAGCCTTTCCAAATTCTGTCAGTTTGGTTACTCACAACATTAATCTGGGGCGGGTGGCCAGCAGTCGATTTTTACAATGCACACGAATCAAGTGTCTGCAAAGAAATGTTTATTCTCACCCTGAGAAGAATGAATGACCAAAATAAGACACATAATAACAGCCATTCATGAGGAGCATTTAGGAATTCTTAAACTCTTGAGTGTATGTAAGTGTGGCAAATATAATAGTCTGAGCAAAGTAGACTTGTGAGTGGACTTACTGCAAGAATTATGAAAATGTGTTCAAGCTATCTGCTGTGTGTTTGATTCCCATAATAAACAACAGAGAGGATAAGTAGCCTACTCTGAGAGTTTAATCCCCATGATCTGATCAAGCATACCATAATACTGACCCTTTGGCTCTATTAAAGACTAGGCTGCCGCCCGAGTCTGAAGTCAGGTCAGTGTTACATTTTTAATGATGGAAATAGTCAGTAAGAAAGACCTGCCTGAAATACAATACAGCTTAACTAAATTATTCACAGCTCAATTTTTTTAGTGCTTTGAACACTTGAGACGGATTTGATAGCTTTCCGACTGTAGATTAAGATTGGATGGGGATATTTTTGCCTTCTGTTTTGCCAGTCATTCACCAAACTTTCACTGTGCCTGGCTGTGGACATTTGGTCAGTAAGTAATCATGGCTGTTTATAATTTGATGTTAAACAAGGCCATACTCTCATGCCTTTGCAGGCCTAATGAAGGGGAATTACGTTGAACAGCTGGCAACAAATTCCTAAGATCCTTTAGAGTTTAATTTTAGTTTAAATTGCAAATGTCCACCTGAAATGGCAAAGACATAAAAGTACTATCCCAATATGCACACCAATGACAAAATATTAAAACTATAAACTTAATATTGTGTAGGTCTCTCTCATGCTGCCAAAACAGCTCTGACCTGTCAAGGCATGGACTCCCCAAGGCCTCTAAAGGTGTGCTGTGGTCTCTGGTACCAAACATTCATCCTCTGAGTTGAAAGGTGGAGCTAACATGGGTTGGCCTAACTTGCCCAGCACATCTCTCAGTTGTTCCGTTCGATTGCGATCTGGGGAATATAGGCCAATTAACACCTTGAACTCTTTGTTATATTCCTCAAAACATTCCTGAACAGTTTTTGCAGCTATTCTGCTGAACGAAGCCACTGATATTAAGTAATACTGCTGCCATGAAGGGGTGTACTTGCTCTGCAACAATGTTTAGCCTGGTGTTATGTGTCAAGGTAACATCCATATGAATGTCAGGACTCAGGATTTCCCAGCAGAACATTGCACAGAGCATCACACTGCCTTTGCCAGCTTGCCTTCATCCTATAATCCTTTTGCTAGGTAAGAGACACACATACACTTGGTGGTCCACATGACAACAGAATTTATATAACTGTGTACATTTTTGGTACTGGCAAGAGAACACGAACGAGTCTTGGGATGGTGAAATACCACTGTACTCCGAGCCCGGAGGTTTGAAATCCGACCTGAGAACGCTATTCATTTCTCCTTGCTGCTGATTGGCTGCTGCCCATCTCTGGCAGATGCAGTCCAGCATACTTGCATCAAAACAGTTTCCTGCATGGATCTCGTGTTTTTGTTTTGTTCTAACCCTAACCCTAACCCTAAGGCCTGTATTTTTATTACTGTAAATTAAATTAAATTAATTTATTTATTCACCCTGCACATACCAAACAATTACAGTACAGTATATAAAGAGATAACGTCGGTATTTCACATTCTAGCAATGCAATACCCCTTTTTTAAAGGGTAATGTATGAAGCTGAGTTTAAAAAAAAATTTAAGTGTTTTAGGAACATATTTGGGGGTATATTTCAGGAGTTTACTGTATGGAATGGAATAGAAATCCATGGGAGAATTCTAAACTGGTGTGCACTTAAAGAATGTTTAATGTTTAAAAACTTCACATTTAGTGTATTTTCGTGGTTGCAAAAAAAACTTTTTATTGTATGTAATTTATGTAATTTGAAAACTTGCATGAAAATTCCTTGATAAACGAACCAGTTTAGTGTAGTCTGCTCAAGTGTTAGTGAAAGTGTGAAAGTGTTTTTTCTTCTTAAAGCTCGTGTCCCTGTGACCTTGAAGTTCTTGTTTGCACATGCAGGTAAGAACTGCCGGGCAAAAAGGTGTTACATTTCTCATTGTGGGATCTAAAGGAGTGCCCATGCTAAGAATAGATGTTTGCCAAGCCTGCACTGATATGGAGTCAGCAGCAGACTCTTACCCAAAAGTGGATTTGTTTACAGCTGTCAACAAAAGAGAAAAAAATTAAATTTAAAAAAAACTTTAACAAGCTGCCCCTCGCCCTTACTTAACGCTCCAGCCATTCTGAAAAAGTTCATTAGCCTAGCTGAAGTCACAGTCTAGCTGAAACTAGACTCGTCAGGTAGGTTGATCTTCAGGACCAGGGCTGGTGACCACTGTTGTAGACAATTCTTCTGGGTGCATGGCGCAATAAGGTTTCAGGCATCAATGAGATACAAGGTCCAAGTAAGAAATGATTACAAATTTGAATAAAGAGAATCAAACATTTTGCTTCTCTCATCCAGTTCAGATAACTTCATACAGAAAAAGTCATGCACACTCGTTCATATGCAGCAGCAGACTCTTACCCAAAAGTGGATTTTTTACAGCTGTCAACAAAAGAGAAGAACATTTAATGGTAAAATGCATTCCTTTGTTCATATACCTGCTGTCTTGTATGTGAACTTTATATAAAAGTAAATACAGTTATGAAAATTAGCATATCTGTGTAGGTTTGCCAGATATAATACGTGCATAGCCCATACTTCATGTGTGTTACACAAAAACATGCTTTTAGGCATGTTAAAGTATCCTCTCGTCTTATATTGCCCTAAACATCTGTACATGGTGTCAAAAAGTGCTGACTTGGACGGGGATCAGTGGGCAACGGGTGCAGTTTGGAACAAAGCCCTGTGTTTGTGCCCTTTTGTGAAAGACTCCTTCACTGAAGCATTGCCCTGACATCCTTCCAAGAACTGAGGGAATCTCAGTACAGTCCAGTTCAATCCAGTTGTGTCCTCACTGCACTTCCTTCTCTGACAAATTAACAAATAGGGGAGGTATGGAGGGGTGAACCATAACTTGACCACATGGAAAAAACAACAATAACAACAACAAAATCTGCATTGGCATCTGGATTTGGTGCATTTATCATTTATTTGTGGAACCGAGAAGCATGACTACCGTAATATGATTTGACGAGAAAGAAATAGAGACAGAAAAGTATTTTTCACTCTAATTCTCAAAATTGGATTGTTGTAGCATGACGTATTAATTGCCTGGAATCACTATTACTGTTGCAAATCTTTGTTTTCATGATATTTTGTAGTATAGCAGATTGTCAGTGTCATGTAAACACCATTTGACAACTTACATGCATGTGTGCAGTATACCTCACAAAGGAAAGGGAAAACATATCATTTGCATTAAAAAAAGCTTATAGTGGGCCTGCATGTCATCAAAATGTAACTAGAGGAATCTCAAACAAAGGGGGTTGGATCTTTAGAGTGAATTCACTAGACATGCACCAAGCAGCAACATCTTTTATGGGTGACCTAACATGTCCCTCTTTAATTGTAAAGAATGTATCATGCCAGAGCTTAAAACTATCTAGATACTAATATTTCACCAGAAACATCACCTTATAGTATGATGATATAGAACTTAACAATATGACAATAGAAAAGATTTAAGGCTCTCCTATACCAAATGACAAAACATTAATAGAATTAACAGAATCAGCAGCTAAGGTATTAGAAGAAAAACTAGAAATTAAGCAAATGATCTCTACTCTGAAAAAAAGTCATCTATTGGAGAGAAGCAACCACAGTGGTAAACCAGTCTTATAGACCCCATCCTGCCGAATGCTAGTCCTACAGACCAATACCTCTATTGAATTGAGACTTGCGTATTTTAGCAGCAGTTTTGGCTGGACAGGTTTGACAGAAAAAACTATCCAGGTTCCACAATTAATGTTTGAAAAACAGAAGCCATGTAAATTAATAGTACCATACCATAAAAAATATAAATTCCAGAGTGCATTTAAAACATTCTGTATGAACGTACCTTCTTATGTACATCTCCAAATCTACACTGAACTTTTATGATGCCAAATTGTGTTGCTCAGACTGTTTTATTTTTTCAGCTGTTACCTATTGAAGTCCTAAATATTAATATTATTAATCTTGACAAATTGATTCCTCAGCTATTACAGCAAAGAAAGCTGCTTAAGAGAAATGGGGGTTTAAATTCTCAAAGACAAACACACCAACTTGACATTTGAAAAAAGCACATGTTCAGAGCCTCTGCACATCCTACCATTTTTGGATGTCCCAATAAAGGAAATAGGACAATGGACTGCAGTTGCCTTAAAAAACAGTCTCACTGTTAACAGGCATTGAACAAGAACATGTTCATAAACAGTACATAAAGGTTCCTTCAAACACCTTACAATGATTGCATAGGTCAGAGATTCATGCTGTTTTAAAAGTGTTGGAACCTTATACTTTGTTTTACATTACTTATTGCTCGGTCAAGCCAAGATGGGCAGAGAGGTCTAGTATGGAGAGGTCTAGAATGGAGGTCAGACAGCACTCAGATGATGGGCCAGAGGTCACTTTTAAATACCCAGGCATGAGCAGACAAGCATGGTAGATGTCAGCTGCTCATCATAGTGGCCTTTCTGTGCGAGTCCCAGCTCAGAACAGATGGTTGATCTTTTGATTTCCAAAAAGAGGCGCTGTATATAGCAATCTCTCTCTATCTTTAGGACGCATACACTACACAAAATATGGACAAAAGTATTGGGACCATTCAAATACATATCAAAGACTTATGGAGTTGCTCCCCCCTTTGCAGCCACAACAGTTTCCACTCTTTTTGGAAGGCTTTCCACAAGATTTTGGAGTGTTTCTGTGGGAATTTATACCTGTTAATTCTGTAGAGCATTTATGAGGTCAGGCACTGGTGTTGGGCTCGCAATCTCTGTTCCAGTTCATCCCAAAGGTTTTTGATGGAGTTGATGTCAGGGTTCTATGTGGCCAACCAAGTTCCTCCACCACACCGAACTCATCCAACCATGTCTTTATGGACCTTATTTTGTACACTGGCACAGCCATGCTGGAATAGAATAGGGCCTTACACAAACTGTGTCCATTATCTGAAATGTCTTGATATGCTGAAGTTTTGCCCAAACCCTGAAAAACTCCCAGTATTTTTTGTGGATATGGTGTATATGTTATTCAGGAACTGCTGATGATACAGTAAGGGGACATGCATTTAAGTCTAATCTTAGCACAGTTATGCAAGAAAAGGATCTTCCGCACAGAGTTGGAAGCAAAAATGTCTTAGTGAGCTGAAACATTAAGATTAAGCCCTTCACTGGATATAAGTGGCCTTGAACAACCCTGAAAAATAGGTGTGCCCCAATACTTTTTTTCATGACTTGCATTTGAGCTTAGTCTTAGGCATTTTCTATGCTGGAATAGAAAAAGGCCTTTCCCAAAACCGTGTCCACATGGCGCTGTAGAAAATGTCTCCGTATACTGAAGCATTAACATTAAGTCCTTTACTGGACGTTATGGGCCCACCCGAATTCAATAATTAATATGGGTGTCTCAATATTTTTGTACATATAGTGTAGCCCCTCTGTCCTGAAGAAACATGACGCTCGAACTCGTGCGTGCTCGCTCCTATGAACGTCACAGTCACGCAGGCGTATAAGAGGCTGATTCTGTTCCAGAGCAGGACGGAGAGGAGGGCAGAGAGGAGCTCTGGCTTGCACTGGCTTTAGGAACTGCTTTCTATCTTAAGTCACGACTTTAAGCATCCAAGGATGTGATTTTCTGAATCCACGCATCTGTCTGAATGTCGAAACCTAAACAGAGTGAAGAGGAGGAAAAAACGCAGAGCACTGAAAAGCGCTACGTCTGCTTCCGACTTGTGGCCAGGTCAGATTCACTCGGTCTGCACTACTGCTGCCCTATTAAACACTGCCTCTGCTGCATTTTTACTGCTATATTATGGTCACTTTTGAGTAAATGTCTTAATGAATGTTATTTTTCGCCACAGGCTGCATTTGCTTGTCTGTATTTTCTATCCGAGGCTGTCGAAGGAGACCTGCTAGCGTTAGCCTGTGTAGCTGGAAGGGCTAAAGGTTGCTTCATCTTGTGTAGTTAAGTTATCTGGCTGGGTTGTAGAGCTATTCAGTCATTTCCAGGGGGTCGCTGCCAGCCAGGTAACAATGGACGAGTGGATGGAGGTTTTGTAGGGTGTGGATAGTTTGTTTCAGCACTTTAAAATGATTTTGTAACTTACAGACTTTAAACACCCTTGAACTGACGTACCAGTATTTTTATGCATAGCTGTTCTGCTTCTGGTGTCATAACGAGCAAACCCAACCAGTTTAGGTTAGACCGCTCTGTCTGAAAGAACTGTCTTATTCCTGTTAGATATACAATACTGAGTTCTGTCCTGGTTTAACTGGCTAGCTGTCATGACCGTTTGGGCCATAGTGTAGCCAGCTGTAGCTCCGTGTTTACCAAGGTGCTGCGTCTATGCCCCGTGCTTCTGTTGCAAAGGGCTGTTTCTAGATTGCATTGGTTTCATGTGGTACCTTAATTTATTGCAATCATGATGATGATGGTGCTGGAATTTGAGTGAAAAACACTTCTTCTTACTCAGCAAATCTTATTAGTCCTTCTCGGTTCCACAATAAAACTGCACCAAACCCAGATGCCAATGCAGATTTTTACGTGGTCATGTTTTTCGCATGGATTTTATTGTGCTAATAGTTTGTCATAATGTTCATTCAGTCTAGTTCTGTAACTAAATGTTTTGCCCTGTGTAATGGAGTTTTTCTGCCCTTCTGTCCTCTCTGCACTTGTGGTGTTCTGTTTATCTCCGTGTGTTGCACAATGGTCCTGGAGGAACATCGTTTTTTTTCCCACTGGGTGCATATGGTTGAAATGACAAACTCTGCTTGGCTTCACTTGACATTGCCAAGACAGGAGAGTTCAAACCATTCCTGCAGCCCTCAAGCTAATAAGTCATTATTAATTAAGTTGTGTCCCTTAAAGGAGTTTCCTTTTTCCTATGGCTCTTGGATACAAGAGCAAACTAAAATGCGAATAAGAGGCTGAATCATGTCGTCATGAGTTGAGTACATCTACAAACAATCTTTACATGAGACATGATGAAACAATGTATGTTATGACGGAATAGCTGTTGCCTCTTGATAGTCCTACAAAACTCTTTACACATAGATGAGCGCTCTAAATACTAATTGTAGTGCGGTAAGCCTTTACTGCAAAGGCAGTGTGACAGCCAGTGTTTTGGACAGGCTTTTAGTCAAACTTTGAACTCATGCCTGGTTTGTGATTAACAGGTCAGCAGTTAGCAACAGTGGAGAGATCCAAAGGCCTTGTTTTTGTGTAATGGGGAAGTGGGATGAACATTTTGGAGCCATTGAATTGCTGTAATTGTAGACCAGTGGAGAGAAGAGTGGCTTTTGTGTCTGTCTGGTCAGTTTCGGGCTTAAAACCTCGCTGTCTTATGATGTTTGGAAATTATATGCTCACCATTGTAAACTTCCTTTTTTCATATCACTGGCCTATATTAAACACTTGGGCTTTAATGTGGGCCATCTCATTCTGCTTTGTGATATTTCAGTCTTTTGCACTTGACCCTTTTATTTTGAATCTCTTGGGTAATATTAGCCTACTTTTTAAAATTGTAATTTTAAATCATTATCGAGCTTCATGCCCATAGAGCGTTTTCTGGAACTAGATGTGCGTCTGAACAGTGAGGTGTTGATTTGTCTCTCATCAGTGTTAAATTCAAGAACCTTTTGGTTTTTAACATATCAAGTTTTCAATGTCCATGATATTAATCACTAACAAGTGTCGCTGTTATTATATATCACCTTTTTTTTAAATCACGTTTTTGAGCCGACGAGTCACTTTAAACAGCTAGTGGCTGTCATTTCTTTTGTTTATTACAACATTACTCTATTGGGTAGGAGCAAGTAAATGAAAATAAAGCAGAATCTGCTTGTTATGCATCTTAGGAAAAGAAATGTTTTGACTTGAGGCTCCTTTAGAAAGAATCATATCCATTATTTATTTGAGCTCAAGCTTTCTGTCATCAGATGGGAGCTGCTGAGGATCAGCGGCTTATAAGCAAGTTGGCCAATCCAGAACCTTTGGCTACATAAAGCATTAACTGTTGCATTCAATGCCAGTTATATTGATTTGTATGACAATTATTCAGCTAAAACATCATGTTTGGTCTGTCGTAATAGTGATTAAACATCACTGTTGTGTTGTATGAAGGAACCTGTACACGTGTTAATGGCAAATTATTTAACATGTGTTAAATATGCAGTCCAGTAAGCAATGGTTTTAATGCAAGCCCTTAGTTCAGAGTTTTGTAAACAATGACGAGCAATACACTCTCACATTAACAAATGTTCTTGTTGAAACTTGAGGAACCATGGTGCCCTTTGGTGGTGCTTTTCATCTGCTTGTGAGAAAATGTACTTGCATGGCATAAATGAACACCTTTGAAAGTCTGGCAACTGCCACGGTGCACAGCCTCACCACCTGTTTCAGTGTGGTTCTTGCAAGGGGGGAGTCTGACAACTGGACGGCCTCCACAGCCTCGGAAAACTTGTTTTCCAACTTTGCCTGGAGTCATGTAGCAGCTATAGGGGTGTGTTCAGAGAGGCGCATTTAAACTTCACCGCAAAAGCCTCTGAAAGATAACTGAAAGGCGTTCGGGTGGGTGCACTGAGGTTTGTGCAGCAGGTTGTGACAAGCTTGTCTCATAGATGAGGAGAGTTCCCCTGCCCTTCCAACTGCTGTGCTTGCTCATCCTTTATAGTCTGCTTTTGGTTTGTTGTGATTTTGTGTACATAACCGTCATGGACTTGTAATGAGGATGAGTGATATGAAGTGTGTGCAACGCTTGTGTATACATTTGCTTTTCAGGGGTGGCAAACAATAGACCAAATCCCACCGAAGAGTATTAGATTGCAAATCTAAAAAATTTAAATCAAACAATTGAAATATGTTCTGGCCTGGCTTTCGCTTGGCTGCTTTTTTTTGTGGAGTTTTTGCAGTTACTCTTTAAAAATGTGTACCACAAAAGTTTCTGTGCATGATGGTATAGAAGAACCATTTTTGTTCCCTAAAGAACAGTTCACCAGATGGTTCTTTAAATAAGAGTGTGAAGAACCTTTTTAAAGAACCTTCACATCATCTTGGTGGGCCTGCACTGCATATTGTGTATTTCTTGTTATTGGGACGTTGGCCTCTGTAATGCTGATATTGCAGAAAGCTGCAATGTGCAAATGAGCCTCTAAACTGAAGACTCATTTAATAAAACAAAAGGGTGGGTGAATTGAACTAAACTGCTATAGCCAGTTGTTAAATGTTAGCTTTGTGACATGGGGCAGCTGGTGGCCCAGTGGTTAGGGAATAGCCTGTCCAATCAGAAGGTTGTGTGTTCGAATCCCAGCACTACTAGTGTCGTTACCAAGGTACCATTGAACAAGGTGCCTCCCCACACACTACTCCCCTGACGGCCCTCATAGGTGGAAGGCTCTGCTTCATTTAGCGAGGGTTAAATGCAGGGAAAGAATTTCACATTCAGACTGTGTGCTGTGGTATGTTCACTTTGGACTTTACATCACAAAAATTGCTTAGAAAGCGACCTGTTTTTGTAGCTTTTTTTTCATATATGGTCTGTATGGATGGGAAGGTAAAGTTAACATTTGATACAATATTCATAGCCATTTTCTTTTCAGGAAAGAGCTGTGGGCCTTTTAACATTTTGACCTCAGTCTCAATATGTAGCAGTATGATCACAATGCTGATACTTTGTCCATATTGTGCAGCCTTAGTTCTTGGTAAAGAACATTTGTATGAAGGTTCTTAATACCCTTTAAAGGGTTCTCACCTCACATTTTTGAGCATGTTCTTCAGAGAATTAAGACTGTTGTCGATGATAACGTTGTTCGAACAGTCCCATGTTGAATTCTTTTTTCAGATGCTGGTGGTTTAGAGGTGCTGTGTGTGTAAACTCAAGAGTTTTACTTGTTCAAGAGTAAAACAGTTTCTTTTTTCTTTGTCGTAATGCCTCCCTGCTCACCGATATGTTGTCATAGTGATGTTCCATGTTTTATGTATAACATGCCTTGGTGTGTTTGATGTGCTCAGTGTTAGGTAGGACCTTTAATTTGGACAAGCTGAAATGGAGAACCGGGGTTTTCCGTGATAAATAATGCATTCTACGTTCATGCTCTTTCTTCCATTAAGGCAGTGGGGTTTTTTTTCTAGCTCTGAGTCCATTTTGTACAGTAGTTGCTTGCACTTGAGTGTGGATGTTTGTGAACTAATGCACATGAGCACATATCCGCACGCTCTTTGTCCCTGGGTGTGTTCTGAGCTGTTACAATGCATTCCAGTCAGACTCTGATGTTTCCATTCACATACACACTTTCAGTTCCTGCTGAAACAGAGCTATCAGTCCAGTCACAACACTTTTTTCCTGAAGAGGTTGGCACTCTATTGCACTTAAGGCTTTAGATATAGCCAGTGTTAATGTTATCATTAAGCTACTACTGATATCTGGTTGACGGTGCAAAGTGAAGAAAATTGGAAGGAAAGACTTTGGTTGAGCTGGTCAAGCCAGAGTTTCAAGATTTCTTGTTGGGGGAGTATGTGGAGGGGGATAAACCATTTTTATTTATTTCAGGCCCACACAGAACTACCGCATACTGTGGCTGCGTTCTCGCTTCTTGTTTCTTGCTATCTAGCTGGAAGTGACCGGGTGGGCTACAAGAGTGCAAGTTGGCTTTGTTTTGCTATTTCTGGGTTGGTGTCCCAGCAGAAGTGCTCAAGCCCTTTTAGCCTACACCCCCTCTGGCTGCCCTTACGAAGCCAGTGTGAACTTCTTTGTCGGGATGTGAAATTCAGAGCCTGGGCTGTTGAACACAAACCCCTTCATTCTCTAGATGGTTTGGTGGCTTTTATTAGAAAATGGCTTCCTCTGGCTCTTGGTCAAAGAACAACTAAATTGCTGACTTTAACAGGTTGTCAGGCCTCCTGTGATTGATTGAATTGGTGTAACACTGAACTTCATGCAGGTACAAAACACAGTTTGGATTGTTTAAGCTTATTGACTAAATATAAGCAATGGACAAATATTCCAGGATTGTCTTTTTGCTGCAAAGTTTGTTGCTGCAAATTATCGACCTTTTGTAGGACACCCTCCTCCGCTAAACAAAGAAAAAAATGATGGAGAGATTATTCATTTTTTTTTATTTGCCAGCTTACTATTATTTCAGTTTTACAAATAATTAGAAATGTACAAAATATCTGAAGACGACAACAGAATAAAGCCTGTCTGATGGCCCTAGAGCAGCGGTCCCCAACCTTTATTTCATCACGGACAGGTTTAATATCAGAAACTATTTTCACGGCCCGGCCTTTAAGGAGTGGCAGAT
>JBBPDB010000001.1:28771971-28833618 GCA_037974465.1 Brachypetersius altus
TTCTTCTTCTGGCATGCTGGTCGCCGACATAGCGCAATACTGCCCCCACTGATTGTGTGGTACTGCAATGCAGAGGGTTTAATTCTCAAATTTATTGTGCGATCAATTTATTTTAAAGCGTTAAAAGAAAATAAATTAACGCAAATAGTTAACGCGTTGTTTTTAACAGCACTATGTATTATTTTACTTTTGCACAGTGTGTCGATATCCAGTACCAAGAAGATGAACACGTGAGCTGTACGATCAGCTGATGAGTTCAGGAAGGCTGATTAAGAGAAGGAACACAGCTCTGGAAAAAGAACTGAAAAATCAAAGCCGATAATGTTCTCACAAATCTTCCAAACATTTACTAGTGCAGATTAACCTTTGAACCCTTTTAACACTCCTCATGACCTCAGATGGGTTACTCAGAAATCCACTGACATTTACATTCCACTTAAAATATACATAATGAATCGTAGAATTCATGTTTTATACATCTGTACTTTATACAACTCAAGACTACTGTTGCTAGTCACTGTTGCTGCAATGTGTTGTCTTTTATGTCTCTCATGTCTTTTATGTCTTTTATATCTTTATGTTCTATCTGTGAAGAGGGTGTTCAGGTAAGAATTTCATTGTACTCTGTACACTGTACTCTTTACTCATGGCAATAAAGTTCAACTTTATATTCTATTTAGATTTTTAAAAATTGCCCTTTTCACAGAAAAACAACTGTCACTGCCATAAGCATTCTCTACTACATTTGAGTGTAATTTTCAGGTAAGAAACAGTTGTGGAGTGTCACAGTCAGGCCTGTGGACTCTGGGACAGTTACCACCTGCGACCACTGGGGGTGGCATTGGCCCCATGGACTTCCTTGAGGAAATGAACTGGCCACCTGTATAGAGTCACCCGGCCATTACTCACGTCACCTGTCTCTGTTCATTATGCGTTTCTATTGATTCCTGGTCCTGTATCACCTGTATTTATAGTCGCCTTCTCCCATTGTATCTCACGCTCACATACCATCACATTAGCCAAGTTTCCAGACAGTGTTTTGCGACGTTTTGTCATCGACAAGCAGAATATTCCATACATATTTTCGTGTTTGTCACAAATGATCTACCTTTGGTTTCCACGTGACGCCCCCTCCGCTAAACAAAGAAAAAAATGATGGAGAGACTATTCAGACAGTTTTTTATTTGCCAGCTTACTGTTATTTCAGTTTCACAAATAACTGGAATTGTACAAAATAGTCAACAGCAGAGTGAAGCTTGTCTGATAGTCCTAGAGCTGGAAGAAAGTACCCCAGTGTCAGGAAACCCGCGGGTCTGGGAGAGACCACGGAATAAGCCCTTCTGGGAGGAAGTGGTGGAGAGACACTTCACAGAAAATCTCTGGCTGCAGCAGTTTAGAGCGACACGGCTGGCGTTTGGGATGTTGTAGGTTCATCAGTCCTGATGCTGCGCCCATCACAGGCTGCCACCGACCACCGGCTCCAAACCAAAAGCGGATTGTATCATGTATTTTTTCCGACAAAAAGTGTTTCCAGTCGTTTTTGCGACATCTGAAGTATCGATATAGAATTGATGCGCTAAAGTTAAACGGAAAAATATTATGTCGACATTTATCGATAATTAGCATTTCCATCAGTTATATCGGTAAAAAAATTGAAGCTAAATATTTTTTTGCAAAAACTCCTTGGATGGAAACCTGGCTATAGTTCTGTTCATTTCACACTCGTGTATTAAAGAGCCCTCAAATTTCTGGTATTGTGGCTGGTCAGCCAAAATGCCTCCCTCATTGGTACTGAAGGATTATAGGATCTTACACTGCCAAGCCTTTTTTGTTTAATCTTTTGGCCAAGTCAGTCAAGTTATTTGCCTTATTGGGTTTTCAACCAAGCGGATTATCGGCATCAAACATGGCACAAAAAGTATTAAGATTTTACAATATAAAAAACAACCTTGTAGAGGAAAAGAAATATATGTTTGCAACCCAAGAACACACAAGAGGGCAACTTTTATAGTGGGTCAGTTTATTGCACAATGTTAAAGCCCCTGGATGTTTTGAATGAAAATGGGGCTGAATGAAGAAAACAGATCTGTAGAGTTTGCCAAGTGTGTTGAAATGGCAAGACCACAGTGTGGGGAACAAGAATTTTCTGTTTTAGGATCAGGTCTGCTTTGACTGAGTTTGTTAAAAATATCCCAAGGCAGAGATTGTGTTCGGCAGTGTGGCAGAGGCTAGTGTAAAATTCTGTTACTCATAACCTGGTACGGATGACACTGGAATGTTTGATACCCACCCATAGCGGATTTTGTATAAATGTACATTTCAGTAGCTCTCTAAGATGGAGCTTGATATTTGACATGTATACTTGTTGGACTATAAAAAACGTGGTCGCAGCTGGTCTGTGCGCGCTCTGGGACGTGTTGGGAAAGGCATTGTGTAAGCTCACTGGCCACACCTCTTGACTGAGTGCCATTGTTTTTGGAAGGCCTTGCAAAGTTCAGGTAGGGGAAGTGTGATATGAAAAAATACTCTCAGGAATGCACAGTCTTGAAGGAACTTGCAACAGAACTTGTATGTTTCAGTATGTGACAGTGTTTAGTGGGTTTTTTTTTTTTTTTTTTTTCCTTTGCTTGTGGTTGCCTTTTCATGTAAGGAACTGACCTCCTTGACATAATCTGGATTCTATCTCACTTGTGTTCTAAAAGTATTGATTGTTGCCTTACATAGACAAGTGAGAACATTTGTATAGCCACTGGCTCCTCAGACCTCTTTTTATTTCTTCTTACAGGCACATGCATGCCTGTAAGTAGGTCCTCCCACAACTCTGCTGTCCAATCACAGCTACTTGGGTGAAATTGTGGAGGTGTCTGACCATATCAGCAACATATGCTGCACCGAAATGAACAGTGTGTGTGTTAGTGTTCATGTGTTGTGTGAACACTGGTGCCGAAACAGATGGCTACAGAAAAAGGGACAGTAGTCCAGAAATGTGAGTAGATTTCTCAGAAGTGTGTAAGAATTAAGGCTGTGATGTGGTGTTAGTTAGGACAGTTAGTCTGCAGCTGTATTGAAACCTAATATTTAGTTACATTGTGTTACCTAAGATTGATCAAAAAAACTGGCTTTGTGGCTGGAAAGGCCTCTGCAAGTCACTGAAGCTTTGCTGTTTGCTGGGTGCCCTGGTATCCTGGGGTACCTTGAGGGCTTGTGGATGTTGAGCACACCCACCCAGTCCTCTAACTTCTGTTCAGAGAGGTTTTATATTTCATGGCTGATGCACCTAAACATACTGGTTGGCTTGACTGACTGAATTGTCAGTGTTACAAGCATCTCTTATTCTGCAGCTTACTGACCTGCCCTTGCTTCCCACTGCATAGTTGTATGCAATGTGTAGTATAGATTGCTTAAAATTCTTTAAGTAGACTCCAATAAAAGTGTGGGGGGGGCTTCTTTTAATGGTCAAATGTGAAAACTCTAACCACTCAACTTGCTAATGTTAATGATGGTGTTCTTGATTCAGTCAGTACATTGTGCCTTGAACAAAGTGACCTCTCTAGTCCAAGCATCCCAAGATCTTCATTGGCTTTGTCGATCTTAACTGGTAATCTGTCTGCATGTAAGAACTTGCTCTGCCTGGTGACCTACTTCAGGAATTATTGATAAAGTATCTATAGCTGTAGCAGTAACACACATGCCATATCCCAGCAGAATAAAGTCCAGCAGTATTAGTGTTTACTTTTTTCCTTCTAAACTTTCCCCAGTAGACAGAATACTTTGTCTTTTGGACATGAGTGAACATGCAGAGTGGTAATATCATCCTTGTCTTTGTGTTTTTGTTTTTTTTGCAGTGCAGCTAAAGGCCTGAAAGCAGGAGAGGAACACCACTTTGCACTGGAGGGAGGAGCCTAATGCCTCAGAAATGTGAAACTATCAGTTACCTTAGCCCCACCCCTTACAGGGAACCCGGGAAACAAGCCTTCAGTCCACAGAGAGTCTGGAGGTAAGAGACTAGTAGTGTAGGTACATTTTTTTTTTTTTCCAGGGTAAGATTTGAAAAAGATGCAAAGAAAATTGAGTAAGTAATCACTGCATTTCTTGAGATTGTAAACCAGGTCTGATTTTCTCCTCGAGATTAATCTGTTGGTTTTTATTGTTCAGGAAGACTCTGAAGTTTAAAGTGTTTAGTGGTGAAGCAGTAAAAGTAGAAAAGTGTGGCATATCAGAAAAGTACTCATGTTAAGTGACATTATAAGAGCACATTAGTCAGCGCTGTTTAAAATTGAAATTGTGCACAAGCAGCAAGCAAACGGATGCTTTGTTTTGTGAGGTTCATCTTGAGAAATGTAAAGTGATTTACTTCGCTGTTTATTACCTATTGCCACACAGTACTGTCTTGCCATCATGGTTCGCAATTTGAAAATGGGAAGCAAAATATTTTTAAATGAACCAATTCATTATAATAGAAGGATCTAGAGTGAAGGTAGCCAAGGCAGTAGGAACTGCGGAGAGTGCCTCAACTTCTGAAACCAAACAAGCTAAATCATTTTAGGTAAAAGACCAAATCTTAAATCATTGCTGGCATGGCTTTATACATGACATGGTAGCCCCAGGGTGAATAGCTTTTGATCATTTTGTTCTTTTGGATTTTTAAAAAGGTTTTATTCTGTAGTGAAACAACCCAGGGGACTACAGCTACCCTGAGAGGCAGCTCCCACAGCAGAGGCCAAGGAGATGTCTTGGGCAGCAGTAAATTTTATATAATGTTGCACATGGCATGTTGTGACAACAGTTTTGAGTTCTTGACTACAGCTGTGACCGTTATCTGTGTTCAGAGGTTTAGCTTGTACAACAGTTGTCATATTTGTACAACCATGTTAAAAGATGCAAGTCATACATACAACATGCTAACAGTTTCACAAGCAAGTCTTGCTATGGCCTCTTCTGAAAATTCCTCACTTGCCATGTGTCTTTAAATGAAGACTGCATGACTTACGCCATACACCAAAGAAGCACATGTGGAGGCGCGTGCAAACCCAGATGCTCTGCCTCTGCTTTAGAAGAACAGTGTTACAACATAATTGGCATAAAACAGACCCCATAGTTGTGACCTCATCCTTGTATTTTTTTTTCATGTGTTGGACAGGTTCCTTGGCAGGCCCCCTATAGGGGGAGTCCTGGGCCTTTACAAGAAGTTGAGGCTTACAATCTTTACTTAATTGAAGCAGTGCGGTGTTCCAAGTGAGCTCACCTAATCACTCATTCCTCAGTTTTGCCTTTTGGTGCAGTTTGTTTATTTACTTTGCATTTAATGCCCATCCACTTTTTCCACTTAAATTATCATCTCAGTACATGGTGCAGGGTATTAAGGAACATCTGAGCTGGGTGGGCTGGGGCTAAATGTTTTGCCAGATTGTGTAATGGGTAAACTCAGCATTGGAGACACTCTCCAATGTGGTCATACTCGCACACAACAATTGTGCTCCTGGATACTTCTGTGTTGGTTTAAGTGGTAAGGAGAGCAGTGGGGAGCCACAGGGTTACTTTCTTTTCATTTGTTCCTTTGTTTTTTTTATATAGTTTTTTTTTTTTTCCATTGCTGTACAGTTCAATAAAGCAGGGGGTCACATGAGCGGTTTAAAGTTTAAAATGATATACGGATATAACCAAGTGTGCTCCAGCTGTTTTAAAAAATGCTCATGTATGTGTGGACAAAGCCTTAGCATTCTCCAGCTTCACCACAGGGTTTGGTTAGTTGGAAAATGGCTTCAAAATCGTAGATTCGTTGTAGTGTGCACACTCCATGCAGTTTGTTTTGTGGACATGGCTGTGGACGCACCACATAATCAAGGACTGACAAAACTACAGTCGTTCGACTAATTTGTGAAGAATTGGATATAGAAAAATGTGTGTTTCTGGACGTCATGTTGAATATTTGTGGTGTTCCTGGAAAGTGTTTTTTTTTTTTTTTTTTTTTTAAACGTGGCTGAAACCGTGATGACGCAATCAATTGCAACCTGCGCGCGCCGGATTGAATTGGAGTCAACATGTCTGCCATGTGGGCGCATTTCGATATATCTAAGAAAGACACACGGAAAGCAGTTTGTAAAGCGCGCAATGCCGAAATTTCCAGAGGGGGTGCGTCCACAAAGACTTTCTCAATGTCGAGATTAATTATCATAAAATCAAAACATCCTGATCCAGCACAGAAGAGGCAAGACCCTTCGAGCACACCCACTCCGTCTGTGTTTTTGGAAAGGCAAGAAAGTTTTCCAGCACTTTGTTCCGAATATTAAAATGTGCTTGAATTCACTTGTTCTATAAGAGAAGATATTTAATTGTATAATATTTCAGCTAACTGTTAGGCTGTTTGAGGGGGGGGGCCAAGTAAAATTTTATTTCAAATGTTATTGTGCATTGTTTGAAAATATTTATTTAGCATTCATAGTTTTGTAACAGATTTAATCTTTATTTATACAATTGCAATGCTTGACCTTGGTGAGGTAAGCAAAAGAAAATGTATTTCTTTATTGTCTTTGTAAATAAAATGTATTGCAAGTATACAGTGGCAGTCATAACGGCAATATTAAAAAACATTGGTATTTCTTTCGGTGTTTCGGCTTTAGGCAAAGTGTTTCCTCATTTTCGGTTTTCGGTAACAACTTCCCTAGTACTCCCTAGTTCTTTCCTGTAACTTGTTTTACATTATATTCTCTCCCTTCTCTTTGGCTGTTGCAGAAGCCACACTGTGCCCACACTATACACAACATATAAGTAACAGATAAGTGAGTTGAATAATACTGATTCTTGTTTAAATGACATTTGTCAAGGGGTGGCATATATCGGGCAGGATTGCATTAGTCTTAAGTCTAAAGTTGATGCGTTTGAAGCATGAAAATTGGGCAAGAGGAAGAATCTAAATGGCTTTAATAAGGTGAGAACGTCTAGATGACTGTCAATGAAGCCATGAAAACATGTAAAATGTGAATAGAACACTCTGCAAAGCATTATTGAGTGAAGTGCTTCCCAGATTTCCCACCCAATGAGGCCTCTTGGGCTCTGGTCAGTTACATCCAAGGATGTCACCAAAGTTGGGATTCAGCTTTGCACTCCTACAACGTGTGCAGTTTCCCCCTCGTATAATAGCTACTTCGGTTAATCAGGCGAAGGTTTGCAAGTGAATAGTTTTTCTCTGTTTATGGAATTGCATGTGAGCTCCTAAATAAAGCTCTGTATGTGTGCAGTCTGCTAACACAATTATATTTAGGACAGGAAGAAAAAAGGGATGTTGTGCCAGGAAGTCTGTCTGTATCCATGGATTTTAAGCCACTGTTGACTACCTCCCTTGTTTGAAACTTAACAATTATTTAAATGAGGTTGTTTGCTCATGTAACCTCAAAGAATGCTCACAGTATATATTTTTTTCTCCCAATGGTGCAGCTCAAGTCTGCATATTTCATGCTGCTTTCTCTAACCGGTTACCCCTACCATCACCACCGGTGAGGGGCGGGGCTGGGCTATATGGCCAAGAACGTTATCAGCTGATGTGCCTAATATTGTGACTGGCAGTATTACTTTGAGGCCCGAGTTTAAAGGCAGATTTTAAAAGTTGTTTGTATATTAATAATGACAGTATGTCACATTATATGAATCTTGCCAGCTTTGTTCAGTAAAATGACAAAAATGAACATGGAGCGACGACACTAATGTGTAAATATTTATAAAGTTAATCTGCTCTAACTGCATTGTTTTGTTCTATACTCACGTGACTTTCAGAGGATTTCAAATCATATTTGTTAAACAAGTAACACTTCTGTAATTGGAGGTTAAACAGACCCTGCTGTTTGAGCAGTGCCTATTACGGAATTCTGTATGTCCACCTAAATGAAGTCTAAACAGAGAATGCATCGGTCAGTCACATTAAGGAAAGTTTAAAAATAAACCTGAGATCCTACCTGAGAATACGGATTTACCTTTAATTTCAAGTGTTTGGGGAGCATAGTTGGGGGCATATGTATAAAAATACATGGGTGCTCCTGGAACATAACCCTCTTGAAAAGCAGGGGATTACTGTATTTTGATTATGATGTAGTTATGTAATTTATGGTGATCTGTTTCTCAGAGTGCAATGAGGCATGTGTGCAGTCATCCACTGGAAAGGGGTAATTACTGGAAAGGGGTAATTATATCAAATATTTGCCAATATGAGGAAAATGTCTATTGAAAAAATTACTACACAGCCCTGCTAGTGAATAGGTTTCACATTTATCTGTACTCTGTATCCTTTTCACAAACTCCTTGCTACACCCTTTCACTTTAGACCTGAAATAACAATCCACACTTGTATCCCATAATTAGAAGTTACCATGTCCTCCTTGTTCCCATTATTAGGCCAAGATTTACAGTGGAGGAATGCCTTATAAGCACTTGTCTGACAGGCATCCCACTCATGTGGCTGCTGCTGGTTGTTCTGGAGGCTTGTTGGAGCAGTTGGGCCATTGTCAGCTGACGGCTTGTGTAATAACCCAGCTGTGTCTGGACATGAGTGGCCCTACTCTTATTATGTCAGTTCAAGGGCCAAAGGGAACAGTCTGCTGTTTTTTTTTGTTTTGGGCGTGATACTGTCAAACATTCAAGTCACTGGTGGATAGTGCTTTAGGGTCATCGAATTGAGTATATCTGTCATCAGAGTTGTTTTCAATTCACTGACCCTAAAGCACTGTGCAGAGTTTAGAGCTGACTGTGCGTTATTTGAAGAGGAGGGATGTTTACCTTATTTTATTGCTTCTGAATTAAAATTCTCACACTACTTCGAGTACTTTAGCTCTACTTAGTAAACCTACTAAGAACTTAAATTTCAGCTACACTAAAGGCCTTTTGTATAGAAATATAATCTGAATATTTGAATTGGTGGTCTTATCTGATGAGAGAAAGTGAGAAATGCTGCTATTACTATTCTTTGGCCAAACTGATAGTGTTGGAATTGAAGATTCAACCTTTTTTTTTCTTTTTCCCCTTTCTCTTCACAGGTCTACCATCATGCACCTCAAGCCTTATCCCAAACCACAGAATAAAGGGCTTTGCCAGGATGCAGGGCAAGATGGCACACGAAATCTTCACATCGATCAGCGGGGAGTACTTAGAACTGAGTGGGGTGTTCGCCAAGCATGCAGCTTCATGGGCATGCCTGGCAACGGTACAGCCAACCGGTGCCCGCTCAGTGTTATCTCTACTAATACCCTCTGCTGTACAACCAACAATGGCAGTGCCACAGCAAACAGATCAAATGTTGATTTCTCCAGTTCCAAGGCCCACAAAAGCAGGGCATCCTCCTCTGTCACTACATTCACAAATTCTTTAGTTTTGCTCTCAGCCTCTACTGGCTTAGAAAATGAGGGCTCACTAAGAATATATCAGGGAGAGGAAGGAGAAGGATCTTTAGACATATGGACTGTAATTAAACCTGGGAACACCAAGGAGAAAATTGCAATATTTACTGACCAGAAGTGTAGCCTGGTTGGTGCTGGTGGCTCTGACAAAACCACAGTGAGAGAAGGGATCACCACAGAGATGAGGATGGGATCAGTGAAAAACAAAGGCTCCTGGGATGCTGATTGGTCTACGGCAAAGCGTAGGAAAAGGTCTGGAAATCCAGACAAGCAGAGAAGCAGAGAATCGTTGACACAAAAACTTGAGATGCACCCAGTGCCCATAAAGCCAAACAAAAATTTAGATCCTTGCTCTGGTGTACCTGAGGAGCTTGTGCGAACTGATGCAGATGATGACGGAAAGACACTCTCTGTCGTGGAAATGGTGGCGTATTTGGAGCAGAGGGCTAGTGACCAGCAGGTAGACTTGAAACCTCAGTTGCTTCGAAGCTCCAGCACAATTACTCTGTCCAAACCATTGGTTCAACCAGCAGAACAGAAAGGCCCACCACTGGCAGAAGTTCATGAGGAGGAGGAATCAGTGCGGGTACTGGACATGGTTGCCAAGTTGGAATCGCAGTGCCTAAGCAGACAGAGTATTGGAGATGGAGGAAACCTCTCGCGCAACAATAGTCTACGGAGGAGGGTTGGTCGGGTTCTTCTGGCTGGGTCTGAACCATACTCTGTGCCCTTGGAGCCAGCATTGCCTAGCCTGCCTCGAGATGAAAGGGTAGAAGGATTAGCTAGTGATACTGACAAGTCTAGAAGTCCGTCAGAAGCCCCTTTGCCCAAGTCATTGGAGAACCCTGAGTGTTTAGTCAGCTGTACCAGACTACAGCAAGAAGGTAAGAATGTGGCTGAAGAAGAGCCATGTGCAAATGTTGAGACCGTGAAGGACCTGCTCCCTCTAACCAGTCAGACCAATTTGGAGGCCAATGACTGCAGCGAGGAACCTCTTCCAGGCATGCTGTTTTTTGCCAAGTCTTCCTCTGTGGCACTTCAGGAGCAAAAACAGCTGACTTTTTCTGAGAACAGCCTTGTAGCTCAGCTGTCTTTGAACAGCCAAGACAATGAACATGCAGGGGCTTTGCCTCTTTTAGCTAAAGAGTCATTCAGTGAGGAGAAAATGGATCGATCGGGATCTGATCCTGATGTGGAGGAAATTGAAGGAGAAGTCTGCATAAATAGGCGAGATCCTGTGTCTTTGCCCTTGCGTCGCATAGTGTCTCATGAGTTCTTGGAGACCCGATTCAAAATCCAACTCCTTCTGGAGCCTCAGCAGTACATGGCCTTCTTGCCCCATCACATCATTGTCAAGATTTTCAGCTTGCTGCCTACTGAAAGCCTGGCTGCTCTGAAATGCACATGTCACTACTTCAAGTTTATCATTGAGAATTATGGTGTGCGGCCAGCTGACTCCCGTTGGGTGAGTGACCCACGCTACAAGGACGATCCCTGCAAGCAGTGCAAGAAGCGCTATGGCCGTGGTGATGTGTCACTTTGTCGATGGCACCATAAACCGTACTGCCAGGCGTTACCCTATGGCCCTGGCTACTGGATGTGCTGCAGGCGGTCCCACAAAGACACACCTGGTTGCAATGTGGGGCTACATGACAACCACTGGGTCCCTGCCTTTCACAGTATCAGTATGCCAATTTATAAGAAAAGCAGGGATAGTGAGGAAGATGTGTAGTGTGCAAGAGGAGGGATATTGCTTGAGTTTGATTTGAGTTCCATGATGGCTGTGTGTGATTGTATCTTGTGTGGATGAGCAGTGGTTCTTGTGCCTCTGTGCTGCCATATGAGCATGTGCTTTTGTTTCCCCCCTTTTTAAAAAAAAATGTTAAATGCTTGCAACCATATTGCTGAAACTATCCAGGTGGCTTAGTCTTTTTTTTTTTTTTTTTTTTCTCTCTATCTCTGGTCCTGTCGTCCTAACTAGTCACCAACTCCTCTCTCTACCCTCCTCAGGTTCTTAAAGTTGGTCTGCACTTTAACCTTTAAAAAATGGCTGAATTCTCTTGAATTCTGTCAGGGTACTGCTTTCACCAATTTTACACTCGTCAAGCATTAACCTACTTTTCACATATTTTTCCTAAAGATCACCTCAGAAAAACCTTCACTGCATTCAGTGACATTCACTATATGTAAGTGTAGCTTTTGTTCCAGAGTATCATTCATGCCATGGAAGCTTTAAACTGCTCATAATAGTAACATTCGCTTAAAGGGCTTAATATGAATTTGTAAAATTTCTGCCCCGTGCCCATCTCATGATCCTTATAACATCTCCTGGGAACATGATGGAGTAGTTGGCTTTGTCTCTGGCTGGTCTGAAAGTTGTCTGAGCCCAGTTGTTTACATTGTGTATATAGTAGTCATGTATCATAATAGGGTGAAGAATGAAAACATAAGTGCAACTTGAAATGTTTTCAGGTGCAGCACTTTCATGCCGATATGTGTATTTCGTATTGCTTGCTCTTGTTCTACCGTGAGTCCTTATGTCCTCACTGTAAAGTGGCAGCGCGTGCACCTTTTGTGTTGGCATCTCCCTGGTATGATGCAATGTTTCTCACAAGATGTTTGAATGTGGGGAGACAGATCAACCACAGTATCTTTACAGCAACTAACTGGATGGCATCTGAAAAAAGACAATTTATTGCAATGGAAAGAAAACTGAAGTGCTTTCAGAGCATTCATTATTTTAAAGAGCATTATTGTGATACATTTGCTGTTTCCTGCCTTATAAGGCATTTTATTTCAATAAAGTGTATTCTTTGAGGATCTTTAAACTGCTGTTCTGCATTTCCTTGTTTGGTCTCATATTAAAAGCAAGTATAAATTGCATCCTAACTTGGATTTAAATTGTGAGAATTTACTTAATATTGACATTTGTGATTTGAGGGGGAGGGGGAGGGGGAGGGGGGGCAGTTGTAAACCTGTTTTCTCTGGAGTACTTAAGGCTGAAGTTCTGTTTGGTGTAGGTTGAGTAGAAAGTACAAAGCCTTAACTACTTTAGAGTTAGACTATTTGTCAGGTTTTGTTTTTTTTTGTGTGCCTGATCCTTTTTTTTTTGCTACGGATTTAACAGTTACTGAAAGTATGTAAATCCTAGGTTTTGGAGGGTATATGTAATGTGCATTGAATCAGAGGCTTTACATAGACCCTCTCCCTCCAGCTTATGTGGCCTTGCAGTGCATCGTATGTGTGGATATACACTTGAATAGGTAATAAAATGCATGAAACTATTTGGTGGTTTCCCATTGTTTTGACTAAAGCAAACAAGTTTATTTTCAACCTAAAACAAAGGTCCTATGCAGTTAGGTGGCAACCTAGTGTTGGGCATTTTAGGCCAAACAAAAGTACGTTATGAATTCCCAATGTTGACAGCTTTCTGAGAATAATTCAGACATTTTCAGTTTTTATTATGCTTTTCAGTTTTGCTCAGACATACAAAATATTGCTTGTTGCACATTTTCACAAGTGTCCTATAAACTGAAGATGCATACCTTCTTTCCATTGAGACAAAGCTACTTACCAAATGATAAAATTAAATGATATAAAGCCTACAGAGTCTTTTCTTAAACGAATCATTCACTTTTCAGTTCATGCCCAACTGAACCCATAATAGTTAAAGGAAAGGCAAGACTGCCACAATGGCATAAAATGAACATCCCCACTATAGTCTTCATAAAGTAAAACTCATTTAATAAAATAGCATACAAACACACTCATCAATAATCCACTCCCACACTACATTTATACAGTAGGGGTCTTTCAATAGCTGGTGAAAAGGTGCATTTTTAGCAAAAATTTGGCAAGTCAGCACCTGCCATTGTAATCAATCTGTAATGCCTGAGGTGAGGCTGACAACCAATGCCTTACATGGACTATTTTTGCACTGCTAAAATACCTGAACACACTGAGCCACTAACACAACAATCTCATGGTGGTTCTGAGGGGTGTTCTGTAACGGAAGGGAAGTGCTGATATAAGCTCAGCAAGTTGATGTGTCTACATACAAAGGGAAAAAAATCTGCAGGTCTGCTGGCCAAACTGTCAATTCTTGCAGTAAGGTGATGTACTTAACTTGACATTCTTCACAACAGACAGTCTCATCTCTGCACTGTATCAACCTTTAGAGAGGATAGGTTCAGACAGTGGATAATGAGGGGCATCTACAGTGTTTGTGAGCTACAGAAAGTCTGAAATCTCAAGCAAGGAGTCCAGGTGGTTCTATTTCCATAATGCAAACGGAGACTTCTTTTCTTATCAGAAACCAGCTGCATTTGAAAATGGCATCCTTCCCTCTCATGGCCACCATTCACATTCATTGTTTACATGCTGCCAGGAGACAGTGAATATCCCTTTTCCAATGAGATCTGCTAAAAAGAGGGCGAAACATTGTTTATTTGCATAGCTACAGCAGTCTAAACCCCTAGTATGATCTCAGCGCTGGCCAGTGTAGGCACGGAACCAGGAGGTGACTGAGGCAGCAGCAGAGGAGATCATGCCTCCAGCGTTGCCTACAGGCTGGGAGGCCTGCATGGCTGTACTCTGAGACAGATCCATAGGCTGAGAAGGGATATCACAGAAGCGTGGGCTAGGTACTGTTTCCCAGTCTGTACCCAAATCTGTCTCTTCGTCCGTCACCACCTCATCTCCACTCTCCTCTGCAGGACCTGCCGCTTCTGGCTCCACAAACTCCATTGAGTCTTCCAAATCTGCACTTACCTCGAACGGTCCAGTCCTTTACAAAGAAGACGGAGACAGGGGGAGGCGAAAATAGGTGAAGGTAACAGCATATAATTTAGAAATTCATAAACACAGAATCAAACTAATTTCTCTCTTGCTGTACTTTTTTGCTGTATTCAAATATTATGTAGATGCAATAAATCTTGCTCTGTAAGAGAATTACCTGCCAAGGTTCTTGTTCTCTGGAGAGACCAGAAACATGATGTTCCTTAGAGTGTGGTGAGGATGAAGCAGCTCACTGTCCACATGCTGACAGAAACGAATGGATAAGCAAAGCATGAACAGAAATCCAACACTTGGCACAAATGTCCGAGCTACTGAGTGAGAGCTATTCATTAGAGCATTACCTGGGAAAAACAAAGATGCAGGATGTTGGTGTTGAGCTTGCTGACAGCACGAGTAAATCTGTAACGGCTCAAATTATCACCACAGAACTCGCTGAAAGAAAAAAGTTGCCATTCAGCTTGAAGAAAACTTTAATTTGCTAGATTTGAGATCCATGAGGTTTGTAATGAGTTACCTGTTGCACAGCTTTTTGGGTAGATTGACATCCAGAATATGAGACAGGATGTTAACAAGCTGAGTAGCATAGCACAGAGCTGCGCTAATGGTGTGTGCCGGATTGATATGATCCAACTCTAGTAATAGGCAACAACAAACATTTCAGCCACTCACACCACAAACTACCAGCAATTATTTCTATTACTCTCAATGTACCATGTTCATTATGAGCGCTATTATTTGTCTAACCACTATTTTATTCATTTTTTGTGCATACATGCAATTTGTACAGTGATTTCAAAACAGGTTTCTCATTTTTTTTCATTGCTATCAGAACACACAGGTTCCTTATGAACTGATATTCGGAGTCATACTGAAGGTGAACCTACACATTTCAAGAAATCGAGACAATCAGGGAAAACTAGAGCAAAACTGGACAATTTTAAACAACCAAACGAACAATACAATTGATAGGTCACTGACTGCCATGGTAACTGCCTGTGATCTGAACTATGTGGAAAAAGTATGCATCAATTGTTTTCAGGTGTTTCAGTCACACACCCCTGCGAAGAGGTCGGTAAAATACAGCACAAAGCTATAAAACCTCCACCAACACTGCCTACAGAAAGGCAAGTACTGAAGAGCTCGGTCATTTTAATAATATGACACTGAGCAATGCACTGGTTCCAAACTGCCTCTGAAAGCAACATCAGCACAATATCTGTGCATCAGGAACTTCACAAAATGTGTTTCCATGGCTGAGCAGCTTCCCACAGGCCTAAGATCACTATGTGCAATACCAAGGATTGGCTGGAATGGTGTAAAATGTGCTGCTGTTGCACTGGGGAAAAGTGAAAACATGTTCCTACACATCTGCCGATCTGATGGATGAATCTGGGTTAAATGGGAGTGAGAAGAACACTACCTACCAGAACACAGTGTGCCAATAGTAAAGTATGGTGGAGGAGAGATGATGGTCTATCTATGGTTTAGCTAGGCCTTCTCCTCAAACATCAGTGCCTGTCCTAACAAACAATCTTTTGACTGAAGGAGTAAAAATGTCCTCAAAACACACAAAGACCACTCAAAGAACCTTCCCAGAATGGCAGCTCCTCCTTTTAATGCCCATTGTTCTAAACAAACTCAGCAAGGTATGATAGTCAGATGTCCACATACTTTTGAAAGCATATCTTAAAATAACAATAAGAGGAACTTGTTTACAGCAAAATTTGTACCTGGGCCAGAATGAGTGCTTTTCTCCTCTACCCAGTTGTAGTACGCAGAACAGTCTCCATTGCTTGGCAAAGTGACGTGGGGTCCAGTGATACTGATGCTTGTCTCTCCATTCTGGTCATCCCAAATCCAGCGTCCAGACATGTAAGTTGTACGTCGGGCCTCAGCTAGCTCACTTACAGTACTAGATGTGAGGGCGAAGTCATATTCTGCAACAGCAGGATCAGCAGGGTCCCTGAGGGCATAAATAATATATAGTCCTAAAGCTTATGACCATAATGATGCATATGTGTCACATTTTAGAGAAAACAGCCTAGGCTGGTGTTTTATGCTGTTTTTAGACAGCCATTGTAACTAAAGCCAACCAGAGAAGGATTGCTTGAGAATACTGAAGAATACTCCCACAAACACATTAGATAAACACCATTCTTCTAACCTGCAGCCCTGCTTCTCCTCTTGTGTAGGGAAGATGTAGGTAGTGAGTTCCAGGATGTGACCCTTTCGCACTTCAGCCAGAACCTCCAGTCTGCTCTGCAACTCCTTAGTCCTTTTATCCAGCAGCTTGCTCAAGTTCTCATTATGGCACTTTATCTTGTCCCTCTTGCCCTGGTGCCGGCTAGCCCGACGCTGCAGCCTTTGGCCTTCTTCCTGGGAGCGGAGCAACAGATCTTTGCCTTAAAAAGAGACAAGGCAAAGTGAGCTGATCATGTCTGCAGATTTTGATATAAAAGCAAAGTAAAACAGTATGACCACAAGGCAGAAGTGATCATTCAAAGCAACATTTTCTAAACACTGACCACTCTTCACTTCTTCGTTTCCACTGCAGATTGCTTCTTTCAGCTGCTCAATTTTCATTTTGCATGACATGATTTTCCACTTCTATCAGAAACAAAAACACACAACTAACTGTGAGCTGTGGACAAATGCTCTCTTACTCATAGTCCCAACTTACAAAAAAGATAACTTACAAGCTGGTCTGCCTGGACCTTCTTGTCCATTGCTTTGATGACTCTAAGATGAAAAAATAGCAGATGTATATTCAATAAGAGCAGAAACATTATTATTACTATTGTAGTATTTACTGTTACTATTGTCAGAGACATGAGAAACATTAGTGAAGATCATTTTGCAATAACCTCACCTTTGCTGAAGATTGTCTTTTTCATCTTTCATTTTCTGGAGCCTTTCTAGTTTTTCCGTGTATCTGAATGACGTTCACCAACAAATGTAGATTATAGATAGATAGGTAAAAAGATAAATAGATGTATACATACACACACACTTTCTGTTTATATATATATATATATACATACATACTTCACATTGATTACGAACAACCGACTGAGAACAGACAGAAACACTGACATTTGACATCATTTAAAACAGTATTTAGATTTACCCAGAGCAGAAAGTTAGGCCACACCTGGGTTTTCCAGATTTCACTTTAAGTGTCACTAAGCTAGCAGCAACTCGGCTAATATTAGAGACATGCTAACTGTTAGCAACTCACCTAAGACCTGATACAACTTTCTTTTTTACTGTTCAAACACTAAAACGTTTTTCTCAGCTGAAGTGTAGGCCCGGATGGACAAAATGAACACATACAAATACAACTCCCTTCTAGAAAGGCGTCTATAGACTTCTTTTGCCGAGATTAGCCGTTAGCTAGCATGAGCTAGCAAACAATACTGTTTACATAAAGAGCATGATTGGGCTCACAGCCTGCTACCCAGTTCTGGTGGTTCAGACAGTCCTTTAAACATGCCGTTGGGTCTGGGTGTCTAAAACGCGAAGAAAGAAGACTACAAGGTTAATATTATGAACTGAGCGCACCTTTCAGGGTTTCTACCATCGAAGTAGACGAAATCCCCCGCCTGGATGCACCGGGCACAGGTGAGCCTGCGTCTGGCTGTGTTACACAGGGGGCATCGCTCCACAGCAACATACAGACCCTCCGCATCGTCCACAGACTCCACCACCAGGGAGCCCGGAGAGGCCAGGATGGCTGTGGGAGACTGTCGGATAGGTGCTCGGGCCGCTGCGGCTCCCTCAGCCGTGTGCCTTGAGCCCACTACCCGGACCTCACTCCCCGGGGGACAAGCCATAACAC
This sequence comes from Brachypetersius altus, assembly GCA_037974465.1. Lineage (NCBI taxonomy): Eukaryota > Metazoa > Chordata > Actinopteri > Characiformes > Alestidae > Brachypetersius > Brachypetersius altus. The sequence continues at coordinate 28,789,990 of JBBPDB010000001.1, forward strand.
AGGCCTGTAGTGTTCCTACTGGATTTATAACAGTGTTTCACGTCTTCTCAAAAAACATTGTTTATTATTTATACGCTAACGCTTTCTTCGGGGCTGGGCCCCCTCTTCCTCTCCCACCAGCAGCCCTGGACGGTGCTGCGCTGTTTGCCTTGGGTTCTCTGTACCACGTGACGGATGTTGTTTATGTTTAAGAGTCACGTGTTGGAAGCGGGGTGTTGTATTTCCAAAGCATGATTTGTGAGACAACCAGATACACAACATGGACAAAAGTATCGGGTCACGTCTGTCTTTTTTCGGGGTTTAGCTTTTCCCCCAAACTTCCAGTGAAGGGATCTCTTAATGCTTCACCATACCAAGACATTGTGGACCCACTGTTTGAAGGCCTTTTTTACTTCAACATGACCGCAAAAACTAAGCTTAAATGCCTGGCCCAAATACTGTAGCCTTCTGAATTATAACATTTACACTATATGGACACAAATATTGGGAGACATCAGTCTTTCAGCATTTGGCCTAGGCCCCTTACTTCTAGTGAATCTTAAAGCTTCAGCATATGAAGACATTTTAGACACACCATGCTTCCAACATTGTGGACACAATAGAACCTTTTCTATTCCAGCATTACTGTGTCCCGGTGCACAACACAAGGTTTATGAAGACATGGTTAAGTCTTTATAAGTCGGAAGAACTTGACTGGCCCACACAGAGCCCTGATCTCAACCCCATCCAACACCTTGGAAGCGGTTACATCTGCAAAAGGGGACAAAGTCCTTATTAAAGGATATTTAATGCAAGATCATGAAAGTGACTTTTGATGAAATGGTCAGGTGTCCCAATTCTTTTGTCCATTGAAATCTGTGACCAACTAGCCGCAGATTTCAAGCACAGATTGAGAAATGGGAAAATACAATATGCATGACTCTGGCGGAGGCTGTGAAAGCTTTTCCCAGCTCTGAGGATTTGTTGTTTTTGTTTCACTTTCTCCTTTTTATAGCTAATGATCAGATTGAATCCTGTGTGTGTTACAGCAGAAATGAAATATGTGTCCATTTAATGTTTTCCAAAATAAGCCGAACCTGTTGGCAGATTATCAGCTTTTATTGGCTTCTTGTCTACATGGCAAAATACATTCAAATAAGTTACAAAACAAAAGTTTTTCCACAATCATTACATTATTTCATTCAAATAACAACACTTACAGATCCTGACTAAAACATGTATACAAACAACAAAATGTGCTTTTACAACACATGGTTCAATTAAACCTTTCATACATTCAAGCATCCTTTCAAGGAAAGTGAATATGAAAAGAAGCAATGACAGCAGCTAATATTACATGCACTGAAGTAGAAGAGCACTTTTCTTTTTACTGTTTCCTGAATCCCTTCAGGATTGGGTAGATGTTCTCAAAAGCTTCATAAATTTCAGAGCGATCTTTGGCACCTGGATGGAAAAAGCAGGTGAATGGAAAAGATCTGATTGAACACTTCTGGGGAAATGAGTGCTAAACTGACCTCACTCCTTCGTACCTGTAAGAACGACTTTTCCAGACACAAAGATCAGCAAGACAATACGTGGTTTCACCATGCGGTAAATCAAACCAGGAAATAACTCTGGCTCATAGCTTTAGGGATGAAAGAATAATAGCTGTTATACAAAGCTGAGCTTTTATGTCACTTAAAGACCAGAGCAGAAGCTGCTTGTGCAAACCTGCTGAACTGTTGGTGAGTCAGAACCAGGCCCTCCAGCCGTATGGGAAAACACACGTCACAACTACCAACCATGTTCTGGATTTTGAAGTCAAGAAATTTGGCTGGAAAGCCAAGCTTCTGCACCACTCGGGCATATTTCCTTGCAGCAAGGCGCGACTGCTCTTCGCTGTGTGAAATAAGAGACGAAACCTAGCTTAGAAACATAAGACAGAGACAAAAGCCTGTGATAAAACATGACAATAAGTCAACTCTCTCCAGATCAGTTTCCCAATCTTGCTCCTGAAGGCCCACCTCCCTGCACACAATAGTGATTTCCCTTTCCTTAACTTTGTGTACTTCATGGTCAATGGACCAGTATAAATGGTCAAAGTTTTTTGGAATAACAACACATTACTTTAACACAAATTAAGTTTAAGAGCCCTTTTCTTTCTATAAAGTTAGTCATTTGGAGAAACAAGGTTTTGCAGATCCTGACCTCTTCGCCCCAGTGCAGACCATCTTTCCAGAGCTAAAGATGAGGGCAGTGGTTCTGGGCTCACGGATTCGCATAATAACAGCAGCAAAACGCTGGAAAAGAACAAGGTTTGGACACAGTAGCGCTTGCAAGGTTAGATATATAGTGTTTTGCTGCTAATGGACATTCATTCATGATATTTTAAATGTTTATGTAATTCAGAACTTCTAATTTTCCTGCTTGAAACCAAAGTCAGAGGGGCAGCAGGGATCTGTAAAGGCACTTATATAGGCATACAGGAACTGCAATGGCCCTGAACTTGAAGCACGCTTTGATTGTCCAGTATCTTAGCCCGGTAACCCAGTAATCTTCCTCCACCCAGTTTATGGATAATCATTGTCCCAAAACAATTTTTTCTTCCAGAACTGCTTTTGTTCGTGTTGTCTTATTATTTATGGTCATTATTTATTGTTTGAGTTTTCTCGGCTTTATCTAGCCATGTGATAAAAACCTAACCCAGCTAACTAGTTAGTGATGTCCTGATACAACTTCATGTTTGTAGCATCATAGAAAATACCCACTGAAATCTATGTGCAGCTCAATGGCCTCTTTCTATTTTGTGAAAACATTTCAACAACAATTAGAAAGCAGCGATGCAGTCAGCTCGGCTGCGGCCCACTTTTGGCTCTGCCATCACGCAGAGCCATGACAGCACAGGTACGGGTCACTTTATTTGTAATCGAAAAACATTTGTTTGCAGTACAGCACAGTTACTTGTGCCAGTGGAAAAACGTCATTAATGAATGCCTTGTAATACGTTATCATAGAATACGTCATAACTGGAGTGAGACCTCTTACTACATTTAGTGCAGACTGTTAGCCGCTGCACTTACCTTTGGATTGTACTCAGCATTTCGAGCCTGAAGAGCAATGGCCTTGAGGTCTAGAGGACAAGCCAGATTTACTGTGGACACAATATTCCTGTATACAATCAAACACAGGTTTATAGATGTATGTAAAGATGCAATATCCCTTAAATTCAACTCCATTCAAACCGCAGTTCATTGTTCCAGTGACCCATTAGTAAAATAGTAGAGAGCCATTCTTATCAGCAAGATCATATGAAGCGATCAGCAATGGTAGGGTGTGGAACATGCCAGGTTTACTAAAACCATAACAAGTAAAACTGACTTCTGTTAAAGGGAGTCAATTTCTGCATACAACCTCCAACTAGAACAAAAGTTCTCCAAATCATTTAGCTGGGTCTTCTAAAAACTCGCTAGGCTAATCCAAACCAGACAGAGAAAGCAACCAAACCAAACATTCCGGTTTTCCCTAACAAAATACAAATTCCAGCATAGTTTACAAAGCACTTAAAGATTATGATTCTTTATGATATAGCACAAAAGTTCCTAAAGACTGCACACCGTACTTTCTGTACAGATTATACTCTGATTATTATTTTAAATGTTCCTTATATATCTATATTATCTATAACTGCACACCCTACAGCTTTGTTCTATAAAGTCTGATTACACCAAAGGTGAAAGGATACACTCTACCCACCATATTAGTACTGTCCATTGTGGATATTGTGGATTCTATTTGGTCAAACTTATGGACATTCTATTTATCACACTCCTGGCTTTTACACACCTTCTTGTCTCTTTCATTTTAGAATCAAAGCCAAGTCTTACTGTAACTGTGGGATGATTCCTGAACTTTCTGTGACCGGGGCAACAGGGGTCATAGGTGTCATGGGAGTCATTGGGAGCGAGCAGAAGGGGGAGGCTGTGGGCTGAGTCTTACTGGGGTCTGTGTCTGCATCAGCTATCTCTGAGGGTGGACAGTCTGGGTAGATGCCACTATCCTCATTTGACCTGATACCGGCATCATCTTCTGGCTCTTCCTGGGCACCGAGTTCATCAGGCAGGAAGCTCAGATCCAGGTCCTCAGAGAGGTCTTTCTGCTGTGCAGAGATTGAGGAGGCCAGGAAAGAGGGATCCTGCAGCTGTGGAGGGCCTTGCAAGCCCAAATCCCCTTCAAAAATGTACTCTGATGAACCCTGGAAAGAAAAAAAAGAGAGTACAGATATATATAGATACAGATATATTGCTACATGTGTGACATGTCTCATGTATATATATGGACTCTGTTCAGAGAGCATCTCCACTTCCTATATCTTCTTGCACTACTCCTACATAAAGATTTGAGCACTTAGTACTCACACACTGTCCTGAAACTTTGGATAAAAGCTTATGACAAATAAATGTAATATATAAAAAACTCTGAAAACGTACTTTGACTACAGTTTGTCTTACATGTTTCCACAGCTCTGGAACTTGCCGGCAAAAATTATTTACCTTGCAACTTACCTTGTCCTGTATGTGAAAAATAAAGTTTGCAAATTAATAAAAGGTCTATTAACTTACAGCAATTGACTGGTCAAAGTAATTCTCAAGTGATGTTTCCTCATCCATGCTTCGTTGAGTACATCAAAAAACTGAGAATGAACCAAACCAGCAATGAAAACATAGAATTGAACATCAGACAGAGGCTGCACTGAACAGGCAACAACAGGCACGCGCCCTCGCTAATTGGCATCAAGTAGGAGGAGTGGCGTCACAAAACGTCACGTTTAATTTTGCCACTATATCGTGTATATACATATATATGTAATTATTTTATATGGGGGATGACTTGACATGCAATATATATATAAAAATGCAATGTGACATTGTTAACTTCAAGAACGGCACAGTTATCAGCCACTAGAGGGAGACGATCTCCGCTGCTCCTCAGAATGGAACCGAAGAGCAAAACTGCAGCATGGTGGCAGAGAGTAGTACAGGCTCTGGACTCTAAACGCTGATCGTTGTGTGTCGGAGCTGAACTCGTCTGTGCTTGTGCTAATATGCCCTGTTTGTAGTGCTGTGAGATGATGGACCATGGAAGAAGTGAGGAAGTGTCTGAGAGATTTCCCTACAGAAGCACGGGGTGAGTGGTTTCAGCTGCTTTCTGTCATTCAGGATGAGGTGTGTTCAGTGCAAAACACTATCATCTAGCAGTGTTTCCCAGCTGCCTCTAGTGCTACACGCCCACTTTAGCTCAGTAAGGCCTGGTTAATGAAAGGGGTTGGTACAGGTGTTGGGAAATCAGGACCTCCTGCACTTGGTTGGAAAACCTTGCCTCTTCTTCAAAACCTTCAGCTACTGCATAATGAAAGATATCTGCTCATTGTTTCATTTTAGGGCTACACAGCATATCATTTGTTAATTGTTATCACAATATCGGTCTCTGAAATGGTGACGTTGCAGAAGGCTGCAATTTGTACCGATCAGTGTTTCTGAGAGGAAGACCAATCAGAGCTCCAGGTGAGTTAATGGGTGTTTTGATTAATCGAGATTGATCCAAACGAGAGGATTCATCTGATTAATCTTTTGCCATTAAAGATCAATCGGTGCATGAATGGCCAGGGCTAAACTGCTGTGTCCAGAATAGAGAGATGTATTTAAATGTGTTGCTTTTGTGACCTTAAATAATACTGTTTTGAAGCTTCTTTTTGATACATTGTTTGGCTGGAGTAAATGCAACATATGAAACCTTTAAGCCGTTTTAACTCCAGAAAAGTGATATGGGGTCTTTAATATCTTGCCATAGCCGTACTGATATTTAATTTATATGGTGCATCTTTGCTTTATTTCCATATGGTCCACCTTTTCACACTAGTTGTCTACTGGAGATCCTGTGTTGGACAGGGTGCCTGACAATACACACACACACACACACACACACACACAGAGGTCACTTTATTAGATACATGTGCCTTGTGTTTGCACTCACTGGCCATTGTATTAGGTCCACTGACAATATAGGTGTGGTTTGTACATGTTCTGTTTCTGCTTGTTGTCCATTTGATTCTCGCCATAATTTGTTAGCCTGCTTTATTCCATTATGACTTATTAAAGATCAGGACCTGCACAGGAGCATCATATTATTTTCAGCATAGCAGTGACACTGAGAAGGTAGTGGCATATTGTCGTGTGCTTGTTTGTGCTACATAGTCAATCTATGACTACACACACACACACACACAAACACGAAACTGCTGGAGTTTTAATGCTTTGCTGTCACTGATGGACTGTGAATAGTTCACTTACCAAAACTATCCAGCCAACAGTGTCCTGTGGCCAGAAACTGGCCACTGATAACGGACCAAATGTTGAAGGATGTCTCATTTTTCACAGGTGGACCAACAAAGTAGATTTGTGTATGACGGATTGAACCATAAATGTACACAGTGTTTAAAAACACTGTCACTACAAGCTGGGAATGAACACCCAGACAGAAATTGGGGTTCTGACCATTGATGAACATGGTAAAAAAAAAAAAAGGGTGACAAATTATGGCAAGAAACGGTTGCAAAATGCATTAGACGCCTCACATCTATGAGTGAGATTTTACATTGATGGTAAAAATATGCTGTGTACTTTTTAGAGCTTTATTTGAGTGAGTCAGTTCCATACCTGGATGAACCCGTCTCTCCACTACAATTCTATCGTGACTGGATTGGTCCTAATAAGCCCTGCATCATTCGCAATGCCTTCAGTGACTGGCCAGCTTTGTCTAAATGGAACCCAACCTACCTCAGGTGAGACAGTTTCTCTAAGCTGTTGTTTGTCAACGACTATTTCCAGAAACAACAATCTCTGTTTTTGATTTCCTTCAGAGAGGCTGTTGGCTCTAAGGTCATCAGTGTAGCCGTGACTCCAAATGGCTATGCAGATGCTGTAAACGGAAACCGCTTTGTGATGCCTGAAGAGCGTCAGATGACCTTCTCCTCCCTCTTGGACATCATAGAGGGCAAGGTGGAGAGCAGTGGTGTGTTCTATGTACAGAAGCAGTGCTCCAATCTGACTGAGGAGCTGCCGGAGCTCACAGGAGACGTGCAGACTCACATCCCGTGGATGAGTGAGGCACTTGGTGAGTTGTATATGTTATGTTAAGGTGTCCGGTCCAGAGCAAGGGTATGACAGTGACTCCTGAGGGCATGGGTGCCGGAAACATTTTTAATGTGGGCGTTCTGGCATCCAGGCATGAGAGAAAGAAAAGGATTGTTTCTTGTTTTGATTTTACCCTGATCTGATTGTCTCAAAGTGATCCCTGCTTGGCACTTATCTATTCTTGAGCCAAACTGAGTGTGCTTGATTCTCAGCAATGGGGTTAATGATGAACTTTATAGATACCTGCCTTTTCTGCTGCTTGTTTATCTTTAAGAAAATCACTCTTGTGAAATTACAGATGGCACCCTTAGTCTGGATATGAATTGAGTTTTCTTTCACAGGAAAATTGCCTGATGCTGTGAATTTCTGGTTAGGAGAAGAAAGTGCCATCACATCAAGTAAGTTTGAATTCAGTTTATAGTAGACATAGCTCAGATATGAAACCCAGTGAAATGAAAAACAAGTGTTCCTTGACTGGTGGGAATAATTATGTTTACCTTGCAGTGCACAAAGACCACTATGAGAACCTGTACTGTGTCATCTCTGGGGAGAAGAAGTTTATTCTGATGCCTCCCACTGATCGACCTTTCATACCCTATGGCAAGGAGAAGTTATTTTTTAATTGTTTATCAGTTCACCATGCTCGGACCATGCCTGGAATTTTTAAACCTTTGGTTCCTTTGAACAGAATCCCCGTTTAATTCCTTACATTGATTTTTCCATGCTGCAATGTGTTGCATATCTGCTAAAAATGACCAACACCCCTTAATAAGAAGGGCTCATTGGTGCTTTTGTTTGAAGTAGCACTTTTACCTGGAAATTAAAGCTACACCATTTGGACAAAACTATTGGGACATGCCTGTTTTACAAGCCCCTTATGTTCAGCGAATGGCAGACTTGCCTGATCGACACAGAGCCCTGACCTCAACCCCATACAACATCAGTGTTTGACCTCACCAATGTTCTACAGAATGAAGGGGCACAAATTCCCACAGAAACTCCAAAATGTGGGGGAAGTGGAAGCTGTTATAATTGCAAAGGGGGACCAGCTCCATATCAAAGTTAAAGTCTCTGTTAGTGTAATGGTCACCTGTCCCGATACTTTTGTCCATATAGTGTATGTGTATGCTTGCAATGTTTTCACTGAAAGTCTGTATATTAGTTTGTTGTGTTTGACTTTTTGTAGATCTCTACCAGCCAGCTACGTACAAACAGAGACAAGATGGCATGTTTGAAATAGTGGATGAAAAGGATTCAGAAAAAGTGAGTTTTTATTTATTTTCTTAATAAAACAATGGGTTTGGGGAAAACTGAAGATTCGGAGGTTGCAGAATGAAAACAACTTTCTCAGGGAAAACCATGAGTATGAGAAAGAAAATCTGTCTCAAAATGTGTATCAGGCTGATTAGTTGGTCGCACTTCAGGTGCCTTGGATCCCCTTAGACCCCCTGAATGCAGACTTGGAGCGCTACCCTTCCTACAGACTAGCCCGACCACTTTCCTGCACAGTAAAAGCTGGAGAGATGCTTTACCTCCCCTCTCTCTGGTTTCACCATGTCCGCCAGTCTCATGGATGCATAGCAGGTACTGTACAGTTCTGGAATACTTCTCCATTGTTTGTACAATTTAGTTTCTGAAAATTATTTTCAGAAAGGGAGAAAGAAGTCATAGATCCTCTTCAGTCATCATTCACCCTTTTATGAATGACACTTGAAATAGAATGCATGAATTTCAGTAAAGGGTTAACTCTAAAATATTCATCCCGTAGTGGTCTACTATTATCATTAGCGTGTTTTAATAACACCAAGTAATATGTGATGTTTTTTTTCTCTCTGCAGTAAATTTCTGGTATGACATGGATTATGATATCAAGTACAACTACTTCCAACTGGTAGAATCTTTAACCGGAGCGGTGGGTTCAGTATGAGACCCCTGCACAGGAGCACATAATCTTTAAGTGTGCTATAGTGATCTTTTTAGTGTCACTGAAACAGGGCTGTGTGAGGAAGCTCCCTTTATGCTGCCTTCTTTTTTTTTTTTTTTTTACCTTTCTAGGTACTTCCCAAAGTAAATTAATAGAGAACTTCAATGTGAAATGCACAATTTAATTTCCAAGAGATACATCTGGGGGAAAAAATAACATTTTATTTGGGTACTGTTTTGCCTCGGCTTAAAAAATGTAGGCTAAAATTAATGCTGGACAATGAATACATATTTTAAGCGTGATTAATCACATGATTATATTTTTAATTAAATAACTTATTCAAAGGTAGTTTAGTGTGCTATTTTAGTACAGCTATATAAACATTTGGTTGGCGAACACATTAAATAATTAGGTGTGTTTTAACAGCAGTGTTCCCTTTAACACAGTTGCACAGCTGCAGTTCAAATATTTCTTGTACATCTCAATTTAAACATTAATGTAATCAAAACAAATGTAAAGCCGAAGCTATTTGCTACCACAAGGCATTCATGTCTTATCTAGTTTGTTATAGAAAAACAAGTTCCCCTCAGAGTCCAGAGCATTATAGCCGCTGCAGAGGGGGACCAACTCCAGGTTAAAGTCGATGTCTTTGAATGCAGTATCATCAAAGCCCCTGTTGGTATAATGGTCAGGCGCGCCATTACTATTGTCAATATAGTGTGTGTTTACTTGTGGGCAGTTGTATTGTCCATCGTAAGTTTTTAGACATAAGTTTCTTCTGAAATCAAGATCATGATGGGTAGTCTGTCCTCTCTTTGCTGCTGTAATCTTCTGGGAAGACTTTACACTATGGTTGGAACATTGCTGTGAGGATTTGATCGTGTTCAGCCACGACAGTAGGTGTGGTGGGGGCAGTGAAAACACCTTAACGTGCAACCAGGGACTTTGACACTGCATTCAGATACATAGAATTTTATTTGCAGTTAGAAAAAGTCTTTGGATTATTACATCAATGATGTTTACTTAAAGTCAAAAACCCCAACCAGTTTGCTGACATTAAATTAAGTAGGCAGATGAGTTAATTTAATGTGAACTACTGAAATTTAAGTTCAACCGATGATATTAAAATGAACTTGCTGGATGTAGGGACTGTACCTTACCGTGCTCAAGAGTACCGCAGCATGTATGTGTATAAAATCTTTCAACATATTAGCATTCACATCTTACATCAGAGACCATTGGGGGTGGGGGTGTGTGTGTGTGACCTGTCATTGGTCCACCTTTGGTAGGAACTGACCACTGACCAGGGTGAGACCTGCTGCTCTGGAGATGTTCTGACTCAGTTGTTCAGACATCACAGTTTGGCAGTGACAACAGAGTTTAACAGCAGTGTTCCCTTTAACACAATTGCACAGCTGCAGTTCAAATAGTTCCTGTAAAGCTAAACTTAAACATAAATGTAATCAAATCAACTATAAAACCAAAACTATTTGCCCCTGCCAAAGCATTCATGTTTGATCTAGTTTGTTACAGAAAAACAAGTTCCCCTCACAGTCCAGAGCATGGGGAGCAGGACAATAATGGCAGCTACAAAGATGGACCAACTCCATATGATATATCTGAATGAAGTGTCACTAAAGTCCCTGTTGGTGTAATGGTCAGGCGTCCCAATACTGTCCATGTAATATGAGACGTAGAGCTGCGTGCTGTGAACACACACACGAGCCCAAAAACTTTCAAAGTAAAAAGGATTTTAAAATAAACTTGCGTTTAACACACGGGGTTAAGTAAATGTTATCGCGATGCCCAGCCCTAGGCAAAAATGTTCTCAAAAGTATTATATCTCTACTTAACTTCATGTAAATGCTTTCTGTGCTGTTTTAGAGGCACTGGAATGCTTTATACCATTAAGAGAGCTGTCAAATATTGAAATGTAATAAGTATCAAAATTTGTATTGTCGTGCAATAAATAAACAGAGGTGGTGTGTAATAAATACAGTTTTATTAACATACATCTGAGATTTTTTTTTCATGTTTTTTTCCCCCCATTTTTCAGAGGACACTGAGGATAAAAACTTTGAGTGGTGCAAAACAAACAAGCAAAACAAAAAAATGGGTTTGGGGAATCAAGCACATGAGAAACAGTCTTAAAGACCCTCTGGTCCACTGTTAATTTGTTGCCCATAAAGGAGATGAGAAGAGAACCAGGTAGCCATAGAGGTAGCACTGGAGGGCAAAGCTTTGAATGATTGTTCGTGAGGCAAGTCAAATGTACAACCATGCATTCTAGTTCAGTATACAGGTCAGCCCTAGAGTCCATTGCTCTTCATGCATACAGATTATTATTCATGCTAGCAGTGAAGGAACTCTACTTCTTGATTTAGTTACAATCCTACGTCTTAAATTCACTCAGTTAAGCCAAGTAATATGCTTCAAACGATCAGCACTTTTCATACTGTAGGTGGCAAACAAGAACAGGGTTGGTATTTTGAGATCAAAGAGATCACACCTGAATATTTCATCACTGTAAGACTGAGAGTGACCAGATGTTTGCCAATACAACAGTATAAGAGGACCTCTGCTATGAGAGGATATCACTGAGGCTGAATTGGCTTGGGATCGTATAGTTAAATGAATGCTTTGGGCATAGAGAAAACTACTGAAAGTTGTTCAGTGCTTTGTTAGCAGGTCTGATTATGAGCACCATGGGTAAGAGTGTGAGAAAGTCTGAACAGTATACAGTACACATAGGTCCAATAGAAATACAGTATTCCTACAGTATTACAATGCGATCACCTTAATTACTATTATTGTAGAAACAAAGTGCTTTACTGTACATCATTAGCTTTACCAGTAAGAAAGAGGGAGACATCTGTGCCAGTGTCTAAGAAAACATCATAACCTAGATATAGTGTCTCAAACTAGTCTCGGGTTTCAGGTAGGCAGACTTGTGTGAACTCAAATTATAGTTTTCCTTGTAAAATACAGTCTAGGCTAAATCTGAACCTGAGAAACAGGCAATTATAAAACACCCCCCCCCCCCAACAAATTTTTTTGTATTTTGGTGTTTAAGTGGGTAATTTTAAATGATTTTTAAATGAGATGTTTGCCTTATGTCAACCTCGGGTTTGACGTCCCCATCTGTGTCACCGGAACACGCAGTCCTATTCTGTTATTTCTATGGCAGTTGAGTCTAATTCTACTGTCTGGAATGCATCATATCGAGGAAGACAGCATCCAAACAGCATTGAAACTCTTAACGTCTTTGAGATTGAACCATTAACCGCGAATTGCTGGTTATAAATTAAGGCACCCACATTCCATTGCCATGTCAATTTTAAGTACAAAAAAATGTCTCAAATGAGTACAAAACCGCTCGTCAATATTCATGCATGAGATTTGGATGCTGTCATTTTTTCCCTCTTTAAAGCAGATATCCTTCTGGTGAAACTCCTCTGGCACCACACTGACACTAGGGGTATTCACCCCCACACACACACAGACGCTGTACAACACTGTCTGGGGACCTGTAGCCCCAGGTATTGACCCATCACATGAGAATAAATACAGTCACACGTTTGCAATAAACACAACATACATTATAAAAAACATCCCCATTATGCAATTTATAAATGAGAAAAATCTGGCTTTTAAGACAAGAAGACTAGCATACGTCTAAGTTCTTTAAAAAAAAATGCCTTTGTCACCTTCTTCAGGGTGTATTCAGCTAAAGGGGGACCCCTTTAGTCTGTTGGAGAAATCCTGGGCATTCATTTGTCATTAAGAAGCTGAAGCAAGCAAAGCTCAAATCTCACTTCCTTCAAGACATGCAAATCTTCCTACAGTCCCTTATCGTTCATATACCATACATCCAGATATACTTTAAGTAAAAGGGCACAATATTTGGCAATGTGGTGAAGTGGAGGAGTAGAGAATTCACGGGAGCTGTAAAAGCAGGCTAAAAAGGGAGGTAGGGTGGTGAGGTTAAAGTCTATAGTGCATTCTGGCCATGCTGAATTCTCAGTGGTCCAGATGATCTATCTCATCATCAGTGTATAGAAGGTTACGTGCCACACTCATTAAAAATTTGTTTTTTGAACCCCCTGTAACGGCGCACAAAAAAGTCCAAAAGTCCCTTAAAAAGGAAGAAAACAATCCTTTCAGTCCTCCTTTGTGGAATTTCTGTTCATTAGAAAAACTCCTGTTTAAAGAAACCTGCTACTGTCAGAGTCGTGGCGGTTGATCTGGCCTTGGCCTCAATGCTCTGATTAAAACAAGAAAAAAAAGGAGGATTGTGTCAGATTTTACTGTCCATTCTTTTTTCAACAGCCCTGAGGAGGAGCTGGGAATACTGCTCCAGCAAAGCCAGTGTCCGGTCCTCGCCCACGCCAACTCCCCTGCTGCCCAGCACACATAAGGAGCTGCTGTTGGGGCAGGGCAGTGAGTTCAGCTCCGTCTGTACAGTCTCGAACGCTTCCATCAGCACTCGAGCCATCTCCTGCTGCTCCTGAGTGGAATCTGTAGAACTACTTAACTGGATACACACACATATAGAGTGTCAGGGATGGGCAATATGAAGTATCCTAAGCTTTTTCTGAGCCTATCAACAGAACTTCCAAAACACTGAGCAACTGCATGAAATAAAATGTGGTTTAGAAGATGTTCCTAAATTGCAAGTTTGAAGCCCTGTGATACCAACAGGTTTGGTTAGATTAAAATGAACTGACCTTTGATGAATACTAGGATTGTCCATAGTTTTTTTTATCCATAACACTCATGAAACATTTGCCTAAAATTTCTCTATATTTCAATTTGTGATGGCTTACCATCCTGTAGAGGTGGGAAGCCTTTTTAAAACTGCTCTGAAGTTCACTAGCCACCAGCCTGCATGATTCCACACTGAGAGAGGTGTCTGATGGAGGGAGAGAGAGAGAGAGAGAGAGAAGGAAAATGTTCTGTAAGTATGTTGTATATTCACATAAACATAATGGGTCAACTTCCCAACTACGGATCAAGCCGGACCAAGAGGTCAGGGGGTCGAATCCTACCTTCAGCATACCATCACTGGGTTCCTGAGCAAGACCCTTAACCCTAAGTTAACCCTAGTTAGGGAATGGAAGTCACTTTGGATAAAAGCATCTACTAAACGCCATAACTGTAAATGTAGTTTTAGACTGAACTACAATAATTCACAGCTTAAATCCTTTTATTATAGCCTAGGCTTAATCATCTGTGAACTTGGCCCATTATCTTTAGTACACAAATTATTCATAAATTGGTGTGAGTAGACAAGGCAGAATGAGGTGTCAGAGGAAGGTAAAGGGGCAGACAGAGTGAAGTGTTAATGGAAGAGCAATGAGAGGAAGCATGCCTCACCCTTCAGCTGGTAATAATTAATGGATGGACAGGGTGAAGTGGAGAAGATGGAAGAAGTGATGGAAGAGACGGAGGGAGAGAGAGGCCAGAGCCCACTGGTAAAAAAGTGCTTGGGCAGACCCAAACGAAGTGGCACAGATGAGAGAACGAGGGAGGAGTTGCATCCCAGCAAACCTGAATCGTGGCCCGCGCTGTTGGCCTGCAGACACACCAGGCTGCCCTGACCTTGAGGGGAATGTTCTGCCTTAGTCTCTGGCACTGGCTGTGGAGGTGCATGCTGGATCTCTTCTGGCTCCTCAGGCTGCTTGGGACTGAGCTGATATTGCTCTGGTGGCATGGCATCAGACGGGCTTATGTACACAACTGGCTGTGTATCGCTAGAAACAGGCTGAGCTGGTCCTGGTCCAGGCAGAGGACACACACTCACTGCAGTCCTGCCATAGAGCTCCTCCTTCTGGCCAGGCTTAGACATCTTGCTGTTAGGGGAGAAGGAGCCAATGAAGGGCTTATCTGGGAGAGGTTTGGGGATGTCCAAGTTTAGCTGTGGACGTGCACTGCCAGTCAGTTTGGTCTGAAGGCTTTTAGATGAGGAGCCACCACTGAGAGTGGGAATAACAGCAGCATGAGGGGCAGATGAGCCTGAAGAGGAAGGCAGCAGAACTACAGGAGAAGAGGGCTTACTCTGAGAGCCAATGCGCAAGCTGGAAATGTCTGATCCTCGGCGGAGGTCTGAGGGGGAAAAAGTGTCTCCAAACTCTCCGACGTTCAGGCTGTCCCCCATGGACACCGAGCGGGACATTTTGGCCATGGAGCTGGTGGTGGGGCTCATATAGGAGCGGGATTTGGACTTGGTGGGTGTGAGGCAATCCCTGGGCTGGGGTGATGTAGGGCTGGAAAGAGGCACACCGGGACGGCGCAACATGGAGGACAGAGCTCGCTCGGAATGCTGGGGCTGAGGGAGGACCTCATTAGAGAGGCGTGGGGGTGTCTGAGGCATGTCTGCTGAACAATAGAGAGAGAGAGAGAGATTGTCATCCTCAGCATATAGTTATGTAAATATAATACATTTTGTATAGTGCATTTTAAATCTTTTGCAATAAATGTATTGACTAATACTGTCTATGCAAAAAACTAATCTTAGTCATTTTCATAAAATCATCTATATCACCTGCATCAGAATGTGTACAGCACTAATGTGGCGAATCAATCCTTTTATGTCGCACTATATTTGTTTTTGAGAGACTGGTCTTACCCTCTGAAGAGATGTTGTGTATGGACTGGGCTTTCCTCATGCCAGCCTGAGAAGCAGCAGCAGCTTTTGCAACAGGGCTGGTTACTTTGCGAGAGTCGGCTGAAGGGACACGCTTCCTCTGTGGTGTTAAGCGCAGAGCTGGGCCCCTCTCGGAGTTTTGGGACTCCGTCTGTGCACTTTGCACTCTGTCCTCCATCAGTGGCCGCACCTCCGACACCAGGGGGCGCACCACTCCACTGGTAGGCCTAACCTCACTACTTTTGGTTGAAGGGAATGGAAAAGGCTGCCTACAGAAGAACAAGGAAAAATATGTATCTTGCAAATCGATAAAAATCTTCAGTGTTCCCATTTCATGAATATGTTATTCTGATTACTCAAAAACACTGTAATACACTTTTATATTGTCTTACCAGACGAAGGAGCTCTGAGAGAGGAATTTAGATGAGATGCTGACACTGTCACTGAAGTTTGGAGTTACTTGAGCTGTATTCGCTAGTAACAGAACAGAAACAAACAGAAATAAAAGTTGTTATAAAGTCTCTTAAACCCCCACAAAAATCATCTACAACTACACCACCTACCTGAAGCGCTGAAGTCTGTAAGGTTTCCAAAATGTGTTTTGAGAAAGGCTTCCTGGTCTGGGGTCTGAGGTACAGTGGTCTTGGTTTCACTCTTTCTCAGGCTCTCCTCTTCTTCTTCATCTAGATCTTCCATGTCTAGCTCAGATGAGTTCCCATCTACACTCAGAGGTTCTGTGGGCTCAGAGTCTGATAAGTGAACATACAGCGAAGATTATTTTTTGTTCAAATTACCAAACCTTGTCTGGTCGGTCTCTGATGTAGATGTCTATGAGTGTTTCAGCTGCACGTTATGGACAAAACAGTGCTGTAAGTGTGATGTGCTTTGCAATATTCATGAGATTAAAAAAAAGTCATTTTTGTCTATGGAGCTAATTAAAAGCATTGGGGAAGAATTAACATGGCCATTTCTAAACAAAATGATAACATCTGTACACCCCATGCCTAACAGCATCAAACAGTATCTGAGTATTGCAAAAGTCAATGTTGCAAAAAGTATTATTTTGCAGCCCTAGTAGTCATGTGTGTGAGTGTATGTTTTTAGCTTTGCTAATGTCTCACCCTCCCCAGGATGCTCAGGGCTGGACAGGCGGCTGTTAGAGTAGTCCATTGAGCAGGCGCTGTCAGGGCTCTGTTTTTCTGGGCAAGAGTTTCCTTTCGGCAGTCTCACTCCATAGGCTAACTCCTTCACATGGTACTCACTACACACAGAGAATAGGAATAGTGTGCTATTTCCCCCCCCAATAACAATTTTTCATGCAGCCATCTATACTTATTTGTTTAGGCAAACAAAAAAAAAACTATTCTAAGACAAACTGCAAGACAGGACAGTGCTTCTACAAGTGAGTGCTGTGGATGGACAAAGGAAAGTGTGACTGACCTGCCTGCCAGACTGACCCTGTCCTCACAGCCCTCGGGATACAGCACCACAGGCTCTGCATCGGGGCTTTGAGGGGACAGCGGGATGTAATGTGGGCGTGTGTGTCCTCTTAGGACAGGACAGTCCTGCTCTTCTGGCTCTGCCACCTATAAAAACAGACAAAGCACCAAATACATGTGAAAAGAGGGTTTTTAAGAACCATAAAATAAAAACTAATGTTGAGATCTTCATAAGCAAATGAATTTTTATCTGACCTAATGTCTGCATTGCTAAACTAAAGAGTTTGTAAAACTCTAAACCCCAATCAAGGGATTAACAAACACAAGTATAGATATGAAAAAAAGTATTTGTTTTAATATTTTTGGCACATGGTGTATGTCAATTTACCCATGCAGCGATGGTCTGCATGCTGCTGGTGCTGCCCAGCTCCCGGTCTGAGGGCAGGGGAGACTCTCTGGTGAGGGCAGAGCTCTTGTTTGTTGAGGAAGGCCCGGTAAAAGACTCCAGCTGCCTCAAATCCAGCATAGACTTTACTACAAGGTCTGTACTGCCTAACCGCCTGGACCAGCGGCGCCTTGGCTTTGGGCCTGAGCCCTCACACCCAGAACTGCTCTCAGAGCGCTGAGAGAAAGAGGTGGAAATGTAAAGAGCTTATCTTCTTTGGACTGGGTACAAGCTGCTAGTTTAATTGAACACTCTTACCTTCCGAGGTTCTCTGATGTGAGAGTTCTCAAGGTCACCTTGTAAACACAAAACAAAACTGTATTTTACAATGAAGCTCTGGTAGAAGAATTAAAGCCAAGCTGATCTGTTTTGACTTGCAAACAGAACTAAAACTAAGCCAATGTTACTGTAAGGATTTGTGAGGGTGAATAAGTTACCATTTTCCTCTCCTGTACTGCTGCCAGAAGACAGGTGATTAAAGTTGTCCTCGTCTTCCTCTTCTATACCCTCCTCCTCCTCTGCCTCTTTATCGCTGTCTGATGACATGATGCCTGGGGCTGGAGCGCTGTGTATCTCTCTCATAGTGCTGAGCACAAGCAACAAACACTCCATCAGTGCCTAACTCTACAGTTGTTGAAATAACGTGTGAATGTGTACAGCGTACTGTACTGCTTGTTTCAATACTGTGTGTGTCCTACCTGATTGTGTTACGTTTGTTAGTTGGGCTCTTCTGAACAGGTTTGCTCTTCTGTTTTAGATCAGATAGTCGCTGTCTCATATTGATGGTCAGCTCAGGATTCAGTCTCCACACAAATATGCAGCTGAACAGAAACATACATGAAGTTTCATCTGTAACGTTAGCTAAAGCCTAACTCAATCGAGCTCAAATAAACAAACAAACATTTCTCACTGCTGTACTTTTAACAACAGGAAAGTATATAAAACTGAGGAATTAGACCATGTTCAGTTTTCGTAGGATCAGTGATGTGCCTCCAATTCATGGAAAATACTTCCAATTAGCTTAAATAAACACAATCCGCACTAATACCTGGATAATAAGGTGATTAAAAGAGGAAATTGAAGGGGGAAAAAAAATCACACTCAATCTACTCACACCTAACCCTGAATAATTTCACTTATGTTTAATTGTTCATTTGTTTTACTAGTTTACTTGTGATATTCATTCTGTATACTTTTCTCAGTCTTACTATATTATTAATTTTGCTCAGCTGCATTTCAGATGAAGGGCTATCTACAAGTATGTTTAAACGAGTTGAAGACTAATTATTCTTGTTACATTTGTGGCAGGTCTACACATTTAAACAAATGCACACACTTGAGATCTTACCTGTCTCCAGACACCGATATCAGGTGCTTGCAGTCATTGGTAAACTTCATGCCAGTTACAATCTCTACAGAAGGAAAACAAGCAGCAGTTTTCTTGAGATCAAATGAAACAGAAAGCTGTAAATCTACTTTTAACAACAAAGCTTGCAATTCTCTTTATGTTTCACTGTGAGAGGCTGTAATAGTCTTACCAGCATGACCAGACATAGTGGCTACACACTCTCCGGTGTAAAAGTCGAAGATGCTGATGTTTTTGTCTGAGCAGCTGGTAGCCACATACATACCAGAGGGATCTGTCTGGACCTAAGAGAGACATTCAGATTATAGAGTGATAAACACTTGGATCATTATTTTTATGTAGTAAAATAATGTAGTGCATTAAAGGAAACAAAGGAATTAAAATTTAAGGAAAAATCATATTTATACAGTTTTGCTCATCATCTCAAATGCAGTTGATCAAAGAAATGTTGCCTGTCGAACATTTGATTCTTTAGTTTTGATTCATTGACTGCTAAAAGATTCCATTTTTAGTTTTACTATCCGTAAAAAAAAATTAAGGCATCAAGAAGGCTGAAACAGTGTATCATACAGTGTAAGAAACATTAGCATGTCTATCTGAAACTACTCCAGTTCATGTGATGCTAACTAGAAGTTAATAACAGGGCTTGATTTGAGGGAGGCCATTCCTACTTAAGAGCCCCTTTGGATTAATGCATCACTTAAGATGTCTTTATCGACATGTTCATTCTACACACACATAAGATGTACACATTATTTGAGTCTTTGAGGGTAGAGCATGTGTTCTACAGAAGAGGTGGTTAAGTAGAACTGGATGCTTTCATGTTTTGCTAGTTGCACTGTGGAGTGTTTCTCATTAGTTAACACTGGTCATCATAATAGGCTAAAGGTTCAAATAGCATTCATAGAATCAAACTTTGCTGAAGGGCCTGCTGTAAAAAAAAAAAGAAAAAAAAAAAAAGTATACAAACTAAAGAATAAGGTACTTGAATGTTTTTTATAAGCTTCATTTGTCTGTGTTTAAGTAGAGTTGACCTGAGAATTATTCATCCCTGTTTGGGAAGTCAAAATCTTCCAATTTACAGCAAAGCTCAACTGCACTTTAACAAATGAATAATTCATGAATCAAATCATTTACAGTGAATTAACATGCGTGATATTATACATTATGATTTATGTATTTATGTACATTATGATTTATGTACAACTGATGCGCTGAGTTTTGTAATGGGGGAAAAATGCTGATCATGGCAGGAAAATCTTGAGTACCAATTAAACAGGTCATAATTTTTTGTAATCATCAGAAACCACAACACACTTTTTTTAAACCAGTTTTTCATGGTGTTTTCAGATCTGCATTCATTAAACCGCAGGCACCAATCAAGTAGCTGTCATTTTCATGTCATGTATTTTAAGTGCGAAGTCAGACTGTGGCATAGATATAATGATCAGTGTCAGTCAACTACCACTGTTTCTTCAAAAACACTCAGCATATGATTATTAAAGGATCATTATACGAACTATCATGCAATATATAACTAGCTTCACCACAAAAACTGTACATGCGGGAATAAACTGAACACAGATTTGAAATCAGCATGAAAAACTACTACAAAACCCACAAACTCATCTCTAATGATTTTGACTTGTTGACTTAGAGAAGGGTACAAAGTAACCGTACAATTACAATATCGTACAAATATCTTACAATTTTCTTAAGAAGTGAAGATGACTTAGTTATAGGGTTCCATTAACTATAAAATAACTCTAAAAGAGGAAGACTGACTGACCCTGATGCTAACTGATGGAGGCAGAGCTAATTGAAATGGTTATTACAGAAGTGAAAGAGGTTAAAGTTTGTTACTTTATGTAGGTATAAGCCTCCATCATTAGTTCTTAAAATTGCTGTGGTCATGTTCTCTGTCATGAGCTGCTTACCTTAATGAGTGTGCCATCCTCCCCTTGCGAGCCTTTATAGATTTTCTTCTGCTTGCCATTGCTGATGTTAAAGATCCTGTAATAATAAGAGAAGAAGATCCATCAGCTACACGTTTACATAGTTGTTCATTAGTCACTGTAGGTTGTTCTGATACTAGTAACATGCTTATGCACTGTGTGCCATCCTATCTTGCTCCATTACATTTTTAAAGTCTTGCACTTTCTTTTTTGTACTTTGTGTAGACCTGTCCGCAACTGTGTAGTCTTGGGCTATCTCTTGTTTTGCACCGTGGTCATGGAGGAATGTTGTTTCACTGAGTACTGTGTTTATGGTTGAAATGACAATAAACACCTGCTTGACTTGGAATAGCCTGACTTTCACCAGTCTCTTCTGTCTCCCTACCCGATGGTCAGTAGGGGGCACTCTAACCTCTGTTTGACCACTTACACTGGAGCAGACAAACCATGGTGCCAGCTCACAGAGTCCGGGATCACTGAAGTGCTCAGGGCTCCACACGTCTTACATAAGGAACAAAGCAAAGCTTGTGCCCATTTAAAACAAGCCTGCACTCCTATTCAAGAGCCCTCCTAAACTCGCCCACTTGCACTTCCCAGTCTATTGACTCTGTGGATCTGCCTCATCTTTCAAGAGCACTGCTGTGCTAAAAGAAACACTGTAGAAAAGATGGCGTTTGCTATAAGATAAAGCACTTTCAAGGTTAAATGGTAGATTTGACCATATCTATATGATCCTCACATTTTCATGCCCCCTACTTGGAAAAGCTCAGTTAAGAGGAACAAAAGCAATACAGTTCAGAGTCATGTGCTTTGTTTGTTCCTTCCTAATGTTCTGCTTCTCAATAAAGCCACCAGTCAGAACTACAATGAGGTTATATGAGCTGACTGTAGTGATGCAGAATACTTTATGTTCCATTACATTATTACTGCAGACTCCACTATTTTCTTTTTGTTCTAAATTAGGAAAGACTGTGTAGTGAAATGTTACTCCCTTGAGGATCCCAGCGTCCTTCCAGACAGTAAGTCAGACTAGACTGCCTGGCACCAGACTACAGTGTATGTGTACGCGTGTGTGTGTGTGTGTGTGCGTGTGCACAAGCACATGGGTCTCAGCATGCTTATATCTAACAGATTAACATGACGGGCTCCTAATCCCATCCTGTTGCAATAACACCTGAGAAATAATCCGATAGTTTTACTAAAAACAATGCAAATGCAGATCATCGTAACAAACACACGCAAGCAAACACATTCACAAACACACTTGCAAACACACATGCATGCTCTAAAATTAGGATTTTCCATACAAAGACAACAATTTATAGGAAAAATGACTAGAGATACACAAAAATGGCTAATGTTTTAATGTTTTGCTACAAATAAACAGATAATATGCAAGATGGCAACATTACCTGATACTGCGGTCCTGGCAGCCAATAGCAGCATATTTGCACGAGGGGTCAATGACCATATCGTAGAGAGTAGTCTTGCGCACAATGTGATGGGTGCGGGTAAACACAGTTCCTTCATCCGTCTGTATGAGGTCACGCAATGAGAACAATGTGAAGAAATGAATGAGGGGATAGAGGCAAGTCTATTCTTTCTAGCTACAAAAATGAGACATAAATAAAACACATTATTCTTTCCCAGTTGCTTCCATTATTCATGATAGAGTACATAAAAAACTATGGTTCTTAAAAAGTTCTGCTATTCCTAAATGTAAAGAACATTTTTGACACAATATAAAACCATTTCTCCTAAGAGTTTAGTACAAAGACAGTTCTCTGAGGTCCTTTAGGCTATTTGGTCCTATTATATATGTAAAAGTATAAACAGAATACAATGTGTTTTGAGTTGATCACATTCACATATGACCAAACAAATACTGTACTGTAAAGGTTAATGTGTCCTTGCATATCCATGAAAACAACAAATATAACTCACTTCAGTAGCACACAGATTTATTCTAGCCTATTCCAACAGCAAGTCAAGTTTCCACTGCACTCTAAGATTATGCAGGGATTAAGAAGTGTTACCAACACAGATTAAAGCAGGCACAGGAAGCCTTTGCTGAGCATTGAAATACAGGGGGTGCAGATTAACCCTCAGAAGATACTGTTATTATCAGTGGTGATAAAAAAACATTAATCAGAATGCATTTGTCACTTATAGCTCATTGATATCCTACAGATGCTGCAGTCAACAGATCTTTCTGTTACTACCCATCAATACATGCATAAATCTGGTGGTAATATGATGACTCTTTGTTTCTCTGTTTACTCTACATTATTAATTCCGTCTTCTACAACAACTGAGCTACTTTCATATTTCCCTAAACATGACTCTAAAACATAAAACACAGTTTGAACTACTAAGGCAGTTTCAAGCAGCGTTCTCTGGGCTTTCTGTAAACCTAGACTTTGGAACAAGGCCGGAACAAGGTTTCTGTGCAGACTTTATAGATCTATACGCTGTGTAACAGCAGCACATGAAGCTACACACAAAACAATGGGGCACAGGAATTCCACTGTTTTTGGAGCAAGCAAGAGAAATAGCACACTGATCCAAACAGGAACCCCTCTCCAGCTCTGAACATGGTAGGATGTGGTAGAATGGTAGGAACAGTTCAATGTGTTGGAACACGGTTACAGGACTAGAGACTGGTTCTCTTCACAAAAAATCACTAGTGTGTGAGACTTTTATATGTTAAACAAAAAATAATAAAAGCTCTTCTTACCTTCTGTGCTGTCCGAAAATAGACACTTTTGTCAGCTCCACAGCTGATCATTCTGATTTTGCCATCATTTGCTAGGGACAGGGAGGAAACAGAGAAGAGTTACACTGGTATTATGAGTCCATTCTTCATGCATTAAATGAACTGGTGAGCCCTCATCATTAGTGAGCTGTGCATGTCAGGCTATAAAAAACCAAATATTCAACCACACAGAGATCTAAAAAGATTATAATCTCAAATTTTATTAGCACTTCGATTCACTTCAAAACTGTAAAAATAATACACACAGGTGAAGTGAGTATCCTGAATTGTCTTGTTACAGTGACAACCACCATGGAGTGGGATATATTAGGCATTGGGTGAACAGTTGAAAGTTGATGTGTTGAAAGCAGGAAAAACGGGTAAGTGTACAGATCTGGCAAGGCCAAATTGTGATGGCTATACGACTTGGCCAGAGCTTCTGTAAAAATAGCAGGTCGTTTCTGGTTAGTGCCCTCCAAAAGTGGTCCAGAGAATGACAACCAGTGATTTGGGGACAGAACCATGGGTGCCCAAAGCTCAGTGATGCATGTGATGACTGAAGACTAGCCTCTCTGGTGCGATCCCATAGAAAAGCTAGACTAGATTCCCTATTGACAGTGGATTCTTTTAGCAGCAAAATACTTCCTGTCACTTCCTGCATAAACTGTTTGAGGAATTAAACAAATAAGCATAAGGAGTTGGCTTGACCTTCAAATTGATCTATTGCTGGACAACCTAGTTAGATCATTGGAGACCCCACCATGTAACTTACAGGACATGAAAAACGAACATGAATTTTTACATGCTTACCAGCAAAACGCACTGCAGTGATGGAGGAGGAGTGTTCGTCCAGTGTCTGCAAGAGGCTATACTCCCGTTCAGCATCCAGAACATGGATCAGCCTATCTCTGCTTGCTGTGGCCAGCAGTCTCAAGCCTAAAGAGATCACACACAGCCATTAAAAACACTGTATAACTGACGCAAAACCAGCTAAAACAACTAAAACATGTTTATACGGGGCAGCAAACGCAAGTATCAGCATTTACCATAACAGAACAATATATGAAGACAAATTTCATAGCACCTAAATAGTTTCTAAAACTCTAAAACTGGCATCATGTAATCACATGTATACGAAATACCATGGGTAAGAAAAAAACTATGAAATTTAATGAAATGTGCCTCCAACTGTAATACTCTGATGACAAAACAATCTATTACAGAAGCCTGTTGCAGCAATGAGCATTCATCTCAATAAAGCTCATTTAAAAATGAATGTTTCTCATAATGTTCTAATACTTTTACAGCAATCATGAATGTAATATTCTTCAATGAGCTCAGCGAAATCCAATTCAAGGGCTGCCCATTGGGACAGCAAATTGCGAATGTCATTTGGACTAGAGCAATGTACTCCACATGCGAATCGTTTTCAAAGTCTTATCCAGAGTGAGCAGCCGCATAATGGCAGAAAACGAGGTACCTACTCGACAGACTAATCATTTTGAAATAGAAAACAGGTTTAGGAGTTGTCAGTCAATGCCCTGAAATATTACATACTTCAATTTGTTGGATGGCACTGGTGTTTGGTGATTCAGGGGTTAATGTATAAGCTGAAAGGAAATGTGATCTCACACTTGGCTCTTCAGCTCTAGCGA
This sequence comes from Brachypetersius altus, assembly GCA_037974465.1. Classification (NCBI taxonomy): domain Eukaryota; kingdom Metazoa; phylum Chordata; class Actinopteri; order Characiformes; family Alestidae; genus Brachypetersius; species Brachypetersius altus. The sequence continues at coordinate 28,815,344 of JBBPDB010000001.1, forward strand.
CTGGTGTCAATGGGATGAGGGCATTAGCGACAGAAAATATGATAATGCCCCAAAGCCTGTGAGAAGCATATGCGTGGAAGAGAAAGGGTGAGAAATAGAGGGAGCGTGAACGAGAGAAAGAGAGGGTAAGTGTGTGTGTGTAAGCACAGATGTGCTGTCTCTCAGCGGGGCTAGATGTCGACACTATCTCTCCCTAAGCTGGAACTACACCTCCAACTAGGACAACATATGCTGCAACCTACTTTACCCTGGAGCTGGAATAAAAAGAAAATGTAGTTATAAATCACACTGACTGCACTTTTGAGAAATTTTGTTAACTCATACAGTCACGAGGATTCCACAGAGATTGCGTTACACCAGTTGTTCCTTTTACCTCCGTCTACTCACTCTCAACTAACTTCCTCACTGTTTGAAGTTTAATGACAGACAGTAAATATTTTGTCACCCTGATAAGTCCAGTTAAATATACATAAGCCTACATGTTAAGGCAGTTTTAATAGGGGAGATATCATTAGCTAGTGCCATATGTGTGAGCTAGAGGCTGCAACCAGTGATGGGCTGAAGGGCATCTGCTATACATCTGAGCAGGATCAGCAGTTTCTCCAGGGTTCGAACACTGTATGCTGAGCTACAGTCAACAAAGGAGCTCTTTGCTGGTCCTCTGGAAAAACTCCCTGAAGGCACTCACCCGTTTCAGGCTTTGAATATTCCAGACACAGGATCTCAGAGTCGTGGGCCTGCACGTTCAAAATCTCCTCCATGCTCTGTAGCTCATGGATCCTGGAACAATACAACCAATAAAGCACCCTTAACATCTTCAGCAGCTTTCCAGGCTGTCCATTTTTCAGCCTTGCACCTAGATACATTGATACATTCACTTTTTCACACTCATCAGTAGCACTTACTGGCTTTTCCATACATCAATCAGTTCAGCCAAAATGTCCCAGTTTAGCTCTCTGCACTATATGTCACACCAGAGGGGCCGGCATACCCATGTGACCCTGCATGCTTGTGTGGTTTTAGTGTTAACTGAGCACCCAATTAATTACAAACACACTGTGCTCTTTCCTTTAAAACCTCAGTGGTTCAATTATCCTAAATCAATTAGTACACAGATGCTAAGAAGTAACTCCCCCAAGATCGAACCTCAGTGTTCCATTGCGGTCCCCCGATGCCAAGTGCTGCCCGTCTGGACTGACACACATGGTCCTAATGCCTGTCCTGTTCTCTGAGGTCTGTGGATCAGCCTTTTCCGAGTTGCTAGAGATGATACAGTCTGTATCCAGCAGGGCTGTGAGGCTATCGTCCATGTAAATAATCTTCTGGACGTCCTTCATACGGCATATATTTATATATCAAAATAAGTGGAGAGAGAAACAGAGAGATATACTTCAGGTGAAACGTAGTTGTCATGCCACATTTATAAGCTGATCTTTTGAATGGTTGTTGAACTGACGGTGCTGATGGCGTTGCGGTTGAGTGTGGCACTGTGTGTGTCCATGTTCCACAGACGAATCGTGTTGTCTGAAGAGCAGCTGAGGAAAGATCCTGAAGACAGGCAGATCTGCTCCCCCTCACTGCTCTCCGGGTACATCTGAGGAAAAAGAACAGGTTACACCCCGATCTTCAAATGTAATTTTCACGCCAGGCATGTTCATTCTAGTTTATAATGTGGTCTACAAAAGGTCATCATTTGTCACATAAACAGAGCTACAACTTGTACATGTAGATGTTACACAGTGAGGCATAAAATGAGTTTTCCATGAGGATAAGCAAATAACAAATAAAGATATAAATAATTGGAATCAAAAACGCATCAGGAAAAACTTGCCTAACCCCAAGTGTCCACTTAGCGTGCAGTCCAAAACCAAATATACAGAGGTGGGTTCACTAATTTATGGCTACATTAATTCACCTTACGCAAACCCTCTTAACCCTTAGAAGTTGAGAGCTGCTTGTTTCTTCTGTTAAAAATAATACAGACATGGAAAGGATGTTTTGTCTTCCCAATAAACAAGAATATGCACACAACAAAATATCGGTTGTGTACTGATTACAGTCCTGTAATTAAATTCATGTAAATTATTAAATAGCAAATGTTGAATCTGACAGTAAAACTGTGACATTGTTTTTTTAACCCAAAATGCACATTGTGTGGGCTAAATATGAAACACACCAGCCCACACCAGCACTTTCTATAAGCCAAAATCACAATATAAATAACATTATTTCCTCTGTTATGAACCAAGTTTTACAAATATACACTTGTACAAAGCTGATTATTTAAATGACAAAACTCAAAAGCAGTCCAACATCAAAAGGGTAAACTGGCTACTTAGCACATGCGTAATTATGCTATGACATTTTGGTACATTCAAATACAGCATGAGTGCACCTAACTAAAATGCCGATTGTGTTAGAAGCAAAAACAATGAGTTCTGATTTTAGTTGGTTTCAATCATGCATTCCTTGTAATTCTCATCAAATGACCTAATGTGTTTTCACTGGCATTAATTGTTAACCTCTAAAGGATAAATAAAGGAATAACCAAACTGCATGATTTATAGCTGTATAATAATGGTAACTGTTACGATCACTAATTAACAACACCAGGCTCTACTGCAATTTCACATATTTGGTAATCCTAATTGGTGCCACATGTCAGATATACAGAGCGTCCTACCTCCACACTCCACACACATGATGAATGGTAAAGGGCAGAGTAGACCTTGCCCACTTTTCGGAGGTCACGGGTATCCCACACATACAGACTATGATCGTTGTAAACACAAGACAGCCACCGGTTGGTTGAGTCATAGGACACAGCCACTGTGTCAGGGTACCGGGCATCCTTGTCGAAGGCAAAGAAGTGGCTGGTGGAAAGAGACGATGATTAGTCATGAGGAGAACCAGGGTTTAAGAGTCGATTCTCTGTAAAACCCTTACAATAACCAACTTTAAGCACTGATGTTAGCTTTTGGCTTGCACAACGGAAATGGTGTTTCCGCAGGAATTCTGTGGTCACTTTTTGGTCAGCTTTTGTTCATATAATGCACAGACTGTAATGCGGACCTGACAAACCCTAATCCTGCAGCTGAAAGACACTCAGCAAAGCAAGACTAAAGGCTCAGTAATATTAAAAACACATACACACACACACACACAAAAAAGTGTCACACACAAAAGAGTACCTAGTGCAAGATTTGAATAGAGATAATGCTTCTTGGTATTCACAGACTGCAAACAGGACATACGAGGTTAAAATAATAGTCTCCCCAACACCCAGGACTTTCTGTGCATATTTATGAGGAGCATGCTAAGCAGCTCTGCAATTCTCTGACACAGAGTCAGTTTGAAGGTCTCCAAAGGGAAAACCACAGAATGCTGAACATGTGACAAGGTCAGGCTGCTCTGACAGCCCACACACACCCTGCATGAACTCAAAAATGGTAGGAAATGCTGCCAACATTGTTTGGTACAATCTGCATATGTATGACAGTGGCTTAGAAACAAATACCAAAAACCCCACACTGACCCAACTGTCTGTAAACAATGAAAGTATTGATACCATTCTGTTGACTCTGATTATTGAACACTGTCTGTGTATTAAACAGACAGTACTCCAGGATAGGATTTTCCATCTGAACATCCATGTAAATTCCAGTATCTTACTGTCCTGGCTTGAACTAACAACAGTTAGAGAGGATATGTCACATCACACATACTATAGCGAACGATTTTCTTAAGACTCTGTATTGAGTCGTCAGTATCCTCCTTGAACCTCAAGTCACAAGATTGTAGAGTGGGAGTAACATTTTTTTGCTCACCTGGCTTCCGTGACAGTGGCTATGTCAGTGCCAAGGCTGTGTGGGCGTGGAAGAGTGCAGATAAAGTGCAGATTGACTGGGCTGAAGGCTCGTACTGTTCCGTCAGCACAGCCACAGAATATCAGCTCCTCCGTCACAGACAGAGAGGTGGCCAGACCAGTCTGAAAGAGCAGCACAAAGCAACAGAATGTTAGCCGTTAAGAACAGGAAACAGCAGACGCAAGGAATGCCAGTAGCAAACTGATACATCATCACCCTTTAGAGCTTGGGACCTTTGTCCATTAAGTAAAAGATTCCGCATTTGTGTATAAGAGCTTCCGCAGTGTGACTCCCCAGAGCAGCGAAAAGGTAATCTTAAAACAATGTACATTTATCTTCCTTTGAAAAGCAAGGTCTTAGCTTTGCATAAATATGTCCTGTCAATTTTGGTATTTTAATTATTCTTTTTCATTGTAGGATTATATTTAAGAGAAAGGTTTCTTACATCATCAACAGTATTTCTGAAATGCTGTTCTATATTCCCAATTGCTAATGAAATGTGTGATGATGTAGTGCTTGAGCCCTCTTTCACCATCAGTAAATAAATCAGGGATGGAGGAAATACAGAAAATAAAGTGGGGCACAGTCTGGCCTGTTTTCTGGTTCAGAAGGGTTTAAAAGCTAAACCCTGTCCTATTAATGCATTAATAGGACATTCTGTCCTATTAATGCACAGATGCACTGATGTCTTTCTAGACTTATGGGGGAGTGATTGAACGTCTAAAATTCTCCATGTGAGCAAAAGTAGTTTTGACTTCAGAACCAGCTCAGAAAGAAGAAAGAATCCCAGGATTAGATCAGATGTCCTTGATACAAAGAACCGAAAAAGGGTGTTAGAGAAGTGAGGTGTTTTTCTTGATTTCTTAAAGTTTAGCAGATCCTCATGCATTTTTGGACAATCAAATCACAGCATGGCATGGAATGTGACACTCTCACTGTTAATGAAGTTTTAGACAGAGAGCCTTTTGTCCCGCTCTCTTTCTCATGCACACATATATACCCACACACTTTTGTCTGTGCAGTGAACAGGGGCTGCTGCACAGCCCAGACAGTGCAAGCTCCCACCTGCTTGAAGCGTGACCCAGTTTGCGTGAGGTTATGACGGTGAGGCGGATCTAAATTATCTGTGAATTCATTGTTTGTTTCAGGTCCACCCAGTCCACTGCTCAAGCCTACAGTTCCCTCATCACACTACCTCAGACATCCACTGAGGGAATCAGCCCTTTTTTACTCCTGCTTTCAGCTGCACATTTGTTTCACAATAATGCCATTCTGTTAGACTGGAAACAGAGAGAGTCTATTGAACTAACATGTGAGGCAGAAATAATAGAGATGCCTAAAAACTGGTCCAAAATGGTTTCTTTTGTTTTTCCACTGGTCTATTCTGGCACAGCAACACAGCAACCACATATAGGCAACACCTCGTAAGTGCTTCTCCCATTTGTCAATTTAAAGACAAATCAAGGTGATAATAAATGTAGTTTTTAAAGATATCATTGATTGCATCACTAAGAATGCATTAATGAATGCAGAAATGTGAGCATGTGAGCAGTAAACACAGTGCGACTGACACAAAGCAATGTGAACACAGCCATGAATCTGGGTTCAGTAATGAAGGAATGTCTGGGCTCAGATTAGTATGATCACGATGAAGAGACACATGGGTCAGACACACCCAGCAGGGTGAATGAATGGCCACAAGTGTGGTCAGTTCAGGGGTCCTGGAGCTTTCAAGATGATAAGTGAATTTGGATGGTGCAGCCCTGATAAACAACTTACTGCGATACTGTCGTTTTTCTGGGCAATGTAAGAGGGGGGAGAAGCAGAACAGACTAATATCAGACAGTAGCATGGATATTTAACACATGCACACACATCACAGCTTACAGCTGTTTAGATTAAAAAAAGCCCCCAAAAGACAGCAGGGTCTTCTCTCCTCTCAGGATAGCACAGATATATGGGCAGAGACAAGAAGCACAAAAATAACACAAACAAAGAGCCAGACAAAGATATTTTCAACTGTTACTACAAAAGAAAGGGTTTTCTAAGATCAGTGAACAGACTCATACTGCTAACTCTGATGCCTTACAAAGACTGCAGCATGAAAACATATTTTTATACAAAGGATCACCTGGCAAACACAAGCTGTAGTATTCACTCACCCTGAGCTCCACCCACTTATCCAACAGTCTCTTGTCGTTGAACTCGCACAGCAGGCCTGAGGAGGTGATGCAGAATGTGCTGTCAGCCTTCCGGCCCTTTCCACAGGCTACATCAGTGAAGAAATTATTCCTGAGCTCTCCCAATAGCCCGGAACGGCCCAGTAACGGCACTGTGGCGTTGACCTGTGTGTGATGACAGGGCTCTTTTTAGGGTTTGTTGAAGTGATAGTTTTATTATGAATGTATGCCTATAGTTCATATTGTTAACACCAAAGAAAAAAGCAGAGTGCAGTAGGTAAACAGTACAAAGAAGAGCACTCATGACCAGCTAGAGGTCATTAACTGTGTACCTTGGAGGACTTTGTGTGGTCCAGGTACCAGAACTTCACATGCCTGTTCCCTGCTGTGACGAAGTAGGAGCTGTCATCAGAAAACGACACCGCCGTGACTTTACTTGACACTTTGTTGGCAGCCACCACCACATTTTTCTGGAAGGATCATAAAAAGAAATGTTGCAACATGGCAACACCGGACAGGGGGCCTATTTCAGGCTAACATTTCAAATACTGGACAAGGCCTTTTATGGCTCCTGAATCTGTGAATAAACCTCTCGGGGTTATGTGAGGCAAGAATGCCACGCACCTTCCAGGCCCAGACATTCACAATCATGTCATGCTGGTAGCCCACGCTGACGATGTACTTGCTGTTGGGGGAGAAAGCCACACAGGCCACACCGTACTTATGCTCCTGCAGCTCTGCAACCTGTGTCCTCTCCACCACGTCCCAAACACGCACCGCAGGCATATGACCGCTCTACACAGACAGATAGAGGGTAGAAAGAGACAGGAAGAGATGGTAACGAGTGAAGGGACAGAAAGAGAGAGAATAAAAAACAGAGGAGAATTTACATTTTAAATATACAGTGGTACCTTGACTTACGAGTGTCCCAACTTAGGAGTTTTTCGAGATACGAGCCGTCTCTCATCTCTCTTTGAGTTGAGAGCTAAAATTCAGGTTACAAGCTTTTGTGCTTGCAGTTATTTTGTAAAAGTTCGTTTATCCATGTGTCTAAAGAGTAAGTGTGAAGGACAATGATGTGAAGAAGAAGCAGATGATGTGCACTGAGTTAAAGAAATAAATTAGAAAAACATGACTAATGTGTGCATGTAGTCGACTTGGCGAATCAAAATATTTTCTACATCTATCTACAAAAACATGGAGAAGCTGCTGACGGTGCGGTTGGCGGAGAAGCAGCTTGCAAGAGATCCCGTAAACTCGTAAGTCAAGGTACCACTGTACTTTTAATTACATTTATCCAGAAAACAGAATGACTAATCAAACAAACTCAAACTCAGACATGAATGATTTGGGGACCATTTCAATCAAGGTTGTTTTGGCTTCAAATTCATTTCTGCCCAATTTTGGCATTAAGTTAATTTGTACTTTGCTCCCTTCTTCTACTGAAAGGTGAAGTAAAACTTCAGTCTAGTTATTATACAAGTTATGCAACTCAATCAGAAACAGATCAAGAACTGTATGTACGCACAACCATGAGAGGATTTACTGTAGGAGCTCTGTGATGACTGTACTAAAACCACCAGCAGCCGTGTGATTATCATTCAAGACTGCTGTCCCTTAACACAGAGGCAACCCAACTCAGCATATAGTCATCCTGCTGTATTCAGAGAGGATCAGCTGAGGTCAGCTGTGCTACGTCCTGATCGGTTTCTTGTGCAGTGGACAGCAGGAACGCACTACGCTGTGCAGTTGCCTGAATTGCCAGCGTGCAAAAAGTCTTCCAAATCATACTGCTTGTAGGAGGTGCCCAGCAAATATTGTGTGAATAGGCTGAAGAGATTATAGTATACGCAGTGTACTTCTACCACAGCGAGAAATTAAGTTAAGACTTGTTCATCATTAACTGTTTGTGTAAAATACATTAAAGAATGAATACCAGTGACAACAAACTGCATCTGCAAAAAACACACACTTGTAATAATGATAATAATAATTGTATTACACAGTAAATATAACTTTTGAGGAGCTTCTGCTTCGGACATTGTAGAGTTAAGTAACTTTACCACATCACTTTCCATGCTGTCATAGAGGATTTGTCTATTTTGACTGTCTGCCTTGGGGAACGAATGACAGGAAAGTCCAGTCACTCATAAGATCATCTGAAGTGCATCAGATGTTCAGGCTAAAAGAGCTTGTCTTAAATGGCCCTTAGGAATTCACTTCTGTGCAAGGTCCAAACAAACAGCAGACAAATGTATTTTTATGTTACATTTTCTAATGAAAATGACTTAAGCCATGCAATCATTTAGGATGGAACATTTTGATTTCAATTTAATGGATTTTAGCAAATTAAATATATTAAATTTAGCAAATAATGTTATATTGGAACTTAATAAAATGCTTAAGGAAAGACACAGGAAATGTGCTAGTGTTTCGGAGTGTGAGCTTGAGGTATCAGTTTGGATGTAAAGAAATCAGAATCAGGAACACTGATTGCTGCACCTCTGTTTGATACTTATTCTGTCTAAAAGTCTGAGCATTCAACAAGTGACAATCATATCTGCACAAGGAGGGTCACACAGTATCATATAACACAGAGCCCAAGGGTGGAATGAAACAGCTGTATTGTGTTGCCGCAGCAGTTTATTTTCATATTTCTCCACCTGCAGTAGCTTTATCTGACAGATAAAAGGTGCAGAGCTGGTTTAGAGTGACTCATGTTTCATGAAATGGTGCTGTGACACAACCTTCAAAATGACTGCCAAAACTCAATCTATTTCCAGACCAAAAACACACCAAAATTAATGGAGGTTAATAACAGGCTTCTCTAAAATGGTCCTCCTGGATCCTCTCAGTTCACTTCTGGTTGCACGCTTTGCAAGTTTAGTTCTGGGGGGCCTGGGCTACCCTTAGTTAGAGTAAGGGTTAGCTGCAAACAGACAACCCCACACTGTGATCCTTCTGCTCCTGGTTTTCCTATTATGCTTGTCCCTTTCATTCTCTCTCTCTCTCTATGCTACTTCTCTCCGGCTGTATTTTTTATAACCCCCCAACCCCCCACATACACTCTCCTCTCTGTCCTCTTTTCACCTCCTCCTGACAGGAGACAGTGTGTGTATGTGTGTAGGCTGGCACCATGCTGCCTGTTGCCACAGCAACCGGGTAAGCACACACTCTTACATCGTTTTCACATGCGCTGGAGGCAGAGGCTCCTCCTGAACGGAAGGGATTAGTTGTGCTCACCACTGAAGTCTTGTGCAGTGTGTATGGATCAGTGGATTAGGGTGGCACACAGCTCGCTCCTCCCTCGTGTTCAGCCATGCTAACTGCAGCCAAAAAGCTCAGAGCGCACCACATGTACTGAGGGTTCGCACTGAAGCCTCTGATTTGGAACAGTTACAAGCCCTACAGTGCTCATGTGCATGCGGACAATCCGGTGCTAAGCTTAAATCATCAACGTCTACATTTATTCTTTTATTATACAGGTGTGTCCTGTTGGCTACGCCAGGCATTTGATCAGAGTGGGTCATTTTACCTCCATGTTACTTAAAGTGATAATTCACCATAAGAATCAACTTTAAACAATTTACACAAGCCAAAATTAGGTCAACTGGTCAAAAATGAGGCTAATAGGGAGCTAATAGGGAGCTAAGAGGGAACGTTCATATCCCATTAAAAGACTTGCTTATGTGGTTTCTGACACTGCATGACATACTGTTCCCTATAAAAAGAATTGAAAGAATAGAGCTTCAGAACTGTTGCTACTGGAGCTTCTAGATATGTAACATACTATTGTCCACTTATATTCTAAAGCCCAGTATTGGTTAGCTGAAACTAACAAACTTTAAAGAAAAACACATCACTGAATGCTCCAAAAAGCTTTCAGTGTTTGCTTTAAAAATGTTACCAGGAATCCAGAGATTTAAAGGCACTGGATACTAGGAGTACACAGTCAAAACTGGCCAAGATCACAATCGGTTGCTTATACAGTCATATTTTGATTTTGGCTAATTTTCAAATTTATATAAAGTGAACCAGGTAGATACACTCACATGAATTTAAACCGATTACATGGATTGTCACCTCATAGTACTTAATAAAATGCTTAAGAAAAGTCATAGGAAATGTGCCAGTGTGTTTCGGAGTGTGAGCTTGAGGTATCACACTAGCAAATGGATGTAAAGAAATCAGAAACACTGATTGCTGCACCTCTGTTTGATACTTATTCTTTCTAAAAGTCCAAGCATTCTACAAATGACAATCATATCTGTATAAGAACAATCAGACAGTATCATATACCACAGAGCCCAAGGGTAGAATGAAACAGCTGTATTGTGTTGCCGCAGCAGTTTTTTCACATTTCTCCACCTGCAGTGGCTTTATCTGACAGATAGACGGTGCAGATCTGGTTCAAGGCGACTCATGTTTTGGGACATGGAGCTGTGACACAACCTTACACTTCCAAATGGCTACAAAAACTCACCTCGCCTGTGACCACATATTTGCCGTCTGGTGAGAAAGCTAGAGTGGTGATGGTTTTCCTGAGTTGAAAGAAAAGAGAGGGAAGTGTTTCAGTTATTTTGCTGAAGTGAATGCTTCCTGTCTGCTTAAGAGGCTTCCTGCCTGTTTCCCTGGCGCTCATTACCACAGTGGCAGTGACTCACTGTGTGATCAATTTCATGGACATGCCTTCACAATGTCAGCTAGAAACAAACGCTACTGAAACAATTAGATCCCCTTTGGGCAACATCTGAATGGTGAACAAAAGAGAGCTTTTAACAATAAACTTAGGATGTAAGCTTTTTAGTTCTAAACGTCGAGCTGAATACAGCCATAAGGAATGAGCCCTTGAGCTAAATATTGAAACATGTCGAATCTTGACTGTACACAGTTAATCACCTCCTTTAATAAAAAGGTCATAACGTTTGTTGTTTGGAAAGAGGTCACATTCCAATAAGGTTTGTCAAATCACTGCCTGCATTTGACTAAATCCTTGTAAAACACACCTCCCTTCTTAAAGTGGCAATGACAACCAACATAAGGAATAAATGAGAAGGATGAATAAACTGTAGTTCATCTGCTCATAACAAATATATAATTATCATTTAGCTGCTGTCAGTCTGTATATTATCCTGTGGCTTTTGTTTGTAGTAACCATAAGTTTAGACCTGTTTTAATATAATTACAGGGACATAACTGGTGTGGAATATAGAGCCTGATTCACAGGATCACTGATTACTCCAAACAAACCTTGTCACAAACCAGGCTTTCCAAAAATCAAGTTCTGTATTGAGTAAGCTGTCTGAAATAAGGTAGTTGATATAACTGAAACAGGGAGACTTACTTTGAACTGTTGAGAATGTGATACTGTTTGTTCTTCCTGGGATTCAGAAGCACCACCACACACCTACAGCAGAGAGGATAAACATTCATGAACATCACAAAGCTCTCAATGCAAAAAGCTGCAAGATGCATCATAACACACTGAAAATACACTAGAGTATGGCAAACAAAGTAGTGATGTGTAAATATGCAAAGTATCACAAATATTAAATCTAGAAGTCACGTTGTGTTTGGACACATATTGAGAGAGTCTAACAGTTTCACAAAACAATTCATTAAATCAGTGAAGTGTGTTTATCATCCTTACAACGGTTTCCACAGTTTTCCAGTATAATCAAGCATGATTAGCTGCACAAAAAAATAACAGCCCTTCTATGAACATAAACACACACATACAGGCGCACTTGCCCACACACACACGGCAAAGGTGAAAAGATTCTGTGGTGTTCAGCTGCCATTACCACAACAACATCCAGTTTACCTGTTCCTCAATCCACATATTTTTCTAAAATGTGACGACGTGCATTATGGACAATTACTTTTCGTTTAATTCTAATATCTGGTGAAACTGCATTGTCTGAATACATAGTCTTTGAAACAATGGGCACCAATGAGCTACACACTCTAGCACCCCTTCTGCCTCACACCACTTGTGCTGTTACATTCATTTTACTGTAAGTGAAATGAATGCTGAAGTACAAAAGAATATTCGACATTCAGCCGTACTTTACAAAATTGTGTTTTTGTTTTTTTATGTTTTATGTTTTTACACATACTGTATGGTCGCAGCTGATCCAGACACTGAAATGTAATACCTCAACCTTGATCTGACACAATCCCACACAAACCCATAACACTGTTTGAAGATCTTACAGGAGCACTATGTAAACAGCAATCATTCACAGTTCACTAATAAAACAATACAACCCTGCCAATAAACACACACACACACACACACACACACACACACAGAAACAAAGAAATACATAGATATACACACAGATACCGATGTTAGAGGACATACAGGTCAGGGAAAAAAATCTATTCGTCTCTTTTTTCAATTTTGTTCATCCACCCCACCCTCCCTGCCTTAACACATCTCCAGATATTTAGAAGAACTTGCACCCCACCCCCAACTCCACACATCTCCTGATATCACTCCAACAGTGTTTAAATTACGAAGAGGAGGTAAGAACGTGTGCATGTGGCTGAACACCCTCCATTCAAAGTGGGTTAATTGGTTCACCTGATTCCCTTTCCACATCTTGTTATCCTCATCAACCACTTTATTTTATTTTAAGAAACCCTCATGATTTTAGGGGGCAGGGGCTCTTCCAATATAAAGCAGACTGCATAAACGGTCCTAAAAGCCCTCATATTCACCAAATTATTAAATTACAGACTCTCCGTTATGGGCCGAATTAAACACTTGCACACTACTTACACTTTACAAATTAAATTTTGTTCATAGATAGATAAAAGAATAGGACATTAGCCTTCCAGGACCAATGATGGACGCCTCAATCTAAAATTAGGTTTTTCCTCAGACTACTCATATACCCTATTACCCACAAAATGTAAGTGTGTGCACTTTCAGACTACTTTTGTTAGAGGACTGCACTGGATTCATTATTTTTAACTCTCCAAAATACCATTCATCCATCAATTCCATTTTGCCTTCTCTAGAAATAACTACCAGCCCATACCCTCGTTATTTCACACACAGACAAAGAAACCCCACAAAGTGACATGCAGGATGCTTTAATTCTGTGGGATCTCTGTGATTCAATCTCTAAACATAACACACACATACACTAGTAAAGCGCAGTAACATGGAGATACTGACTTGGTATTCTGCCTACAGGTGAAGAAACAGTATAAACTCATTTACTTTTAAGGGAAAATATGTGCTATAGGCCTCTTTAATAATGTGACTTTATGTTCCTAAAACAAGTCATATAATTATAATCTTATATTGAATTCCTCAAGCCCCAGTTAATCTTGTTGCTTAAATAGATTTATTTATTTATTTTCTTGATAATGAAAAATGTCAAAAAATGTTTTTTGGATTTGGAAATAAGATGGTAATAAAGCTGTAACAATATTGTTTTTGTTTGTTTTCAATCACTATTATATTTTTTAAATGTTGCTATTGTATCATTTATTTACCGTGAACGTATTGGTACAGGGGTAAATTTCCTGTCACGCAGATTTGGGACTATACAGCTGCGTGTCAGCAGTGCAGGACTAATACTAAAGGCATTTCTGAGGAGGATGAGGTGATGCATCAATAACATGTTACTCATTGCCTCAGAAGCCTGAGGTCAGGCAGTCTTCCACTTGCCCCTACGCTTATCAGTGAGGAAGGAGTTCCAGAGAAACGGGGACTCCATAGACGACTAATACCATTAATGGATTTCCAGGGCTATTTGGGCTATTAACAGGGCTGTGATCCCTGAAGGAGATGGACACGTGTGCACACTCACGGCAAGATGACTCGTGCACACAGGGAAGAGGGGGGAGCACAGCTCGCATCGCATCAAAGACATGCCCAGAGGTGAATCAGAAAAAAAGGAGAATTTTGTGCAAGAGAAATGTATTACAAAGACACACATACACAGCCCACACCTCTTCCTGCCTGAAACACAACATTCTCAGAAACGGTATCTCTATTTTATTTTATTGTGCCCATCTCTGACAAAACCTGCATTAGTAGAACTCACTGAACACAATGAACATACAGTCTGTGTTAAATATCACACTACTTACATATTTTTTAACAAAGTGCCAAGCTTAACTAGACACACAGATAACACGCAGCTTACAATATAACCCACAATGTGTTGTTTTTAACACATCTGTTTTGAGCATAGAGTAAGCAAACTGAGAAGTTGCTGTTTCACACAAAATTTAACACAGAACCACCGCAGAATGCATAGCAGGGCGAAAGGAACACAGACAGCAGTCTTTCTGTCTCTCATATTAAGTTTTGGCTTAATTAAATCTTTTTTAAAAATGTAAGTGAATAGTTTTGTATGAATTTGCATGATTAGTCCTCTGTGTTTTAAGGGGCACTAAAAGGAAATCCTATTCCCTCATGGAAAATAACTGCTAACTCAAAAAGTTAAGGCTACACTAGATCTTTCAAAAGGGAACTACATGTCATTCTTTTCTTTTCTTCAAACAAATTGGGGCATCAAAAAGCAAACATGTGACAATGTGCATCATGGTTAATTTATGTTTTTTACGCAAATGGTTGCAACTGATACAGACACTTAAATGTAATATTGCAACCATGATCTGACAAAATCCCGCACAAACCCATATTACACTGTTTGAAGATCTTACAGGAGCACTGTGTAATCAGCAATCATTCACAGTTCACTAATAAAACAATGCCACCTTGCCAATAAACACACACACACACACACACACACACACACACACACACAAACACACACACGAACACACACACGAACACATATTACGATAATTGTCTGAAAAAAAAAAAGGTTTTCTACAGCATTATACCACATTAAAAACCATGTAAAATATTCTAAAACTTTACAAATAAAGGCTGCTAAATGTAAAATTCAGTTAAGAAACACCTTTAAAAGATATGCCATCTTTTACATAATCTTTTCAATTGAAAAAAAATGTTTGCATTTCATTTATTGTGAAGGTTTGCATAGACAAAGGCATTGCCCATGTAAACCTTTCAAGCACCTTAATTTATGGCCGTTACAGCGTGCACTGGAATAACAATGCTGGAGCTCGACAAAGAGCAGGAATGAGAGTGGAATACTGGACGCGTAAGAGCTTCACTCAAGCGTGGCTGAATGCAGACCACACACAGCAAACGAGGACAGCCAGAGGATGCGACCCCAGCGTGCTCCTCGTCCCACTCCACACAGCATGCACTTCAGTATTCGAGTATTATTCATATCGTTAGATTGCCTTATGTTCAAGCTAAGCACGTCTGTTTCCTTCTCTTGTAAGGTTAGTGTTTTAGAAGTAGGACAAATGCCAGTCATTTTTGTAGTGTAAACTCATACTACACATTCAGCCCTGCCTTCACTTGAAGTTTAAGTGGTTGTACTAGAGCTGAAAAACTGGTTATGTTTCTGGATGGGGCTGTGCTAGCCAAGTGCTCTCTCGCAGTGTGAGGGACAACAGAGCACATTGAGTTGAACAGCTGTCACCACGGATTCCAGCAAACCAGGTGATCCCAAATACTTTGCAAGTTTCACAACGAGCAATGAAATTCATTCCACTGTAAAGGGCTGTAATTTACACTGTAAAATGCAAGTGGGCTGAAGATGGAGTACCATTTGTTCAGCTCTGCAGGGCCATATGAAACATGTTTGTCCCACCTGTCAAACAGAAGCTGTTCCAGCTCATTATCTCAGCTGATAGGAGACCTAAGCAGCTCAATGAAGTGGAGCAATGCATGGATCCACAACTGTCATCCGTAACTGTCAAACACTATAATATATTAGAATTATGCCCTGAAAATCAGAAAAATCAAATGATCAAAAATATCAGAGCGCATGTACAATGATTCAATACAGAGAATCAAAAGGATGAAAACTTGGTTCTAGGGCTGCACAATACAGACAAAATATTGTGCTACACATATAAACTGCAATGAGCTTCAAAATGTAATATCAATTGAGCATCCATTTGGATGAACTGACTGAAACCACAAAACACCTTCACCCCTTAGGAGCTCTTTGCTGTGATAAGTTGGACACTTTGGCAAGCACATGACCTCAATTTCAAATCATAATATGCCAAAACTCATTATATTGATACATTATTTGCTTTTCTGAGCAAAAAAATGCATGATGTCAGTATTTAAAGCTCACAGAACAAGTGCATGCTTCATTACAAAGAGAGCATAATTAGCTTGTGCTCATCTGGTTTAGCACAGTGTAGTGTGCGAAATGTTGAACAAACATCAAATATTTTTGCATATAATTAGTAAATACACACACAGAGCTTATATTTAAAGCAATCAAAAGTACATTTCTTTGTCTGTTCCAACTTGCCACGTATCATTAAAATCTATATTGTGATAATAGTTAAATAGACCTTCATGTGGCTTGATTAAAAAAGGTCAGCATTAAAATATATACAATAAAATGCTTAGTGATTATTTAGTGTTAGTGCAGCTTGTTGATAGTACATCAATGGCCAATGTTGCGATGCTGATTAACAAACAATATATCATTCGACCCTACTTGATTAAACACAGAAGCTCATGAACTGTAGCGGTCAATACTAATAGAGGTTAAAAAGCTGGGTAGTTTGAGGTGTGCAGCTATGTCAGTGAGTGATGACAGGCCAGCAGGTGTAGGTTTATCAATGTGAGAGAATTATTCCACACAATAGCTGTGGGAGTGATGAGGGACTCCAGTGCACCCCAAAGGAGACCAATAACCCTGTCACACAGCGGAGAAGACTAAACTGGACTGGCACGGCCTCTGTTTCTGAAAAGCATGAAATGAAATGGAGATGCTCATGGACTCTTGAGTTATTTATTTATAAGAAGGGAAACTACTAAATGCTATTGTTGAATTAAGCTGAAGCAATAGTGTTTCCTCAAGTCATGTTTATGCTTCATGAGCACTACAAGCAATTATAAACACTGACAGCAGTGCAGAGTTCGCATATCCATGGTCAAACAGTGAGTAGAAGTCGGCTGGTCGTCAAATGCTGCCCACATATTAAACACAGAACTACACAAAACTGGTAATTGTACAGTTATAGTCTTCAACAGAATAGATCACCCACAGCCTGCTTCAACAGACATTGTTTCTTAGGAGTTTCTAATGTATTTTCTTTTTTCTGTATTTTCTGCTCTATAGGACAGGTTACTTTATAGGGCTGGCCGATTTGGCCTAAAATCAAAATCTCGATTTTAACTCGATTACGATTAATGAACGATTATTTCATTCATTTTCTTTACCCTCATAGTTCACTGACAAGTTGCTCAGTTGTCTCAGTGTTGTCTCAGTGTTGTCTCCATGCTCGACATGTCGGCGGAATAATGTAACATAACGGAGCGGGGTCACGTGACTCCACACGCGATAGTGTTTTTAAAGGGAAAGTCATCAAAATAATCGACCTGGAGAAATTTGATCGATTATAGGTTCTGAATGTCGATTTCAATTACTTTTTGATTAATTGTCCAGCCCTATTACTATATCTATATACTATAATTAGCTGTGGTGTAAATATTTCAAAACATATAGGCTGATTTCATACATCACCAGGATTATGTCATGCATACGTTTTCAGACTACGAAGTTTAAGGTCATGATTTTCATGTAAATAATTGCAATAATTTTCATTGCCATTTTCATTTTGGGTAAAATGGCTGATAAACCTTTGCTTTCTACAGAACTGTGTAGAATCGAGAGTTTACACATTTTAACTTGAGTGTGATTTTGTGTTTTTTGCTACTTTTTTTGATACAATTAGAAAAAATAACACCTGCAGAAAATTGTTCAGAAAATTATAATGATCTAATCATGTAAATGAAGGGTTTAGTAAATACCATAACAACCTTGACTACTGGTCTCATGAATGGAAGTTTTCTTACAGTCCTATCTTTTACATTTTATGTGCAACTGTTGTATGCATTATATGTGTATGTCATGTGTGTTAATGAGGTGCAACAAGAACTGGTTAGACAGAAAGTGCTCTGCTCCATCTGGTAAATGGGATCAACCCAAGAGACAGGTGGCCAAGCCTTGAAGGGACACACATGAATGCACCCTCCTAACTCTGCTACTAATACAACACACACACACACACACACACACACACACACACACACACGCACACACGCACACACGCACACACGCACACACGCACACAC
>JBBPDB010000001.1:28833718-28878588 GCA_037974465.1 Brachypetersius altus
TGTTTTCATTCACATCGGCAGCTTAAATATGCATGAGGTGATTTGCATTTACCATATATGGTGGAACGAGGGCGTGTGGAGGGCGTGTAGAGGGCGGAATATGCGGCAAATCCACGTACGCACAATCCCAAGTGGAGTGCGATTTATAAAGCGTATATTGCGTGCAGGTGTGCGTGCGAACGTTTTTATAAGTCTGACTTTTTCTTTGCGTACGTCATTTTCGTCTTTTGAGCGCACGTACACTTTTAGTATGAGTTCTATGCAAAGTTTATAAATGAGACCCCAGATGTGTAAAGTACTTAATGCCTCTAAAAGAATTCTCACTGGATGAGCACAAGATGAAACGGTTATAAATACACTGTCTGCTGCCTACAATAATGTTTTATGATAGTTTTGGGATATGATTTTGGCTTAAAACATCAAATGGATTTTTAGAATGATATTACAAATTACATGTAAACCATATATGTATGCTTATAAGACAACACCCCTTCCCCCACCACTGTAAACAGTCGGCATGCTTCTCTAAAATTTAACCTCATATTAGATTTGTAAAATCAGTGGAAGTTCTCTTCAGTTTGCTTTGCATACTCTCTCTTTGCAGATTTTTTCAGATAATCTTTTTCCTTCGTCTTCCAGATCTTTCCTTAACATACATGTCTTAATTTATACTGTGGAGAGTGAAAATTACAAGCAGGAACTGTTAGATGCATTTTATATCTTCTGTTGCTTTTTCCCCTTCTTTCATTTTTTTTTAGTTTCAGGTCCTCGGACAGTTGCTTAGATCAGTCCAGGGCTTTTTTTTGTACAAGCACAACACAACGATCACTGTGTTGTACCACACACGCTGTGTTAAATCTGCTCAGAGCATTGGGAACACCTCTGAGAAGTACTAGGGTCTGACAAGTAGGGTCCAGTGTTTTATGTTGGTCTGCTGCAGTTCGCTAGGGAAGTAATATGGGAATCTGAGTATAGTCTTATACATAGCCAGACACACACACTATATTGAAACATTTGGAGCTATAGAGGCGGCACGGTGGCGCAGGGGTTAGCGCTGTTGCCTCACAGCGGGAAGGTGTTGGGTTCGACTCCCGGGTTGGGCGCAGAGTCTTTCTGTGTGGAGTTTGCATGTTCTCCCGTGACCGCGTGGGTTTCCTCCGGGGACTCCGGTTTCCTCCCACCACCAAAAACATGCGTGCATTGGGGAATAGGTGAATTGTGAATGTAGATGTGAATGTGAGCGTGAATGGTTGTCTGTCCCTATATATGGCCCTGCGACGTGCTGGCGACTGTTCAGGGTGTACCCCGCCTTCGATCATTGCAGCTGGGATAGGCTCCAGCCAACCCACAACCCCCCTCAACCCTGAATGCAGGATTAAGGGGTGGATGGATGGATGGAAATGACTTCAGATCATGCAGTCAGAATATCACTGCATGATCTAAAGTCCATTCCCCAAATCAATCCCCTCTCACGCCCAAAAACTATAGCTCAAAATGCATGTACAGTCACAATTTGAGCTTTTCTGTGACTGTAGCCTCTTACTCGCTGTCTCATTCCTACAATTTGTGGACTCTTGTAAGATTAGGCAAATGAAACTCTCCGTTTTGCTGTTTGTTAGTTTCATCCTTGGCAGTGTGGGTGAACTACAGGGGACAGTTGCTACAAGCCGACTGTCCCCTGTAGCTAGGTAATGAAAGTCTCTTTGGATGAAAGTGTCTGCTAAATGCCATAAATGTAGTTAAATGTTAAATGTGTACAGCATAGCTTGGATTAGCACATTATTAACATTACAGTCCAGCAATAAACAGTTCTACAGCCAAGCAATATAATTCATAAACAGACAAGCACAATAATACAGAATTGATATATGTGGTCATGCGTGTAGAGAGTATTTTACAATAACTATTGCAGCTTTAGCAATACCTAGCCTGGATTATGCATTACATTATGTTACAAGAAGTGTGCCAAAGTCGATGTTAGTCAAATCTGGACACACCTCATCATGGGTGTTCAGAGTACATTTAATCCCATATATGTTTCCAATTTCCTCCTAATGCTTTTCACATTTAAGAACTGTAATTGGTACATTTATCACATTTCAGGTTTTTAATAACTCAATCATCTAAGCCTCAGCATTAATCCAAGTTTGCCTCTCCACATCTTGCACAACTTGACTGACTTAAGACTCTGATGTAAGATGATGCAACAGTCACGATAAACAGTAGTTTAATTTATTCCACTTTTGGTATTACCGATTATAAAGTGCAGTTCGTTTTGACAGGCACGGCCTTTGAAAGGGGACACAAGGCATTAGTGAGGAATGCATTTCTCAAACTAGCAGCAGTGGAAAAAAGTGTTACTATGAGCAGAACCGAGCCAACACAGTATAAAGGGCGCTTTTCAAATGTTAATGGCGGCCTTGATTTCTTATGACACTCCAAAAACATAAACATGATAAGTATATTCCATTTGGAGCCTTGCCTAATTGGCATCTGAATTTCTATTGGAAAAAATGATACGCTAGTGTAGTCAGATGGGTGGGCACCAGAGTTGGAATGTAGGCTTAATTTAGAGCAGCAGAGACAACAAAGTCATTGTCTCTGACATTTCAGACAGAGTCAAATGCTAAGAGGCAACTGCAAATCCTACTGCCCATTCGTTTCTCATTAGTCAACAGCTATTTTCACATTAATGTGTCATGCCATACCCTGGCCGAGAGAACCTTCTATTTTTCACTCCAGAATGCAGCCAGTTTCATCACTTTTTTCTACTAGCTATTGAAATTAATTTTGTTTTCTTTAAAAAATTATTCATGCAGCTACAGAACACATGCCAACATTGGTTTTTACTAAACCTATGTGATTTTCAAAATAACTGCAAGCTGTCCAGTGCCACCAAATTCTTCAGCCCTATAAAACAAATATGTTTGCCTAAAATAACTACTTTATTGCAATGAAATGGAATATTCAGTTGCTCTCAACATAAAATCTATTTACCCTGTCCCACGCATACTTTTTGTTTGCAATGCCCTTTTCTTCGGTTTCTAGCTTTAAAAAGTGTTTTTAACTCTTTCTAAACACCGAGCGACTGGTTGAACTGGTTGATCTATTCATCAGTTCAACCACACAACACTCACATGTTTAAGAAAGTTCATAAAATTCCCAAATCAAAACAGTGCTAAGCTAAAAGAAGGGATTTTCCTAAAACAAAAAGCCTGTTTGTTAGCATTTTCCTGCCTGTTAGTGTTTTCCATGCCAAATTTTGGCAACGTGACACAATTCACTCGAGGCAGAAGATTCCAACTTGATTTTATTTATGAAATTGTGGGCCTTATAACCCAAACAAAGCTGCACAAAGTATGAGAGTGTAAAAGTCATTCAGTGGGAGATGATAAATTTGGTGCTCCGGCCGAGTGCAGGTGTCTCCAGCAGGTGCCTATGCAAACTAATTACTCCAAATACATGGAATAAGGCATCTGATTCAGGCCTCAGCCCTTTAGCGAATGGAACATGTTGGTCTGTCTGGGCAGCCAAGGGTTGTATTGCATCAATTCATCTTGCGGAGTAATCAAACTCTGAAAAGAGTCTGGGTCACGAGCCAGTCTTTAAACAAGCCATTACCTACTAGCAGACGGTTTCAAAACCCAGAGGAATTGCTGGAATAAAACAGAGCGCCTTTCTAGGTCCAGCTGGACTAGTTGATTTCAAATGCATCAATCTCCATCAAAAGTGAATCTGTTGTAAAACAGCACAGGCTTCAGACTAGCATTTGACTTTCTAGGTAGAATGTGAGGCCTGTGTCAGAGACACACCGGTATGGATCATGCTATTCGTAACAAATGCTCTCTGACGTGTGCAGAATAAAAACAAACAAATGAGAATGGTATACAGAAATGAACACACACGTAGGTCTGATAAGCTACATCTGTAAGGAAGTTTCTCCAGATGGACCTGTGAAACAAAATAAATCCAGCCATCGGCAAGGACCTACAAAATCCAGAGGATAGCATCACCTGGAAGTCATTTTCACCAACAAAGTTCAGTTAGACAGAGCAAAACAGCACACTGGGGTGTTTTCACTATTCACATCGTCTTAAAAAGGTCCATCAAATACATTTTTAATTAAAACATGGCAAAAAAATTAGACATGTTTAAACTGTTCAATCTGGAAAATATAAACTGCACAGAATAACGGCCGAGCATAAAAATACACGTAGGTTTAAGTCGAGTGCCAATGAAACAGAAAAACAGACCCACCCCAAGAGGGAACAGGGCTTGAGCCGTGCAGAAAAGCACCATTCAGCAGTAACTCAGGTTTGATTTTCAGCTGTACTTTTGGTGTCCATGGCCAGGGGCCCCGAGGATGCAGCGTTCATATTTTACTTGAGTGGAATTAAAGACAGAGTTGCTCTCTATGCAGCACTACGGTAACACTACTGCTTGGCAACTTTAAATACATGGGTCAAAATGTAGTAAGCCTTCTGTCCCAGGTTTCGCGTTTCAACAGATATGAAACAAGAATGGGTCGCTCCCAAGTGCATATGCATTTGAGGAAGGATCACACAAATAAGACCAGGAGATATAAGTGAAGCTGATTCCTAGTTCGTCTGAATTTACTAAAGTTTGGTCAACCAGCTGTAGTTTTGCACTGAATGTGCCCATCACAGTTAATATCGGCAGCTCTCAGGAGTAGGCCTCAAAGATGAAACACACACACACACACACACACACACACACATATACACATCTCAATATATGAACAGATATTTGACTATAGTTTTAGCATTTACCAGTAATTCAACTTTTTTGCTTCATTTTCATTCTCTTGTCGCCTGCTCCACTGCTTTTTCATCTTTTGCAACTCCTCACAAGCATACCACACTCAGTAGATGGATCTACAGACTGTTTATGCAATTACGAACGTATTGTAAGAACACTATGGCTTCCTAAAGTTTTGTGCTGCACATTCTCACGTACGTACATTTGGTCCAGACTGTCAAGCTTTATTTACGCTGTTGAAAGGCATGTACTTTGCATTGCCCCTCTCTTCCTGTGTGATGAGGACATATCCACTCATACACCAACAAAAAAGGCATAAAATAAATAAAACTGAATTTTCATCCAAACTCATCTTTACTTTGGTACAACATATCCTTACAGTGATCCTATCTGATTACACAAGAATGTAGAAGCTGTTTACCCTCTGCCTCAAATGGCCTTGCCCAATCTTGCCAAATGCTTCATTGGAGATATGTGTGAAGGCCACTGCGTGAGTACCCAAAGACCAGAACCTTCTGTTGCGGGTCTGCAAACAATAAGAGACACTGAGGGGTCCTGAAGCACTCCTCATAAGCTTCCCTGGATGTTGTCTTTACCAAAGATGAGACTAATTTACCATCTGTTTTTTCATAAACGTGCCTTTGTGGTTGTTTGACACGGGAGTGATCGAGCATGACAATAGCACAGGCTGCTGGAAGTGTGGGTGGAAGCCCGACGTGCTAGAAGCCACAGCCAACATCTCCATGCTGGAGGATCAGAGGCAGAAAAAGACAGCAGGGATCTAAGTCCCAGCGCCCAGCTCCTTTTTTTGTCCCTGACCAGGCTGTGGGAGGCTTTCAGTCAGTGGGCTTTTCCCAAGCTCTCACTCCGGCCTGAGGTAATTAAAGACCCAGCAGAGGCTAGTGCTTGAATGGAGGAAAAATAATGACACAGCAGAGCTGAAGTATGTCAGTCTATTATGAACAGTAAATTAGTCTCTGCATGGGCTCAACCCTTCAATATGTCAATAGAACGCTAGAGGAGCAGCATTATGAATTCACTTCAAAAGCTTCAATCAGCAACTGCCTGAACGGTGTCATAGTCTCCCCAGGACTAGAGAGTAAATGATCTCTTTATCTAATCTCTTTTCTTCAGTTCTAAAAAAAAACCAAAAACCTTGATTTATTGAAAAAAGTCTGATTGAGGCTAGCACTGCACAATATATAATCTGTTCATCATTACGGCAATTTGCCGGAGTTCAAATCGAAACTTAAGACCCACCTATTTCGGCTGGCTTTTGGCGCCTAAGGCACGATACGATCTTTACTCTTTATTCTTATCCTTATCTTACTTATTTAATAC
The DNA here is from genome assembly GCA_037974465.1 of Brachypetersius altus. Classification (NCBI taxonomy): domain Eukaryota; kingdom Metazoa; phylum Chordata; class Actinopteri; order Characiformes; family Alestidae; genus Brachypetersius; species Brachypetersius altus. The sequence goes on from JBBPDB010000001.1 coordinate 28,839,839, forward strand.
ATTTTTATCTTTTTACTTTTTTGTTTCATTCTAGGTTTTCTAGAGTTCTTGTATTTTCTTGAACTGTAGTATATGTGTCCTTGTTGATTTTTAACGCTGTGAAGCACTTTGGTCAACTCTGGTTGTAAAAATGTGCTATATAAATAAAGTTTGATTGGTTGATTGACCTTGGCCTATCTTAGATAATCCAAGTGAGCATTATGTGGGTGTTTTGATAAGTCAAGGCATCATAAATTATTTTGGTGGAAACAATGCGGGTCAAGTGTTATTTGTACTACATGACCCATTAACCATCTACCTCAGTAAAGGCTGAAAGCAATTTGATTAGTACAGCAAAGTGCACATACACCAAGTAACCCCTCATGACCTTTCCTTGGTCATCAATCTACATTTAACAGTATCTGCTGCCACCATGTGGTTTCGCAGCACTTTCAATTCTACATGATGTATTTCAGCTAGTAAACATCATGTTGTCGAGCCTTTTTCTAAAAACTCCACCTAATTTCATACACAAGAGGGGACATATTGATTCTTTCTTGAAGCTCTGATACCATGTAATCTAGATTTGTTGTCCAGATAGATTTTTTTTAATGCAGTTAAGTAGACTGAAACAGTTTGCTATTTAACTGTTACAAATGAATGCATTTGTTTGGTCTGTCCTGATCAGGAAATATTACAATTAACTGTGGTGTAAATAATTGTGGGCAATGATTTTTTATTCTTTTTATGCAACTATTAGAGTACAGCCTTAAAGCAGCTAAGGTTTCAAAGCCACTGCTTTCAAAGCTATTGATGCTTAGGAGCTAATATAAGGCTGTCATGCCAAAAAGCAATATACTGCACTGCTGTGTGTAAGCTAATGCACAGGAAATATCTGTAGTCACACAATATTATGTTGTTTCTCAGAAGGAAGCATGTTTTAGTTGTTGAGTTGTATATATGGTGGTCAGAACAGAGCAGCCCATAGTGTTCTCATTACACAATGCTTCATAAAGTTTAAACAAGTTCAATTATTCAGAGAATAACTGTGTTGTTTTAAATAGACAACAAACAGCACTTTAGTAGCAGTCCATAACTGCTACTTCTCATAGCTGAAGTAAACCCCTGATAACTGTAAACAATGCACAATTACAAAAAGTAACTGAAAATCATTTAACTCCTACCTCAATGCCCACTGAACATTTAGGGGAAAAACTTCTATACAAATGTAACATGATCCATTGAAATACACACACATGCCAGAGAAATGTATTTTGTTAGTAGCATGTTAATATCAATGTGTTTCTGGACTTTCCTACTGACTATACACTATTTATTTATACTATTTACTTTTCACTGATGACTAGTCACAGGTGGATTTATTAATCAACTAATTTTTCAACCCTGACTGCAAAAGGTAACAACTGTGGTAAATACTAGTGCTCAGGTATTGTAGAATAATTCTGACGGGCCTTGCATTGGCACATATGTTGTACAGTGCCTGGCCAGTTTTCTCGAAAGATCTGTCACAAATACACATGGGCTACTTGATTTATGCCACTCATGCCAAACATAAAAAGCATGTTGTTCAACTGACCATAGGAACAGGCAAACTGAATGACCCTAGAGACTATAAACATGATGTAAGTGTTGGTTTTAGGTGAGCCAGTTTTTTTCATGTCAGACTTTGTGTCAAACAGCAAAAGAGCATAAAAACTGGATTCTGGAGCATCAGATGATGGAGTGTCAGGTGATCAGAACAATGCTGCTCCTTGTGTTGCATACATCAATAGTACATAAGCAGCACAGTGATGGTACAGGGAAGGTTTTCCTGGCTGCTGATTTCCAGAGGAGGACATATGCGTGGCACTGATGATCTGAACTGGTGCTGAACAAGTTCTTCCCTTGATCACTGTGGTTTATTTCTCATTCGAACGGACACTTCCAGGATAATTCCACTAGTCACAAGGCACATATTTCCAGGAACAAGACAGCAAATTTAATTTCATCAGTCAAATGCAAAAGGCCTATATATCCAGACTCTTTGGGAGAAGTTGGAAAAAGCTGGTCGCAGCAAGACTGTGCAGCTGTCTAAAGTGCAATGCAATTTCCACAAAACCCAAACTATCCTGCATGGCAAAGCCAGTGCATTTTAGAAACCATGCCCAGTTGAATTCATGCTGTTCAGAAGAGAAATTAAACACACTACTCAGTATGTGTACCTAGTTGCAGAGTTGCATGTTGCATTCAATGTAGCCTCCAACAGGCAGGACAGAGACATCATAAACACACTGAAAACTGGGAAGCTGAAGATTGAGAGTAGAGGAATACAGGTGATTACAGGCTGAACACACTGAGCACTGGGTAAGTTGTTAAAGCAGACTGATAAAACATGGGTTTAAGTCAATAACACATGCCTCCTGCCCTAGTTATACTGGCATCCTACTCAGGAGTTTATGAAACGAGCTTCCACATGCTAAAGGTTCCATTTTGAAACTCTGTGTCAGCTCTCCAGGGGAAACGGGTAAACCCAGAGGCCATAGTGCTGGACCAGCGACAGACACTGGCATCAAATCAATCGTGTAGTGAGACGCTGCTGGCTGTGTGTGTCTGCAGTGAGGCGTGCACAGAACTCAGGTTTCAATCTCCAAGCTCTCGTAGGGTGCCATCTCAATGGCGTCCCATTTAGCACGTCGGGTGGTTTCATCAAGAGTGCCATGGCACAACTAACAGTGGCTATTCTCAGCAGTGATCTAATGTTTGAGGCAGTAAGAAATAGGTAGAGTTCACATTTAAAACGCGTCCAAACCAAAGCGCATACCCAGGACTGTGTGAGGTTTCAGCTAAATTCTGACATTTTGTGTCAGCCAGCAACATACAGCAGAGTGAGTTTTGCTTTATTTCACACGTGTGACAGTTTCTTGAATTCGAGCAGAAATAATGAGAAGTTCGATACCACATAGCCAATTAAACCATGCTTTGGACAGCAGTGAGACATTATTAATGTCCATCAGTATAAGGTTCTTTCATGCATTGCACAACAAAGTTATTGAAGTCGAATGTACAAAATGTTCCCTTGACCCCAGTCGCAGCCGATCAGTCAAAACATGTTTGCCGTCTGAAGTATGCTTCTAAAAGATACATGGTTAATGTAGCAAATAACTACTGGATGCTTTTACCCTAATACTTATGAAAACACCCAAAATACACACTTGTCTCAAACCACTTTGTGCTTACAAGTACCTCATATAGGCATGTTTATGTGGTTTCTAACACTGTGGTGTATGGTGTATTATGGCCAATGAAAATGGATGCTGCATAAACAGCAGCTGTTCTAGTTTTTCAGTCGCTGTTTTAAGCTAAAAACTTTTTACTCCTCATTTGGTCAAAGGTGGCCTGTACATTCGAAGGCCTGCAAGAAAAACTGATCTTCACTCTGCAATGTTTGAACTGAGGTACTGTTCAGGATGAGTTAGCAGATAAGCAAATGATATGAGTGAGAATGACTTAAGCTAATTAACCAGTTTTACGTAGCTAACTAATGTATTTAACACAGTGACAGGATTAACTCTTTTTTTTTTTTGAAGAAGAAGAAGAACCTGCTAAATACTTCAATTGAACAGAACCAATACAGCTTAAAATATCCTAGAAGTCACAAGTGTGAATTGCACATCCTCTGACAGTAGTTTGGTTTGCATGGAGGGAGAGTATTATTTACTGACCATTCAGTTACTTCAGAATTTTAAGAATGTTCCCAGACGTTCCTTATATTTACGTTTTTTGTTTACATAAATACATCTTTAATGACATTGCTCTCTTTGGGTTGAATCATGACCTCAATTTAAGGTGGAAGTCACTTTCAACATTAAATACTCAATCTGAATTTTTATTGTTTTAATTACTCCATTTTAATTGTCAAATTTAAAAAATAGATTCAAAAATCTCCTGGAGACATTTGGAGCTAGTGTGTGACTACAGACATAATAGTGTGTGGCTACAGACATTTCTCCTATAGCACTCCTACTTCTAGCACTTAGTACTCTCCTCTGGTTCTCACACTGTCCTGAAACTGTCATCATATTGTTAGTTGCTTTAGATAAAAGCATCTGCCAAGTTAATGTAATGTAAACATTATAATTTCATAGCATACTGACTCAACAAATCACTACCTGGTATACATGCACATTGAGCGAATGAACATTAGATTGTATCTGTTGTGTAATCATATTCTATTCACTCCACATTACTTGAATAGCTGTTTGAAAACGCGCAGAAGCATTTCTTTTTAAATAAATCGGTATGTGCTCGGTATAAATCAGTTTATTCACTAAAGCGCCGGTTTGGCGTGGGGGAAAAAATCATCATGAGGCAGTCAGCATGTCTTTGGGCCAAAAATCCAGCAGGATGAAATACACATCTTCCAACACTGGTGAGCAGGTAGAGCAAGTGAAAACAGAGCTTCCAAGAAGGCAAGCCACAAAAATGTAGAAAACCCACTCAAATAAGATTATAAACAACTCAAGCCGTTGGACAGCATACTATGTAGATGTTTCTAGCATTTTTGACACTGGATCCTGAATCATCTGTGTACTAATTTAAATGATGAATGTCACTGGTGTCTTTGGAGTAAATACAGCCAAAATAACTCCGACTGTAAACTGTAATGGTCCATGATTGAGCAGTTCCTAGAAAGAGCCGGCACAAAACGAATGGACTTGCTGATGCTCCTTGCAATGTTAACATAACTGAAAAGGCCGTTTTAAGGAAACACGTTGACTATCTTACTAACATCTAATGAGGAGAAATTAACAGCAAAGTGAGTGATTTTAGACAAGAGGGACACTTGGGTTACACACTCCAGACAAACTCTGACAGTGCAAAATGTAAACAGCGTAAATAGTTAGCAGAGCACAGCTGCAGACACAAGTGTCTTCAGACTTTATAACAGGCTGTCTGGGTTTCTCCAGTGAAAGTCCAACCAGAGGAGACTAACCAGAACAAAAATCATGTCAGAAATGTCATCAAAACTCTGGATTAGTTAAGCCATTTAGGCAACGTCCACAGCTTCAAGACAGTGGATCAAAACCATCAAAACATGGACTGATAGCAAAGCCATAGTTTTGCACTGGGTTTGAAAAAGAAAAGAAAAACACTAGCAAACTCGCGTCTAAGAATTTGAAAAGGCCCTGCAGCTTTTTTTTGGTTATGCTTCCAAACTGTGGAGCTAAATTCCAGTCATGCTCAGCATACACTAGAAACATTTGGGGGCAACTGCTGTTAAATACTACATTTTGTCCCATTAAGGTGTTTGCATTTCATTTTGCACCGCATTGCCTACATTGAGTTTTTCATCACAGTTTTAGCCTTTCACGGGGGTTATGAAAATGCTCCCAGAACATTTGAATGCCATTTTAAACTCCGTAAAGGTAAACCTGTATCCAAATTGAAATTCCCCGCCGAGATATGCAAGTCAGAAGGTTTCGGGACAAAAGTATTGGGACACCACAGCGAGGTGAACGGTTTTTGGAGAATAACACCTGATCTACTCAGGCTAAAAATACAAATGAGGGCTCATTGGAAAGGTCTCCTGGAGATCAATCGAACTGTATGAAGTGTCTGAGTGCTTTCCCCGACGAGATATTCAACTCGGAAGATTGCGGGACAACATCCAGAAAAATATATTTATTGCCAGAAAAGCACAAATAAATGAAGAGGATATAAAGGTTCTCAAAAAATTGTGTTAAAATAAGAAGAAACTGGAAAAACAAAGATCTGAGCAACTGTGACAATGGCCAAATTATGATGGCTAGATGACCAGCATCATTTTCCTGGTATGCAGTGGTCAATACCTACCTAATGTGGTCCAGGAAAGGACAACCAGTTAAACCGGGAACAGGATCATGGGCACCCAAGGCGCAGTGAGGGGAAGCAAAGACTGGCCTGTCTGGTGCGATCCCACAGAATTGCTACAGTAGCACTAACTGATGAAAACATTAATGCTGGTTATGATAAAAGTTATCAGAACTCACAGTGCAGCACAGCTTGCTGCATATGGAGCTGAATAGCTGCAAACTGGTCATGATGACCATGCTAACCTATATCCACAGCTAAAAGCAATAGGCAAGTGAGGATCAAAACTGGACCATGGAAGGTGGCCTGAATTTCCTTTGCATCGTGTGGAATGCTGTGTGTGTGTCTTACATGGGAAAGAGATAGCACCACGAAAGAAAGCCAAGGAAGGCAGAATGATCCTCTGGGTAAACCTTGTTCTGCTGGGAAACCTTGGGTTCTGGCATTCATATGGAGGTTACTTTGACATGTACAACCTACCTAAACACTGTTGCAAACAAAGTACACTTATTTGTGCCAATGACAGTGACCTCTTACAGCAGGATAATGTACTTTGCTCCACTGCAGACATTTGGTCAAGATCCCCAAACAATTCCAGAAAAAATCCAAGCTGGGTTCCAAACCTCTAGATCTCAATCTGATCGAGCATCTGTGGAATGTGCTGGACAATCTTGTCTGATCCATCTAGGGCCCAACTTGCAATACGCAAAATTTAAATGTTAGATCTGATTTCTGTCAGTACTTGTCAGTACTTATTACACCAGACAGCCAATCAGTTACATCAACAGCTCAGTTAGTCACCAGTGACGAGAAGACTTTGGCCTAGAATCTGTGCTTTAGTGAAGTGGGCAACATGGCCATGTATGGTTGCTAAAATCATTACACCTTAAGACTGCAATCATTTGTAATGCAGCAAAGTATGTAGGTCAAACAAATTGGTCACGCGGATGAAGGCTTTTGTATTCTTTTAAATCAACACTAAATACAGCTACAGATTAAATATTTGTCTAGATGAGAATACTTTTTCCAATTATGCACATAAGTCACTTTCTCATACCTACAGCACATCCATTTTTGGCCAAATTACCTCTGTAAGTCCCACAGCAATGACTCAGCATCTCGCTGGATTACAAATGTTAGAATAAAACAATGTCTTTATAGAGAACATGCCTAAACATTTACATAATATTAAATCTCTCTTAAGCTAGTCAACTGAGGTCTGGGCAGAAAGTACACTGTTCGTGGTTGCCGCTGCAAATGAGGATTATAGCATCAAGCTCATTTTGCTTAAGTAAGTACATTATATGGCTAAAATGATATGCTGACTACATTAAAGGGGACATATTATAAAATATGCTAATGAAGTTCTTTGCACAAAATTACTCACACATAAAGAGATCTCACCAGTTTTATTCTTCACAGTTTCAGGCCCTTTCAAAATGAGCTGTTTGGACGGAGGGCCCAGTATGACGTCCCACGGGGACAATTTGCATAGAACCACCCCTCATCTGTCGAGCCCCCACCCACTAGATTTGTTGGCATTTTGTCTACTAGTTTTACGAGCACTGATAAGCCGAGTGCTGTGGCTACAGGCAAAGGCAAGTCACACATGAAGTGTTGTATTGTTGCTGCAAAGCTTTCTCCCAGACAAAGAAAACAGAAGGACTGAGTGGCATTTCATTTTCAATGGCAATGTCCCAGCAACAATCGATTTCGAATAAGGAGCGATCTTCAGCGTTGTGGAAGATCTGTATCTACTGTCTCTGACAAGTCAGCAGATGAGGGAGATGTGAGTACTTTCAAATAATGACTTTTGTGTTTCAACTGAACACATAGGGCTGGATAGAACACACAGGGATGGCCAGCAACATCTTATTTGCATGAAACTCACTGAGCCCGGAAAGGCTCATTTTGAAAGAGCCCCAAACTGTGAAGAATTAAGCTGGTGAGATCTCCTCATGTTGGAAAGATTTTGTGCAAAGATCTTCATGATCATGGTTTGTATAGTCCTTAGACCCATTATAACTGGTTTCTTAAAAATGAATTTTGCATAATATGTCCCGTTTAATTAATGCCCATGGTTTTGGAAATTGATTTCCAGCAAGCTAAAAAAAAATATGCTGGTCAGGTGTCCATATACATTTGGCCACAATAGCGTATGTCTTGTAATTTTCAGAAATTTAACAAACCTCATGAAGCCACAATTCTGTAAAAAGCTATGAGAAAGTGACTTCTGCAAACGGCATTTGAAATGACGCTTGGTTAATGGACAGTTTCCATTTGAATAAGCATCCACGTCTAACAGATGACAGGAAGATGGAACTCTGCCACTAGCAAGACAGCTCCCCACAAGATTTACCGCAGCAGTACTTCTGATATCAGCTCAATCCAAACACAGCAAACGACTGTGCTTGAGAGATTAATGCACATTCTGTTCGGAAGCTGACACCGCAGCACGAGCAACGACAACGTTAGGCAACATTCTTTTCCATTCCTTTGCCTCTTAACTCTAAACCCTAAGGGCAGGTCTGTACCGCTGTGACTCAAAACAAAAAGCCTTTACATCTGTAGGAGGTTCTTGAGGGTTGGTCGAACGCCACTCCTCCGCAGAGTAATGACCCTGCATAACTCAACCACCACATGCAGAAAAGTAGGATTGAATATCTACATGCTCTGAAAATGCCCAGCTCAAAACTCTCTGTGGTTGATCAGTGTCTGTTCCAAACTACATCATTTAGACAGATGAACTACACTGTCAGTGAAAAGTATTAGCCATTTAGTAATAAGTCTGATGGAGCAGTGAGACCTCACATCCTTTATCGTGTGCTCATTTCACCTTTAGAAAAAATATACTCTAAAAAATGACCTGCTCAATTTAGTGGAAAGAAAAATAGTTCTTAACATTAGTAAATGAGCATCTGAACTACTGTGAACCAGTACACTGGGACATTTAGTTTCAGGGCAGAAATAATTTTGAACTTATTAATCAATCATCTCTGTGTAAACAATATGGCTTTCTCATAAGTTCCACTTTGGTGGCTCTGAAACATTAAAGGAGGCATGAAGCCTGTCTGGCAAGATCGCTAATCCATAGTTTGTAATAAAATTATTTGTTTTTAATATTCTTAAGTCATTTAAAAAATGCTTGAATATTTTTCTCCAATCTGAAATTTTTTGTCTTATTGTCACTGTGTAGAACTAATATATACACACACACACACACACACACGCACACACGCACACACGCACACACGCACACACGCACACACGCACACACGCACACATCCACACGCACACACATGTGCCCACACAGTACAGGATCAGTTTCCAAATCAGCACCTAACCCCTGATCTGGCTGTTAGCAGGGCTATCCTGGACAGGAGAACGTGAGCAGATGGAGACTCAGCTCCACCGATCCTGCAGCTTCGGCTCACTGCTGGCAGGATAAAGCACTTCAGCACCAGGCTCGGCAGAACTGGCACTGCACTCCCTGTAATAGTCTGTCACACTGAGAGTGGTTTATGTGGTATGCTTTTCCACATAATGTACCAGAAAATCATCTCTTTTTTATTTTTTATTTGTTTTACAGTGCTAACATTTTCCACATAACATGTGCATTCTGACTTCTTCTGGACAGCGATACTCTGCTCTGAGAGTCAGCTAATGTAAGAGGTCCCTGGAGACAGCATCTGCAGTCCTGAAGTAACCGAGTCCAGACTGCTGCAATGCAGCACAGATGCAGACCAGGGAGTAGAAAACAGCACTATTAACTACATGCACTGCAGGAAAAAACCCTCTTCCTCAAAACCATCTGCCCAGCAATTATGCCCACTTCATTCTTTCATTCTGCCTCTACCAGCCTCCGTTCCGTGGTTTCCTCTCCTCCTCTTTTCTAGTGCATTATTATCTCTCTTGCTCATTCCCTCATCAGCTGCTCTGAGCTCAGCTCTACTGACCCACTTTGCTGCAGTGCCCACAGAGACAGAGAGACAGAGAGAGTGTGTGTATGAGAGTGAGAGTGAGAGAGAGAGAGAGAGAGAGAGTGGAGCCTGACACACATTTTCATGCATGTTTGATTAATACAGAGGGCTGTTTATATTCTCAGTGCACATCCATCAGCAGTGAAGCACCATCACTCAGCCTGTTCATCATTCATTATTTTTTATGTTACTTTATGTTGAACTAGATTAAAACACTTGGATATTTTTTCCCTTATAACTTTTGTTCCTTAAAATATTACATCCTTGAAATTTTCTTGATGCCTTGAACATTTTTGATATGAGCAGGATTAGCTCTGAACAAGCTGCTAAGTGTTTTGAACCAGAATGTTCAAAATATGTCTGACGTAAGTTATCAGCACAGGAGCAGTGATAAAAACTGCTGACTCTCAAATCGGTAGACGAGTGTCACTCGGCACAGAAGGCGTGCGGATGCTGCTTGTCCTGTTTTCTTGGCTGTGTATATGACAGCGTGCACGACTGTGAACTTACAACTACATACAGTACTGAGTTATTTGGCCAGCAGTAACACAAAACTGCACATCAACTCCTATTATGGATTTTTATCCAAATTCTCCCCTCTTTATAAACAGCAGTAAAAATGTTCAGGGTATTGTTAAGTAAATGATGACAGTGTTTGAAAGGTGCAATAACAGTGTGATCACATCCATACTGGATTTTATGCTTCACAGTGAAATATGCAATATTTCATGTGCAAAACAAGGCAGGAGAAAAGGGACCACATCATAAACAAAAGTATCATAAACAAAAGACCAGACAAATACAGTCTTTAAAGGGTTTCACCATTTCTTTATCTCAGAATTATAATATTCATTTTAACTCGAACTCTACACTGTCATGGAGAATGGCTGCTGTGAAACGATCCATTTACAGAGAAATGTATTCACAGTGGTGGTCACAGGAACCAGACGTCTTAAGGGTTAACGCGTCTAAAAGCTGCCCCATGTAAAGCTTTTACATCAAATGGTTATGAATACGAATATGAATTTTGTGAGAAGGTTTAGGCCTGAAACTTATTTTAAATGTGTTCATGGTGGAGAGATATATGCAAGGCATTACAAGGAAAAACAGTCCACAAAGAAAGAAACCTTTTTATCCCCCATTTATCACTTTATCACTGTCATCAACATACGATACAAAAGAGATATGTGGCCTAGCAGGTCATTCTAGATGGTAAATAAAATGTCTATAAATGTGTTGCAGACATTATGACACTTTGTTCTCATCACCACCACTATAAAGAAATTGGTGGCAGTTTGTCTACAACTTTTTTACATCAAAATGCCAATTACATCAAAACTTAAGTCTGTTATGCACTTTTATTAAAATGCTAGTGTAATACATAAAGGATGCAAAAACCACTAACAAATGAAAAGCCAATCAAAGTGAGTGAGAACAAGCACTACTCTACATCTTTCCATTTAGCTGTACTTCAGGAAAAAAGGACAGATCCCCACTGAGTGCTTCATATTTAATTAAGGAAGATGGATCCAAATGGAATTAGCTGCTCCTTCTCAAAACAATTTAAAGCTCTTTTTCCACTACTGATGAGACTCGCTCAGGGAAATTATCAAAGAGTTCTGCGTGGACCTTCTGGCTGCACTTTGAACTTTCAGTACACACTCAAATGAAACGCAGCATAGGCATTGATTAAATGAAAACACAGCCCACCCTACAGGAGCCGTGCAGTCAGTTTGACATATTGGTTAGCACATGACCTTGATTCGTAATATATCTCAGATGTTTCATTCAGCTAAAACTCATTTTGGAGCTCAATGAACTGCAATCTGATGGGACAGAGGCCCTATTGTCAGGGAACCTGGGCAGTAAAACAAGGAAGCACTTGACTGATAACACTTCTACCTCCCGCAATATAGATAACAAAATGTTCAGTAAAATGAATACTGGTGATAAAAAAAGAGTAATTTGCATTTGGCTAATGAAAGCAATCGTACTTGGTCTGCAAAAAGACATGGTGGCCTAAATTTAATCATGTCAGACGGCCAGATGTGTTGAAATAAACATCATTTGCATTCATAACAACCAGAAGTAACAAACAACCATAGGAACTACAGAGTTACAGTAAAGTGTGACACCAGAAAATAACACTCAACACACAGTGGTGAGGAGAGCCTTTGGAAATAAAAACAGTTTAAGCTTCCAGTGGGAAAGAATCAGTGGGGCTGTTTGTGAATAACAGCTGCAGGGTCTCTGTTGATTGCTCCTTGCACACATTTCCATGTGCTCTATGCCTGTCCAGAGCAGTCTATGGTCAGATGTCTACACCAACTGGTAACTTGGCTTAATCTGCAAGACTGCTGACTTAAGAGGTCCCTTGTGACGGCTGCGTTATCTAGCTTAAGCTATAATACTGTATATTGAACCATCCGACTCAAAACCTGTTTAGGTTTTAAACAAGGAGCTGGATGAAGTGGATGAAGGCTCGACTTAATCAGTTTGATAGATAACTATATTAGTAAAATTACATTAGAATGTATTTTTGGAGCAGTTAAAGGCTTCGAAGTTAGCCTCCAGTGTTTAGGACAGTACTAATGTGAACATACAGTACATTTCTTATCACAGAAAAAACAGGTCTCGTTTGGAAAGGACAAACAAGCTTGGGGCAGAAAATGAAGAATGTTCCTCACACACAGTGAGCACTAAAGCCTAACAGCTTAATCTGATTAAGAGCTCCATGTGATGTCTGAGAGGAGGGTCCTACCACTCACGAACATTACACAACAAAACTTCGCGAACACTGCGGCCGCTCTCCAACATATTTTCTTTCTAGCCTGTGCCAAAGCTTATAATATGACAAGCTGACAGCTGAATACAGCACTTTATGAAATGTTGGGTTTGGCGTTTGCCAACAATTTCACAAAGCTGAAAGCCAGATGCTGACTTTGCAAGATGAACAACTGAATGCACTTTAAATGCATGGTCCAGCCGTATAGATAAACTCATGAATGTTAACTGCAGCTAAAGAGAAGGCCAGGATACCAAAGAGTCTATTTTTATGGGAAGAACTGCATTGGTAACAGAATGTTGCACCCACAGGATGTTGAAAATGCAGGATCCTTCCTGTGGAGTGCAGGGTTAAGCCACAGCGTGACGGCCGACGGGCATGCAAGAGGCTAAAGACCTGTCTGGACAACACACTCAGAGTCCACGTGCACCTCAGAGAATAAAACCCTCCCTCCTGATCCAGCACTTCCTGTATGCACCCCACCTAATTTCCCTGCGTGCTTACACAGCTGTTATCAGATGTCTGTGAGATGGCTTTCTATCGCCACTTTGATTTTCCTCCAGTTTGGTGCCCTGAAGCTGTCCCTGCTCATGCATTCTCTACAATCCATAACATCTCAATCTTCATACATCTAGAGGGAATTTAGAAACTCATCAGGCCTCGCTGCAGTTAAACTCTGTAGAGCCGTGTTCTTAAAAAAATGAGACTCTACATGAAGAGGAATGATAGCTATTCCCAAAAGGTAGTTTTCCTTGCGTGACTCACCCTGCAGGATAGGCGACCAAACCAGAGCGAGGGTCACAGGCCAAGGCACGGTTTCCTGCAGCAGTGATCCCCAGAACCTTCTCCAGAGTCACCTGTGGAATGACAAACACAAAGATAAAAATGAAATTATCGTGATATGAAGTAAAACATGTTCCGTGGAAACTGGATAAGTAATTCTCGGTTAAAGTAGATGAGCTGATACTAATAACACACTGCACCATGGAACATTCCACACTACACATTAATATCGCTTTCATTTCCAGGTAAATGGAAAAGAAAGATTGGCACAGAGACAGCTGTCACAGGCAAAGGACACAATTAAACAATATCAAACAAGACGACCGAAAAAAAAAAACTGTTATGACTGATAAAATCTGACAATCACTCAGGCTCCTGCAACATTCTTTCTTAAAAGAACAGTTCAGTGGAAACTCCAAATTCATACCACTTACTCCAGTTGTGATGAGCCAAGACATGTTTAGTGCCTAAATGTTACTTTTACACTTCAGAACTGCAAGTAGGAACTGCTAACAAACACAAGAACTCAAAAAGCACTCAAATTGCACGTTTCTCTAAAAAAGGCATCACCAAGGCATCCCTCAACCTTCTTGAATCGCATCCAGCTCTTTACTGCGGCCATAAAGAATTGTTCACCTCTTTTATAACTCATGACTTACTGCTGCTATACAAATGAACAAAAATATTCACCGCTACAGGCAGGCATTTCAGACAATGCAAGGGCTGGTAGTCACAAAGCTGTCATAAATTAGAGGTCCTAAGCCACAATAACAAGTTTGTCTGCAAAGCCTTAATGAGACTGGTTGTAGTTTGGGGCTGACAAAGCTTTTCGTGTTGTATATTACAAAAACAGTTTGGGTGACCACTGTGTATGTTAGCTAAGTTACCCTGTCATCTGCGGTTCTAAACTAAAGCAGCAAAACCTGGACACCAAACATGACTGCGATGGTCAAGTACATCTGAAGTGACTGGGAAATTGTGTAAATGTGATTTTTCGCCAAACCATTCCTTTAAACCATTGAGATAAATTACATGTATGAAAACAGTAAACCATGATGATTTTCTATCATTTCCCCCACCAGGCTAAGCAAGGGTGTAATTTGCTTCTGCACCAATTGCATGCAGGGGAGCTGACAAGCAATGTGCTGCAAATTTACTGGGGTCAGTTCCTTTTTAAAGCCTTCACACAGGCTCCCGTTTAATAGCCAAGCTGTTTAACACACAGTTCGAAAGTCCAGCATTATTTTAAAGAATAGAATGGCTCCTCTGGCAACTAACGCTCCTAAACAGTGACTGTGAAAATGGAAATGGTGAGTTATGAAATTCCATTATCTTAAGTAGGGATCCAGTGCATAGGGAAACTCTGAGTTTCAAGTAAACACTCTCAAGCATTGCTCTTTGTAGTCTAGTATATAAAATGTAATGTATTAGTATAAAGCCATTTCTGATAATAAACAATTTCGGCTAGCTAACAACATCCAAGAGCGTACTATAAGAAGATGGAAAAAGGCACTTACATTAGGTCCTTTAGTTTTCAACAATCTCTTCACAGGGAACATTTTTTCAGTGCAATTCCATGTTAACAAAAGGTTTCTTTCTACAGCAGTATGGCTCTCAGTTTACCAATACTGTGCAAATCGCTAATCCCAAAAGGTCTATGAAATCCAGGAATAAGACCCTGATAGGACTTGGAAAGACCCTGTGTGTGGAAGTGGTCTCCTCAGCAAATAAAACCCTGCTCAGCTCAGCTCAGCTGAGTCTTCTTCCTTTCTGCACCGGTCAATCATGCCTGATCACATGACAAAGACCACAGCAAGTGTTTCTCCACTCTCACCAGTGCTTTTTCAGCAGAATATCAACAAAGTTGTAAAGGTTCTTCATGGACCGAAGAATAAATGGTCATTTAGGCCAACCTCAGACCAAACGCTGCCACTTGTTTGCATCAGAGGCTCCTCACACCAACAGCATGGTAAACACACTGTTTAGACTATTTTTCAAGAATTGCAGCCAGCTCCCAAAGCCAGCTTTGCACAGTTATGTTTTGCACAGGTCTGGGGAGTGGCATTTGAATATTTGTCAAAACTCATTCAGTTATTTGAATAAGGCACCAAATCAGTGACTGTTTTGATGAAAAGCATCTTGTAGAAGTGGCTGAAATTACAGTTTAGGTCATGAAAAAAAGTGATATAAAATATTTTCTCTTTGGAATTTGTTATGATGGGATGTATATTCCTAAAATGGGTTAAAACGTACACATGCATTGGGGGGCTGCCCGAGTTCAGCCCATTTGCGGGAAACAGTAATAAAACAAAATCTTTCTACTACCATACCAATTATGGCTGTATAGCGCAGCTGAAAAGCTGGTCATGGGACGCAACTGTCCTCCATCCATGAACTACAATAACTGTTTACTCCCATTGTTTCACAGAACACTAACCCAGACTTCACAGTATGAGAACAATGGCAATGCGGTGGAAATATGACGGAGGAATTTCAAATGCATGTTGTTTACCAGGCAAAGGTCATTTTTGAGGAGTACTAAAGCTGCAGGCTGCATTTAAAGCAGACATTTCTAGAAATCTTTTCTGTCTCCTGTACAATACACAGACAAAGAAAGACATCTAAAGCCAAAGGGTCAGCCAGCACTGTGCAACTGGGAGGAGCAGCTATGCCTTTGATGCTGTACAACACATGGGCCTCAGGAAACAAAACCCAGTCTAGAACTATTGAATAAACCCCCCAGTCATGTGCGCACACACACACCAGATCCCCTTGTGTCTGGCTCTGAACCTGTGAGAATCTTCAACAGCTTCAAGCAGAAGCCAAATGTAGTCTTTTATGAAGCAGTAATATGCTGTAACTTGAGGGATTTTTGCCTGGCTAGAAATTATAATGAGACTTGGCAACAAGACATGATTGAGACATGATAGAGGAATCAAAGCGCAGCCCTTTTCTTAAAAACACGTTATTATGGGCCTACTGATGCTTATGCATGCATATGGATGATTTGGAAAGAAATTTCACTGTTGTGTTATAGCCCTGTTATAGTCTTGTGTTTCTGTACTTAGAGGGTGGCATTCAAAAGCTGAATTAGTGTTTCTGCGTGACTTAACAGCGTGAACAATCCTCAAGTCACATCCACACTCAGGCTTAAATAGGAAAGTACAGTCACCATTTGTCTGCAGCCGTAAACAGACAATCAGAATGGAATGCAGTGCTCAGTTCACCCCTGACAGCCAATAACAGTACACACAAAAAAGTCCGTTTTGATAGGAGGTTTTAGAAAACAATTTCAAAACAGACATCTGTTCATGATGGAAAACAGATCAAGCTTATGTTTATACTAGTATAATCTATGCCATTGCGAGAAACAACAGCATACAATAATCACACTATAAAATGAAGGGTAGCATTCATTGGGCTATTCAGCTGCTACATAAGCCTTTAATGACAAATGAAGTAAACCTATATAAAAACATTTATGAAGGCTTACCAAACATGTATTAACTGTCTAAACCATCTGAAAGTCTTTCAGAATATTCTCATAGATGTATGCCAGTTAATGTACCCTTACAAATGCTGCCCTTCAGAAAAATGTTGTCTTGTAAGTGATACAATAAATGGTGAGACCATTATTTCAGTGAGGACTTGGCTAAACATTACTATGGCAACCCACAGTTAGGCACTTTGGGGGGTTTTATAGCTTTGCACACGCCATTTGCAGCCGATAGGAGCTGTAAAAACAACCCAATAGGCAAAGACAAGTTACTGTACCTTGTCTTTAGTCACGTCAAGTAGGTTTTACCATATCCACACACTGCACGATGAAACGAAACAATGTTCCACTAGAACCATGGAGCAACGCAAGAACAGAACAGAACAGAAGTGCAGACAGGACGGAAGAGGGTGCAGAAATACATAAGAGCAACAAAACAACCAGGCAAGACAACATTTAGACGTAGACAGCCATAAATATTTCGTGTTTAGAGTCGTGTTTATATTAACACGACTCTAATCTCAAGTTTTCATTATGATGAACCTGCATCACGTCTGGACGAATGTATTTTTGCAAGATGGTTAGAGTAGCATGTTTAACTCAAACAGAACACAAAAACAATTTAGTCGTCACTTTGGAAGAGAGTTTAATAGCCCCTGCCACTATTATGGATCCGTTTTTCCACTGCAATCATGCAACCGGTTAAGTAGGACACCATATGTTTCCCTACTGTAACGCACAGCAGACTGTCACCTACCTTGTTTCCCAGGTTCTCTTTGTGTCCTGCTTTATTTTTCCTCAGTTTGATGGAAGGCGAGCGGAGGAGGTTTTTAATCCGGTTTTTTATTGTGGAGTTTTCCACCGTCATCTTGACCCTCGTGGCATGTGAATGTAAACCTCTGTAAGATCGAAAAGTGTGAACCCTTTTATACTACGTCCTAAAAACGCAGCACAGGATGGCAGAGAAGACGGCGTGGTTTTGACACATTTGAAAATAAAGTGAAAGTGATCTGGACAGGCTGATCTTCTGGTTGTTCTTCTTTTTGCTGCAGTGGAGCCACTCCAGTCAGCTCCACCCGGCTGCTCCTTCGGGGGATGTGTTTCCACTGGATGTGGTGGTGAAATGGACCATGTTTCACTCTCTCATAGTCAGCATTTCCTCTGCAAAGCCTTCACATCACAGTCCTCTCTAATGGGAGATGCTCCCTGCCATGTCTCCTGCATACAGTCGAGAGAAACACACACACAGGGACGCCACCGGTTGGTGAGGAGGAGGGTTTAAGCTTCAGTAAGCAGCTGTTCAGCACTTCAGTTCTATCAATGAACCGAACTGCCCTCTAGCCCAGTTTTCCCTGTTTACCTCACCTCGAACACACAACTCAAACGAAATAAAGGCATGAACGACAGTCCAAGCTGAGCCTTGCACCAAACTGGAATATTTTGGCTAGCAAAAATGCTGACAGCTGAATCTGCCTCTACAAAAACCCTTCATTTGCAAGCTGTGCACTTCACTATAACTCACATTGTGTTGTATATAAGGCTCTCGCCTTAATGACTAAAGACTGAACGTCTGCTTTAAAATGACACAGGTGTAAGCCTCGCTTTATCTGGGTAAACTTGTTGAGATTAAAGTTAGCTTGGTAGCTAACTAGCACCCTATCCAGCACTCACAAGGAGATCTGGCCACATCTGCAGTCCAGTGACGGTCTGTTCAAACAGCTCGTTTTTTAATCCCGGTCATCGTTTTATTTATCTACCTCCGTGGCGGTGTTGTAAAGATAAGTCCACTAAGAAATCATCGTGGCGGTCGTTTTAAAGCGAGCTAGCCGACTGAATCCCTCAACAACAGTGGCCAAGTCAGCATCTGTTCCAACGGTCATTGGAGGACAACTCTGCCATCCAGCGTCAAGCAGGTTCTTAACTCTCCACGACATACATTTCAAACAAAGTGCAAATGAATTGAAACATGGAAAATGTATTCCATTTGCCAATTTTTACAAACAACAAAGGCACAAACGATAGCAGCTGGGCTTTAGAGTTCATTTGTTCTGCAGAATTCTTTAACTTGTGCATTTTTGCACAACTCTCTGCTGCTGGAATACAGTATCTGTCAAAATACTGTAAAAAAAAAAATCTGTCCATTCTGTAGCTATAGTCGACTGTATTAAATGCGGTCTTGTCCTACTGTTTTGATGCTATTGTGCATTTTACTTCTGTCCTGTCTGCATTGTTTTGTTTCGCTGAGTGCTGTGTACTGTGTACATGGTTGAAATGACAATAGAACCAACTTGACTTTACTACTTGATCCATTTGAAATAAAACATCTATAAGGGAGGCTCTACGTCCTGTAAATGCATTGCTACAATTAACAAGTAATACTACTTGAATGGCAGAGACAGTGTTTTTACTTGAATTCCAAAAGAATGTCTATATAATCTTGCATTTACCAGAATGAGATACATAATACAGCACAACCATTACAGATGCACAGCAAAGTGAAAATTGTGTAATTTCTGGTTTACTACAGATCAGAATCACCAAAAGTGTGGCCTGTCAGTAACCCACCGATAGTGTGGTCCAAATATAGTGTAATGTCATATAATACACTTTTTTGGGCAATTCTACTATATAAAACATGAACACTGTATTTTTTTCCATGCAGCCCAGGCTGTAATTTTATTAAACCACAACAGTAAGCTGGAGATTTACACACAAAGGTTTACAGTGTTACATTACACCCATCAGTTCCCAACTAACATGTTTGTTACATCATATTCAAGCAAACAATGTAGATCAAGAAAAAGTGAAACCTTGTTCAGATAACAACTTGTGAACCTGCAGGTGATTTTGATATATTTACTGAAAAATCATATGGACTGCTTCTAACTTGAACCACACTGACAGGTGCTTCTATGTTCTGTTTTTCCCTCTTCTGCAGCCACCTCTGCCCACACCTTGCCAACCAACCCACCGCCCTGTGAAGCTGCTCCATGTAGCCCTGATTCAAATGTAATATAAAGGGGTCCAGGCATGCATTTAGGCAGTACAGCATCTCTGAGGTTTCCATTAGTAGATTGACCACCCACGCTACCCAACACGTGTTATTACAGTCATTCAGACTGAAGAAGATTATACAAGCCACAATGTGAAGCAGTTGTGCTGGCACCCAGCAGATGAGGAAATTGGCTATGAAAAAAGAGATCAGCCAGACAGTCTTTTCCCTCACTTTAAAGACTGCGTGGCCCCACTGCTTCCGTGACCGTTTCATTTGGCCTAAAATTTTTACGTAAGTTGGAATGATGAGGAGCAGGGGGACAGTCACTTGGACAGAGTAATACAACAAGAGATTGTATGCGGTTTTATTGGTCCTGAACCTGGAGATCACCACTGCTCCACAGATCTGGACACCATCCTTCCTCGCCCAGTAAAGGATGTTGGAGTAGCTTAAGTACATGAGGAGGGCGGTGATGGCCCAGAGCAGCAGGGATATTAAACCACTGTTCCTAGTAGTGCGGATCATTCTAGATTCCAGAGGAAAAACTATGGCCAGGAAGCGATCAGTACTGATGGTGCAAATGAACATAGTGTTAGATGTTAGACCCACAAAGTAGAAGACCTTTACCAGGATGCAGGGCATACGGCCCATTCTCCAGTTGTAATCTGCATTCATGTACACAGTCCAAGGCGTTATAGAGACCAGATAGGCAAGATCACTTAGGGCCAGGTTCAGGACACCAATGCACCTGACGTTCAATGGCTGGGACGGACGTAGGCATGTCCACAAGCTCCCTAGGTTTCCAATGATGCCAATGATCGAAAGCATGTAAAAGACTAGAGGAATAAAGTTCACAGCGTATTTGCGGTTGTAGGGACAATGACTGTATGGAGTCAAAGGAAGGATAAGGTCATGGATAGCAGCACAGTTATTCTTCAAAGAACTGTTGTTAATCTCAGACATGTCTATTTGGTTGTCCCGAATGCCTTAACAAGGGGGAAACACAAAATTAGTTAAAACCATCCATTTGATGCAAGCATGAATGAATACAATACTAAAAGTACTAAAACATTAACATTACTTACAATGAAACAACACATCAGTTAATTTTCATTAGTTAACATGCAATTAACAAACAACAAAAAAACGCTAAAGGCTATAACTGAATATTAAAACTTACTTTCACAGAAGAGCGACTGAACTTGTAGACTTCTCGCTGCTGAAATCTGCTATATATATGCTGTTTTTCTCCCGTTTCATCCCTTCGAGGAGTGGTCATTTGCTCTTGGGAGACCGTAGTGGCACTTTGTTTAAATATCAGCAGTTAAGCGACCTCAAAGTAATAATTGTGTGTTAGTGTTATTCCCGTGAGCTGTCTGGAAATGTCAAATAAAATGCTCAACAGAGCCAAAGCAACATGAGTTGTAAACAAGTGTTGAATAGGAATAGGAAATAGCCCTTGGACAAAAATGAATCATGTTTTCTTGAATTGATATATTCAAGAAAACATGATTATAGCACTGCAAAAATGTATCAGGTTTTCTCTTTTATAGGTGCAAGCACTGAACTGAACAGCTTTGCCTTAGTTTTTTTTTTTTTAGAACCGCTGCTAATATTTCTCCTAATTACCAAATAAAAAGTCCTTCAAAACATACTTTTAAAGGAAATGACAATACATAAAAATAAGAGAAATTATGCAGTCTACAGAACTTTAATAATTCAAAGAAAACAAATCTCTTGCTCACTCACAAAATGTCAAGAATTACCTTTGATGTACTTCCAACTGGTCACGTTGCACGAGTGTTGATTACAGCTGTGGTTTTATACTTTTCCTCATTAAATTTGATTTGAGGTGTTTGTGTAGGAATTTAATTGACAATGGCATTGGAATGGTTGTCATACTCATAGAGATGCTAATTAAAAAATAAATTGCAGTGGTCTTAATTTTTTCCAGAGCCGAATATACAGAGACACAGTGATTTCTTTCTTGATACAATGACACCGGTCAATGGGTGAGATGTTATAAGCAGCATCAGTCATTTCCTAAAGTTTGAGGGTCTGTTCAGTTCCACAGAGGAGCTACTGTATTACAAACCGCTGAAAAAGGACTAGTTTGCTGAATCGTGTTTTCCTTTACATCATGTGGACAGCTGTACTTGTGTGCATCTGATCTGGGCAAGAAATGGCACCAGAATACCTAAATGGGAACATAGCAACCCAGTGTAATGCTCTGGGCAATGTTCTGCTGGAAAACCTTTTTCCTGAGATTCATGTGGGTGTTACTTTAATACCTACAACTTTATGGCTGCTGTATTGGCAGGGGCCTTTTTCAGCAGGGCAATGTGCCATCAAACACTGCAAAAATTGCTCAGGAATTGTTCGAAGTAAAAGTACGTTACTTGGCCTCCAAATTGCCAAGATCTCAGTCTGAACAAGAATCTGTGGTATGTGCTGGACAAACTAGTCTGATCCCCTCCCCACAGCTTAAAACAGCCTGCTACTGAAGTGTAAATGCCAAATATTGCAGCACACCTTCCAAGGTCTAGTGGAGTCCATACAGAGAAGCTTTGGCAGGATAAGTACGGCCTTCACAATATTAGTCAGGTGGTTTTAATGTTGCAGCTAAATAGTGTGTCTGACATTTTATAATCCTGTAATTTATCATACGGGAGAAATATGACCATTTGACTAGGACAGTCAAACATTTGCATAAGAGTACCATGCAAAGTTGAGAGAAGTGGATGCCTACTGTTAAGTTTTCATCTTGCCGTTAGTCACTTCTGGGCTTGAAAGGACTAAACCTGTACATGTGTAGACTGCAGTCTGTGGGGGGGGGGACGACGACAGAATTTTCCAAAAAACTGAGACAAACCAGTAATGTTCTGAACAATGGAAAATTATAGTGATGTAGTAAAAAGCACTTGGAAGAACTTAATGTCAGTGGTTCAGAGGCTAAGTGCATATGTTGCCTGTCCTACATTGCTCATTAATGCATTCAAACATGTCAGACATAATACTATATAAGCAAACAGCAAGAAATAACTGCATAATACAAAAACAGCCTGTAGAGGCCTCTGAAGTCATGTATTAAACTGAGCACCTAGTACTATTTTATGTCTAGAAGCAGCAAATGTTGCTGAGACTGTAAATATTCAGATACATAGGCTGCCACACTATACGCTATATACTATTGCATTGTAATTGCTGCATCATTTATTACAGTACTAAAGGCCACAGAGGTGCTTTTTGGAAACAAATCATTTCTGTACTCCTATTAGCAGATGAATTCAAGTGTGGAACTAGTTCATGTAAACCCAGTGGACTAGAGAAGCCTCAAATGTACAGGTCACTAAGCAAGCCAAAAAACATCTCGCCCGTAATCAGAAGAGGCTGCCCTTTCATGCTCTTATTACAGAGTCTCAATACACTCAGGGACAAGCACTTCAGGACCAATTAGAGATACAAAAAAAAAAAAAAAAAATGCTTACTGTACCTTTTAGCAAGAGGAGCTTGCAATATCAAATGAAGAAAAAAAACACTCATCATGAAAGTTGCTGATAAAAAAAATAATATCCTTATATTCTTCAAGACAAATAAATTCTTTTCAAGAGTTGAATAAAGAGACAGGTGCTCAAAACTTTCAGAGATCCTTACTAAGATAAGTTCACAGATGAAGGTCACGTCCTGAAGCACTACAAATGATCCACGTGAAAGTGACTGAACAGCTGAAGGCTGTAAAAGTGTGAATGTTACTATTATAATAATTGTTTTTATTTGAATTTAAATCAAATTAAATCAGCACGTCAGCACTGGGCTGGTTCTACATCAAGTCTTGACACTGGTAAATAAGAAGATATGCTGAACTTTTTATGCTATTTCTTAAATCATGGGGACAGGGGACATGCTCCAGTATGAAGGTGGATCATGTCCACTGGAGACTCAAGACTAAACTTCCCAAGAAACTTTCCTACAACACTGACTGCCTGCCTAAACAGTCATGGCATTAGTATATACAAGACATACAATACGATTATTCACACAAATTATGTTAAGATTTGTCTTTTATTTACTCTGACACCTCTTCTAAAATAAGAGGAAGAACATGGAAGAAAACACAGTTTTTCTATCACTCAGGAGCAGATTAGCATATTCCTCTCTGCTCTATTGGAAAACAGACGAAAGCATCTTTGGATTTCCCAGAGGCACAGCAGGCATGACTCTGAAACAAATAAATAAACATATGCATACTATGTATATACACCCAAATAGGTGAAAACAGCAAGTATCCCTGATAGACGATTACAAATGTGCACTACGGAGACTAGGTGGTTTTGAGTCAGGTTTGAGGACATGAGGATTTGTTGCTTTCAGCTGCCCAGCCTCCTGAGTCTTTAACCCCAGAGGAGCAAGCTTGGGCATGGGCCGCCACGACACACTGACTTGTTCTTTCAAAGAGTTTCCTGTGGTGCCCCCTCCAAGTTTCATCTGCAGCAGAGGGGGCGGAGATGGAGCATCACTTTTAATGCGACATGGTAGGACACTGGTGCCATCCTCATTGGCTCCCACAGCAGCCTCAGATTCAGACAAATTTGCAGGAGAGTCAGAGCCGAATATAACCTTGACGAGGTCATCCACTTTAGGAGGAATGTCTTCCATCTCATCCTTTGAGGTTGTGATTAGATCCTCATCCAATTTGAGGAATAAAGGGCTGAGGGAACGCTCATCATCTCTATCTACACCTGCCTCCTTCTCGATGGGTGGACTTGTTGGTCCATCACTTGCCTCTGTAACACTCCGATCATCTTCTTGTGACTGAGATTGTTCATTGTTTAGCTGCTGATTAAGGAAGACAAGTTCATCAAGCAATGACATCAGATTTTCTACCTCTGCCTCACTAGCTGGAATTTTCCCCTCATCCGTTTGACTGACTGTAGCATTGACAATGTTGACTCTAGCACCCTGGTCAGGTTCCTTAGGCACAACCTCCAGCAACTGTTTGTCCAGGCCTTGGCCTTCCCCCACATGAAGGGCAGCATTAGAGGAGGTTAAGAGAGGGTTCTGCTGGCCCTCCACACACACAGGGTTGCAGGCTGCTTGTGTTTGGTTGACAGGTGGAGCGTCTGTATTCTGCAGAACGACTGATGATGTTGAAAACAGCTTCTCAGCTGACACCAAAGAAACAACAGTGGAAATCTTGGGAAGGTTTACAGCTTTAACTGAAAAACAAAACAAAAAGAGAACAATTTTTATTTGAACAGGTAACTCAGAAAAGTGTGTCACTCTGCTGTGAATATCTTAACAGATGCAACAAACATATAATATGACCTATGTAAGGACGTATACCTGGACTGCTGTTATTTTTGAGAGGGTTCTTGCCAAGTGTAAGGATCTGGGGTTGCAAAACGGGAACCGGATTCTCCACACGAAGGGTTTGAGATATGGTGGGAATGGATATAGACACAGCTGCAACCCCTTATTTGTTTGGAGGGGAAAATATAAGTTGATTATAGTAAGTAATATACTGTTAATGCTTGAACTAAAACGTTAAGGAGGTCAAGGGCTAACCTGGTGTGGCTGACTGCCCTTCACTTAAAGAAGTGATGCCGATGGGCTGAAGGGGGTTACCTAAATTTATGACCGGATTGCATGGCAGCACTTCCATCAGTGGAATTACCTGAGGCAGAAATTCTGAAAAACGCACAAGAGATGCATGAAACAGATGTCAGAAAACAAAATATTAGATAATGCATCAAACATCAGAACTAACCTTATGCAGCAAGGTATATATATTCAGACATTACTTAAAAGTCAGATGCAGGAAATCAGTTAATCCTTTCTTTAAAGTAACATTTTCCTTCCTCCACAGAATATGATATTCATTTCATAATGTCACCTCATCTATATAGTCATCTTAGAGTGCCACAGAGCATGAGAGACAAACACATGCGGTTTCAAATCTTAGGAAATTCAACCAAAATCTGGATGACTGTGAATGTGTAGTTAATAATAACGATAATAACAATGACTATCACACCAACCTTGCTCTGTAGTGCGAGGCTTGCAGCGTGACAGGATGTTGGGCCTTGTTCTTCCACGTGACGGAGTTGAATTGGCTTTAGAAACTGACAGAGTCTTAAGACTAAGTGGTTTGGCTGGTGGACTGCCTTTCCTAACACACACTTTCTCTTTGTCGCAGGCCTCAGGATCTTTCTGTTTGTTGAGGCTAAGGTCAATTGGTTTCAAGTTAGGAGCAAGCTGAGCAGTTCTATTTAAGATATTCTTCACTTTGTCTGTGGCCTCTAGCTTTTTCCGTCTTGTGCTGAGGTCCATTGGTGTGGGCTTTGAAACTGATGGTGTGAGGGCTGAGGATCGAAGGCAACCATCTTTTCCTTGCAGGGATTTCTGTTTAGTGATTATTTCCACCAGTTTCTGATAGATTGATTTCTCAGTCTTTCCTGCAAAGAGGACAGGCCAGCATAAGACAAACAGAGCTAACAAAGCCAATACATAAACCACTGCTCGTCTGTTTTTCAGCCATTTTTAACAGAGTAAATGATATGATCACATGTGTCTACTTAGCACCAGAAATAAAGCCACATATAAACATACGATTTGAGTGTTGCTTTTCTGAGACTGAAGACTATGAGCAAATATTTGGGTTTAACTATTTTGGTGTGGTAACATAGGTCTATGCAGAAAAAATGTCAGGACGAGACAAACATTGCAGTACCAGATATTTGTGAGGCTAGCTGAAGGTAGTATGCTCTCTTTTCTTTAAGCTTTTTCTGCATTTTCACCAACCGTTCTCCTTCCTTTTTAAGAGACAGG
Organism: Brachypetersius altus; assembly: GCA_037974465.1. Lineage (NCBI taxonomy): Eukaryota > Metazoa > Chordata > Actinopteri > Characiformes > Alestidae > Brachypetersius > Brachypetersius altus. Next base: position 28,866,535 of record JBBPDB010000001.1, read on the forward strand.
ATTTCTTCTTGAGCCTGAGAAAACAATATTATGAAAATAGTGAAAAAGACAAAATGGACTGACCTTTTGGTTATTATAGAAACATGTAATGGAAGATTGGTTTAGTTTAGTTTAGAACCCACCAATCTGAGAATCTTAATTTTGGAGGATTTTTCATCTTTCAGATTGAGAGTCATTCGTATCTTGTGAAAGCTCTCTTTCATAGTGGTGCGTCTCTTCATTTCCAATCTCTTCTTTTTATGCTATATAAAGAAAATACTTTAATGACTTGAAATGGTACTAAGGGTGAATAATCACACATTTAAAATAAAATATTAGGTACGCACCAAAAACTCCCTCCACTCCCTCCCTTTTACATGTAGATTTTGATGACTCCTAAGACAGAACAAGAGAAAAAAAGCTTGTTTTATCTTTAATGGCTTAAGTCAATGGCAAAGATTTTCATTGTCAAAATCACGTTCAAATTTCAGATAAATTTGAAGGATCCATGTTTTGGTTGCACATGGATAATGACAAATTTTTAAAAGTTCCCCAAAAGTGATGCACAACAACTATGTTTTATATAAAAGCATTATCCCAACCTTTCTTTCTGGGACATAATATTCTTCTCATCCTTTTCCTCAAATGTTTCAATATCAACCACATCATCATCTTTCTCACGCATCTGTACATCCTCAATGTCTCTGTGATGCTTCTTGTTCTCTCCTCTTTCAGAATCCTGGAAAGTCAACAAAGCAACGCAGCTCAATACAAAACAATTACAAATAGTTACCAAAAATCAATTAAGATAGTAAGGGGGAAAGTATTTATTTACGCTGTTCGTTCTTTTGGGGTCTATATAGGGGACATCCTCATCACTGGATTCATCACTGGAGAGGTCAGAGTCATCATACATGTCAGAGTCCTCAGTAAATTCTGTGGAGTCTGAATTAATATATTCTTCATCCACATCTAATCCTGCCATGGACTCGCCATCAAACTCTAGGGCTGCGTCTCCGACATCAGATTCTTCATCTTCTTCAACAGGAGCAAACTCGAGCATCTCCTTGGATGGATCCTGCATGTTTGACTCAGGGGCACTTGTAGGACATCCAGCACCTCTATGTTTATTTTCAGACAATTTATGCAAGGTTTTTGCCTCAAAGGTGTAGCAGTGGTCCTGAAGCACCGCATGTTCAAAAGGTTTCTCTGAGCCAGAGGAGGTCTGTTCATCCTGTTCTGCTCGCTCTGTTGAAACAGAGCTGACTTTAACAGTGCTCTCAGATTTGCTGAGGTCTAGGTTTGGTATAGTTAAGGTACTTGGGGGTATAATCCGTATAAAGCCTCCATTTGTAGGGGCAACGTTTGAAGTGCTTTGAGTTGATGGAGCTGGAATGGTTACAGTGATTTTGGAATCTTCATGAGTTTTGCAAAAAGTTGGTGATACAATTTTTATACTGGTTTTGCCAGTATGGCTAGGAGGTCCTGGAATCTTCACCGTACTGGGTTGACTCACAGAGTTGAGGCTGGAAACTGTTTTTTCAGCCACGGAGGAAATAGGTGTTGCTGAATTGCTAAAAGTTGTAGTACTGTGTACTGGGACTGGATTCCGAGCTTGCAGTACAGGTGTAGTAAAAGTGGCAGGTGTGGATGAAGTGACTGAGAAAGAACTGCCATCTTGAGGTTTACTTGCAGTTGTTGAGGGTAAATGAACAACGGTGGCTGCGAAAGAAAAAGAAAGTCAATGACAAAGTGTATAAAGGATCATGAGCCGTATATAGTAAAAGTCATATACCTGCATGTAAGTAGATTAGGTTAGCAGTTTTCAAATTATTTATGTACTGATTAATCAGTTTTCAATCCTTTTTACAAATTATGATAGCTTACAGTCCATTTAAAGTGACATTGAAACTGAAAAGTTACAGCTTTGGAGCCACATATTTTAATTCCTACTTTGCCATTACAAAGATTCAGCCAATAACATCCAACAACAGTAAGCTGTGTCTACTGACCACATCCTGAACACTTACTCTGCTTGGGTACGACAACACTGGAACTGAGTGCCTTGAACTGGCTGAAGGGCACCAACTGGATGAACTGACCACTAGGACTGCGGTACACAGTGCCTCCGTTTGCGGTCTTTAATATCTGAAACACCATCTTCTGGCCTGGCACTTGTGGTTGAGTAGATGTTACAGGCTGCACGATTTTGACTCCACCAGGGATGGCTGCATTAGGTCTACTGAGCACAATAGTTTTCTTAACTGGTGCAGTTGATCCACACACTGGTACGGTCTTAACCACTTGATGAAGTCCACCTAATGAAAAAGAAGGTGGACAGGAAACTCAGTAACACCAATGGACCTCAGAACGCATGTCAGAAGAAGCATTTCTATGTTTTTACTTTTTGCACAAAAATGCAGACAGTCATTTAAATAAGTTTACATTTCTATTAACATGAAACATACTGCCACAATGTTTTATGATATGGCCAAGAAAGAACGCATATCTGAGTTACTTTGTAACAGACCATGTAAATGAAAATGAATCATACAGATAAATACATTTTACTAACTGGCTGCTATAAGTAATAATAAATATGTATGTACTAGAGCATTAACAACAACTTTTTCAGGCCCACTTTTTGGTCAACAAAGTCGAAGTCGAGTTTATTGAGCAACTTTTATTAAAGTTATCTGTAACATTAACAGTCAATATGACAAACTAAACAAAAAACCAAGGTTGATACCTTGAACTTTCAGGTAAATTTGAGTGTAAAACTAAAGTGGGAACAGCCACTCAGTGTCCTCTAGACTGGATGACATCCTGCAGCGCTAGCCTTAGCCATGTTAGCTAGCGAATGACGTTTCAGATGTTTGTGCAGAACGCTCATACTTTATTGTACTTTAACACGGACTTGCAGATTGTGCAGGTCACCGTGCTGTTTGTGTGGTCTAGACTGAAGTAGCTCCACACATGTGATGTGTGTCTTGTCGCTGCTGCATGTCTCTCGTATGGTGGTTTTGTATTTAGATTCCCCTCGCGCAAATGTTACCGCCCTTTTCATGAAGGGACTATAATAATTAAGTAAGTCACGGAACATGTGTCAGCGTAAGCCAATCAGAGGCGAAGATTGCATTGTGTACACAAGCGCGCACAGATGCAGGGAAAAAAAACCCACACACGATCAGTCGACTTCTCTCAGGCGGCGGCTTGTTGATTTTTCTGTTAATGCCCTAGTATGTACAATAATTGTTCTTCAAGATCACAAAAAACTTCAAGGAACTAATATTCCGCTCTACAGCTGCTAAAAACACTATATACTTACAATTTTTTAAATAGGCTGAAACAAATTTCCCAACTATTAAGTTTATATCCATGTTATGTATGTGAGCTGGGTGGTATTGGAAAAAACTCATATTGTAAAATAATGCATGATACAAGTGTGATATAGACAACTACTGTATGTAAGTACTCTGTTTCAGTAGCCAGCACTTTACAAACAGTGCTGCTTAAATGGTTTCGTTTTATTTACGCTCTAGCTTTCTCACTGGATTGTGCTCAGTAAATGGATGACTAGATGACAAAGGCACATATTGCCACCTAGTGTGTCAAAAATAAATGAATAAATAAAGTCAACATCAATTCAGACAAAGCTTCTAACTTGGATGATTATCATTATTAATTTATGACCCAAGGTCTTAATTCCATTTTGGACTACTTTTCTGATATTTTCAACCTTAAACTTCTTGTTGTTTAATGTATAACACTACACACAGTGTATGGAAATCTAGGAATCACAAAAGGAGATGTATGCAACCACCAAAAGAATGAAGATGCAGCCTGTGTGGCTACTGGGATTTTTACTATATAGCAAAGCTTGAGATACCTGGAGGATGAGATGAGGCAGGTGCCTGGAGGACCATGCTTGCTTTTGCAGGATTTTTAGAGGAAACTGAAACCCCCGTGACCCCAGTCATCAAAGAGGGGGGGGGGAAGATAACATTTTTGATAGTACTTGGTAACTGTGGTGCACTAGAGCTGAACAACTTTTCTTGCCGGGAGTTCATGTGGTTGATCACAACCTGAGTGAAAACCGTTCCCCCTGGGGGCTTGGTTACTGTACAAAGGGATAAATAGACGAGAAGGTTAATTCTCCCCTTAGCACAACATTTGTCCCAACATACCCTACAGTAATTATACTGGTCATTGTGTACATCCTTCAGGTTTTCTAGAAACCTGGACCAATAGTAACACTTGACTGGAACATGAGAAAGCATATGCTTCTTTTATATGTACATATTTTTGTTGTATAATTATTAAGAGCTGACTCTATTAATACAAATTCAATTTTTTAAAACTTACCTATGGGCTTGACTGATAGAGCAGCAGAAGAACATGTGCTGGTAACAGAAGTTGGCATGGCCATAGCTGTAGTGCTAGTGGCAGGGGCTATGGGAGCAGTTGTTGAAATGGTGGCCCTGGTTACAGTCTTCTTGGCATGTTGATTATCCAGGCATACCCTCCCTGTGATGTAAGCAGCCAGTCTGTTGGCTGGATGCAAAGCCCCCATCTTGCCCAGTTCTAGCTTGGCTTGCGGGTATGGCTTTCCATTGACCTATAGGGAGCAAAATCATAGAGCAGAAGATCAAAAATTCTTGGCTTGACTAGATACCTGAACCTGAATCACAAATCATAAGTATGGTATTATGGCATCATTTGAGGTACAGAGATGTTTTGCTGCAATTAAATGGAGTTAATTTTAAGCTATGAAATTGTAGTGTAAACATACTGTTATATGCCCAGGAGCACCAGAAGGTTTCTTCTCAGCCTTTAGTAAACCTGCAGGAGTGACTTGGGAGAGAAGAGGGAGTCCTTTCACTTCACTCTTCCCTATAGTCTTAATCAACTGGGCTTCCAACTTCTTTATCCTCTCTGTCCCCTCATCATTTGGTTCATTCTTTACAATATGGGGCTGAGAAATGGAAACTTTATATGTGATTATGGATTCTTCGTCTGTCTCGAGGACTGTCTTGGAAATGGGCTGGATTTGGTACTTTCCAACCCAGAAAGGGTGCTTCAGGCGGTCCTGAGCCATACGCTCACATACTACACGGAGCACAACATTCCTGCTGCCTGCTGTTTCCCACTTGCACTTGGACACAATTTCTAGTCGTTTGGTAGGACCAGACAGAGCAGGTGGTCGAAGTTCTCCTTCCTCCATTTCTGTAACATAGGAGCCCAAAAGATGTTTCAGTAAAAAAAATATATCTTTAACGTCTTTAATAAAAGTCTTAACATGGTCTTAAAATACTGTTCAGTGTACTAATACCCACCTTCTATGGAGTCCTGAAGAGTGAGACATGGATCACCCTGCTTCAAACAATAAATACTTCATGAGGTCCAGGTTTATTTGTACGTGTACACAATTACACATTTAATTTATTAGATTTATTATATACTGCACATTCTCTACCCAGCTGCTGCTGCTATTGTTTATGCAAAATTTGAGGTAGAAAAAAAAATTGTACATTTTGTACACTCAGTGACTACTGTTAGAATACAGTATCATGCTGTATCAATTCACAACAGTACTGTGACTTCTGTTGACTGTATGGTTTGTTGTCTTATCCAGTAACACTGCAATGTGTTTTTCTTGCACTCACTCTCTCGTTCGTCTTTGCACTCTGTGTATTCCTTTCTTCTATGCAATTTTGCAGGCTTGTGGTGTTCTGTGTTTTTATTCTTTGCGCTCCACCATGGTCCTGGAAAAATGTTGGTTTGTTTTACTGTGTACTGTTTATGACTGAAACAACAACAAACCTACCTGACTTGACTTAATACAAACAAACACTCTACCCTACTCCCATTGCATTCTCACCTTTGTGCCCTGTTCAGTACAAGATGGATTTTTCCGGCAAAATGGCCTTGCACGAGCACAAGCCAAACTCTCGTTATTGTCCTTGATCCTGTTCAAGCCTCCACCATTTACCTGGACAGAAAGGAGAAAATGAGAAATGTTAGATATTAACATTAATTTATTACAGAAATAAACCAAACTTAAGAGCCTCCTCTTAAAGGATAGAAAATAATCCAAACTTCAGAAACAAGTTCCTCTTTTAAATGGATAAATCTCATTACTGCAATTTTTATGTCTATGTGTGCCAGGTGTAGCTTGAACACATTAAATAGCTCTGACTAGGTCTAATAATTTTGTACAAGTTATACCACAAATTAGTTTTTAGAATGGGTTTGTAAAAAGTGGTGAATCTCACATTCTTATTAGGCAAAGGATGGAGAAAATTGTTCAGATCTTGCTGTAGCTCTGGAGACAGGAGAGGAGCCTGGTGGGACATGGATGGTGTAGGAATAAAAAGACACTCTGAATCTGAGTCGCCTTTCTTATCCCATAATCTTTTCACAGATCTGGCTGGCTCAGGTGTTGCTTCAGGGCCTGACAGAACTGCAGAACAAAGACACCATAAGAATTATGAACAGTATTGTTTTGTTTTATATACAACCCTTCTTGAGAATTTTTTTTTTTTTTTAAGAAAATATCAGAATGTAAGAAATGACAGCTCCAACCTGAGGTTCACATACTTACTATAGGCTTTTTTCTTTTTTTTCTTCTTTTTGACTTCAGTTCCATTTTCATCTGGTTCACCCTGAGGTAAAGGTTCTGTCTCCATGTCCTCATCCCCAACAAGGTTTTTCAACACAACTACCTTACGTCGAAGGCAGTCACAGCCCATCATGCACTGCGGTTTGCCACAGTGGTGCTGACGCCGCTCCTGAGCTAGGCTTGCACATATACAACCCAATCTGCAAAAGTCATTAAGGCAAGGTGGCGCACGTCTCTTTATAATAGTAGAAGCACTGCCTTTTTCCGTAGCCTGAAATCAGAGGAGGGAAAAGACAAAGAAAGCAAGAGGAAGATTGAGAGCAAGAAAGGATGGAAGACTCAAGATGTCAATAAAGATGAGGAATTCAGCATGAAGAAACTACTTCAAGTTTAACAAGTACCTCTGCTGTGACGAGGGCGGATAAAGCAATCGTTGCCCGTTCCTCGGTGATGCAAGTGCGATATTTTCCTTCCCAAACTGCACCATCTTCTACATCCATTAATTTAACCAAGATCTTGGACAGGCCAGGAATACGCCCTGCAGCTACTGATGCAGGGGTACTGGAGTCCTGATCCACAGTAGTTCCTGATGCACTACTTACAGTTGGCTTTTCATCAGGCAGCAGAGATGCTTTTAAGGTCCTGGATCCCTTCTTGGTCTTCATTTTAGACTTGTTGGTTGGAGATAAACTAAAAAGTGACGGCTCCATGCTTTCTGGTTTTGAAGAACAAACCACTGTAGATTTCTTTGATATGTTTTTTGCTGCGCCAGCTTTGGATTTCTTTGATGCGTTTTCTCCCAACTTGCTAATTTCTTTGTTTTTTGATCCCGAAGTAAATTTCCGACATGCAGAGAAAGGCTTGCGGGTAGAGGCTGTGGATGGAGGTGTCTGTTTTTTCAACACACTGTCCAGAGTACGAACATAGCTTGTGCTTTTAGTGGGGAGTTGGTAGGCCACCGGAGTGGCAACAGCTTGGGAGAAGCTGGCAGCTCGTTCATCAATAAGCTTGCCTTCACTTTCTAGATACTCATCCAGCATGTCGCTACAGAAAGCAGAAAGATTCTTTTGCCCTCCATCTGAAGTGGTACCTACTGAACAGAAAAAAACGACATGAGATTAACTTGAACATGTCAGACACTCTAGAGAAACATCAGTTTAATAAAATTTATAAAATACATTTTTATTTCTCATGATCACCAGAGATGCAAACTTTCATTTGACCACAAATTGTCATTTATCCACACAGTTGTATTGGGTTTCGTTTGGCAATGTGGGTGGGGACAAGGCGAGATTGTCTAGTTAATCAGCCCCGAATGCTGTCGTTCAATTTTGTCTAAACAGTTATTGACATGTCTAAAGATCAACAAAATGGTTACAGGATATTTCACCTATGGCAAGTTAGCCCTTAATTTGTATCTGCTGCAAAAGATACTCCCTTTCTTGTAATACATGATCATATTTCACTCCCAGCTTTCTCCAGGAACAATGTTGGCAACCTATGACAGCATCATTTTCACCAATGCCAGGCTGATAGGCAAACCAAAGGGGGTCCAGCGATGAGCTCACCATGGTCCAATGAGCAAGGGCCAACCATCCAGGGTCTTCATCAGGTGGGACTTCAAAGCCACCAGCTTGTAGCTGTTGGGGTCCTTGGGATGTGAGGTCTGTGGCAGTAGTGCCACACAAAAGGTATTCTCTAGCTGTGGTGCTCTCCTCAGCTTCAGGTTTAGACTCAATTACTGCGAACAGTTCATCTGCATAGGACTTGGGAAGCCTTTCTAGCACCGATCCACCTCAGTTCTTTCCTAACTGTGGTTTTTCAATACAGGCTGCAGTTACTGTGCGCTGAAGATTGTGGTTGGTGGGTAAAGGCAGTGAGTAGGCAATGTAGACTTGAAATGTGTGAAGTGAAGCTGAGCTGGGAATGTCTGCAGCAGATGGTGGTTGCGTAAGGGAAGACAGAAAGGGGGCAGGGGCAGATGATGAATCAATTGATTCAGTTCATTTGTCCACCTCACAAGTTCTAAGGTCTCTCCATACTGTTCTACTGCAGCTGGTTCTCCATCCTGTCTGTAGCTGTCTTTCTTGCCCCTTATCAGAGTTGTTTCACAGTCATGTGCCCAGGTTTACACAATTAGTTGTTCACAAACACTGCCAGTCCCCCTCCTTTCCTCTTACCATTCTCCTTAGCCCTTTCCACCTACAAAAACTTTAATCCGGGCGAAGTTGCCCAAGTCTGTGTTTCCTGGTATTCCCTCTGATGCTGTGTTATCACCACTAGGTTATCCATCTTGCTGGGAAGAAATCTTATAAGTACCGGGATAAGGGAAGAGAGAGCTGGTCACTACCATCTCCTCCTAGCAAGGCATCGCTACCCATCCCACCCCCACGTCTGATGTGACAACCCCGTCTTTTCCTTCTCTGTTCTCGGGGAATGTCAGAACTCTCCTCATATAGCACCACTACATTATGGAGCGTTAACAGCGAATCCTAAATGTGTAAACAATGGAGCTGCATGTTGAGTCTCGCTGGAGTAAAAAGTGAGAAAGTAATGAAGTGGCCAGAACGACCACAAGAGTAATTATGTAATTACAGAATTTTGATTGGTTTGGGAACATGACACTAATGAGACAACCGTGTAGACAATTAGCTAAAATGGACCTACGTTAAAAACTGATCCCTCAGACGCAGCTCTTCCTAGGTGCACAGCACTTGCCAAACACAGAGAACTCAAAAAAGCAAGGATATCATTCCCCAACACTCTGTCGCCCCAATTTCAAATCTCACTGGATCTACATGAATCACACAAATGACCTAGTTTGGATACAAAATGGCAATTCTCACCAAAAAAAAAAGTTTGCATCCATGACCATGACAAATGATGTCACACCATGGATACCATCATTTCTTATAGAACACAAACCAAATGTTTGTTCCACTACAAAGACAGTGTAATTAATCCTTGTTAATCTGAATGAGCACAATGCAATAAGTATAATGCTGAATAACAATCATTTGTACCCAGATCAGATTTTTTCTGTCTGTTTGCTCAGGGGTATAGTCTACCCCAATTCAAAAGCCAGCTAGTAAATTAATATAAATCACACACCTCCAGGAAGAAGTGAAGAGCTTGAAGTGGCAAACTTATCTCTCCAGCCTTTAATTTTAGTGACATCAGTTGTTTTCCCAGTCCTAGAAACAAACGGGACTGGAAAGCCCAAGAAATACAATAAGCATAAGGGAAAATAAACAGACAATATAGGGGATAATGATTTAATAAAGCATTTTACTGAACTCTGTTACTCACCTTGAGATGAGGCTGAACTCACTGAGCTAGCCCCAGGTAAAAGGACAGGTGGAGGAATAGGCAAGCACACACCCAGATACTGTAGATCAATTGCCAAAGTAAGATCCAACAGGTTCAACTTCAGACCAACTGTAAACATAAACATTAAAAAGATACACGTCTTATGAAATCTAAATCATTTCTTAAACCAGTACGTTTTAGTATAAGAATAAATGGAAACTGCTCGAGTATATTCTCTCATTCAAGGTTTTGTTCACCACCATAAAAGTGGGTATGTAAATGCTGAAAGCACAATCAAGTTAAAAAATATATCGTCACATCTGAATTTGAAATGATTAGCAAGTCAGCAAAATGGAATAAAATACTATCACAAAACAGGATATGTCACTGTTTTTTAGGGCATTTGATAAGCTGGAATGGATGGAAAAAAAATCTAGTAGTGCCCATTAAAACACTTTCAAAACTATGAATACAACGTTTCTCCATATGATTCTGCACTAAATCTAATTAGCAGAGATTAATCTGCTCAGAAAAAAAAATTAATTAAGAAAGAATTTATGATATTCATACTGCTCATCTGACATTTGGTCTTTATCTTAAGAGACAACAGAAACAGCAGGCCCTAAAACAAAAATCTAAAATAGACTCTAGATTTTACATTTACATCATTTATCAGACGCTTTTATCCAAAGCGACTTCCAATTCCTAACTACAGGGGACAGTCTCCCTGGAGCAACTTGGGGTTAAGGGTCTTGCTCAGGAACCTATTGGTGGTGCTGAAGGTAGGATTCAAACCCATGACCTCTTGGTCTAGGCAAGTATCCTACCCACCACGCCACCACCACCCACGTTGTTATGCATGTCTTAAGACAGAGATTCTTTCAGGTTTGAAGATGCTATGCCTTTTCCATTCAAAAGTAAGTTTTGTTTTTATCTCACAGCTTGTAAAAGTGTGAGAGTTGGGGAAAAAAAATAAACAAAGCCTTCTTTGTAAAATTGATGATTTAGTGTGTTCATTATATATTATATATCGGGTTGACATAGAATTGCGATTAATCGCGATTAATTTTTAATTTTTTCCAGATTTGTGATTAACTAGTTCATTTTAATTAATCGCTTTACAGCCCTAATATATATATAAATATATACACTTGTATTTATTGTGGTAACTTTACTGACATATTGCCCACTTAATCTTCTTTTATTCCTCTTTATTTGCATTGTTATGCAAGTCGCATAATGTCTTATGTTTATTGTACTGTGTGAACACTGTGGAACCTGAGCTTTGCCATTTTGTCTTTCTATTTACTTGTATATGGTTGAGATGACAAAGTTCACTTGGTGTTTAGACTTTGAGCAGCTGAACTATTATATATAATTTTAGGTATGTTATAGAGATAACAGAATGCTAAATTAGCTTTACATGTATTACAATAACTAAAACTGAGGCCCCCATCCCTGATTACACCTGGCAAGGGTCTTTATTGCTCTAGATGCCAGATGAGGTTGCAAGTTGCTTCCTTCTTTACTCCTAAACAGAACTCAATCTATTTCTTTTCTGCACACAGCCATTGCATTTTTCAAAGCATAAACACAATGAGTCTAAAGCACTAAATGCATTTGGTGAAATAAAGACAGAATGTCATCTGTATAGTAATGGCAAGCTACTTTCATCTTGGAGAATTTGGCCAAGAGGAAGCATGTCCAAAAGACCTATTATTGGATCCTTGTGGGACTTTACATGGCGTGGTGGATTTCTCTGGTTCATAAGCCTCAATAGAGACAAGGCAACACATTCCTTTAGCTTACTGATGGAAGTCTCTACCCATATCACTCATGGGAAGAGTCGCCTCAATAAAAATGATGGTTCTACCAAGAATTAATTGTTTATTTGCAATGACCCCGAGCAAACCATCGCCGGACTGGTTTAGATCTCTGGACTCCTCCGTCTCCAAATTCCTTTAGAAAGGTAAACCCCCGCGTATTAGCCTGAAAACACTGCAAAAGACTAAGGACAAAGGAGGACTAGACCTGCCTAACTTTCACCACTATTTCTTGGCCAACAGGCTTCAACACATGTCAGGGTGGTTAAAACACACCCCCTTAGATGAGCCTTGGCTAGACATAGAACAGGCACTATGCAA
>JBBPDB010000001.1:28878688-28894179 GCA_037974465.1 Brachypetersius altus
AGCGGTCTTGGGAATCGAACCCGGACTTTCTGGTCGCAGGGCGAATGCCCTAACCACTAGGCCACCAGCTGCCCCACGAGTGGGAAATTTGAATGGATCTCCACAAGTGATGGAGATCCATTCAGTACTTTTGAGTTTGTGTGATGTGTGTGATCCAGAACTAATTACCCCACATCAGATCTTGATCTCCCTAATGCTCTCATGGCTGAAAGCAGTCAAATTCTCACAGCAATGTTCCAACATCCAGTGTAAAGAGTAGAGGGTATTACTGGCCCAAATTTCCTATTAATACTTCTGGTTTCAGTAGGTGTCCATAAACATTGTCATTTCATGTGCAAGTGTATTATTATTACGATGTGTTTTTCTTTCCTCTCACCTTTTTTTGTATGTGATCACCAGGTCTTTTTCATTTTACGGAAAAAGAACAACCAGCTGACCTTCCTGCATGTGTACCACCACGGTACCATGATCTTCAACTGGTGGGCCGGAGTCAAATATGTCGCCGGGGGCCAGTGTATGCATTTGTATATTTTTGTTTGGAAACCGTTTTTGTTTGTTCTCTTATAATTTCCATCAGAGAAATTCTCATGTATAAAGTGTTACCACTTACTGTTTGCTGCAGCATTCTTCATTGGCCTACTTAACACGTTTGTCCACATCGTGATGTATTCGTACTACGGGCTGGCAGCTCTGGGCCCTCATATGCAGAAGTATCTGTGGTGGAAACGCTACCTCACCTCCCTCCAGCTGGTAAATACAAACCCGAATATTAATGCTGAGCACTGATTACATTTTGTAATCGCTATTAATCTCATGGTTTTTACCGCGTTGTTATACACTGAATTAAACAGTGAATTCAAAAGTAGTGTATTTTATTTTTAAAATGCTGCTATATGAACAAAAGTACAATAACATTTGGTTTGCAAACACTTTAAACAAATAAGGATGTTTTTAACAGCAGTGTCCCTTTTAACACAGTTACACAACTGCAACATTCTCCAATCTCGACTTAAACATTAATGTAATCAAATCAAATATAAAACCAAAGCTGTTTGTTGTAGAAAAACAAGTGACCCTCAGACTCCAAAGCACCATTATAGCCGCTGCAAAGGGGGACCAACTCCATATGAAAGTCTGTGTAACTGAATGCAGTGTCATTAAAGTCCTTGTTGGTGTAACGGTCGATGACCAGTCGAGATGTAAAGCAACATACTTTCAAAATATATCTATTTTCCTTCTCCCTATGTGAATGTACCATATTAAACATGCTATTAGAATCCAATATTTTGTTTCCAAGCACAATAAGATACAGAGTCAAAATCTCTGGTTTTGTTAAAGGCTTTTTTGCAGTGTTTTTCAACTACTCGTTTTGAAAATGTGCTTCGTCTTTTTGTTTTTCAGCTCCAGTTTGTCCTTCTGACCACACACACTGGCTATAACCTGTTCACAGAGTGTGATTTCCCAGACTCCATGAATACGGTTGTGTTTGCCTACTGCCTCAGCCTCATCCTGCTCTTCAGCAACTTCTACTACCAGAGCTACGTCCGCAAGAGCAAACGCTCCTAACCCACGGCGACGGTTCAGACCTGCTCCAAATCACTCTCCTCACTTCCACACTGGAAAGGCTGTGTCTACTTTCATACAAAATGATCTAGTATAAACAGCACTGTGCTGACTTAGAAAGTAGGGCATTTAACAATACCAGCTGTACATCTTTTTATCCAGCATTGATGTCAGGAGAAGAATAATTGGGTCTGAAGGACAACATGCCTTTAAGGGAAACAAATCAAATGCTAAGGAACATCCAGAATTCCGGCATTACAGCTACAGCATACCAAAGACCAAGACCGCATAGGCCATATTGTTCATTTTTATTCTTCAAACAAGTAAAAAAAAAATAACTAACCTCAGATTGCAACTTACACATTTTTAATCCATGAGTAATAAATGTGCTCTACCTCACTAGATGGCAGTATACAGCCTTGTCTTCAGGACATGTTCTATTAGGCCCAGAAAAAAGGCCTCAAAATAATGCATTCATTTAAGCAATGTTTTGCACTCAACCTTGTAAGTAAGAAGTAATGTAAATGTAATAAGTCTCTCTGAACAACCTGTAATTCTTGAGAGAATTTTTGAGAATCAGTTATATCATGTATGTTATGGATGTCAAGGTACTAGTGAACAAAGACTGTTCATAAGCCCAGAATCCGTTCCGTTTGTGGGTTTTCATTACAGACACATCACACTGCTACGTCTTGCTTCATGAGCAGCCTACCAAACGTACAGTGAGGGGGATTCACTGTATATATCAGTTTGATTAAAATGGAACTTTACTATCAGGGATGCTGACTAAAAGACAACGAAAGTGAGAAAAGGCTGAGTTTGACTCAAGCTTATTTACACATTTCATAGTAGATATTGAATAATTCATAGTGAATGCTGAAACATTAATTTAATAATCTATAGGAGATACTAAATAATTTATAGTAAATATTTAATAATCTATGGAAGGCATTAGAAACGTAATTATTTATAGTAGATACCAAATATAGTAACTAGATTATAAGGCTATAGTTTTTAATGGGTGATGAATCAAGTGCATTGAACCAATTTGTATATTAGTTTCAGTCGGTAGGTACTGGATAATATAATTATGTTTAAAAAACGATCTTGGTCACGTCAATTTTAAGGGGTGGTGGAGGGATTTTTGGCTCAACACTATGAGAGTATTTCCATTCTGCTTCATAAAGCCTGAAAAGCAATTTAAATGTCAACAGTAGATCAGTTTTTGAAGGAGTTTTGTAGCTCTTACGCTGTAGATTGTTGACAACTAAGAATGAAAAAAAATTACCTGCTGGCTAGCTCAAAAAAAACCCAATATTCTTTACCTCCAGTAATGTATACTGTGTTTATCCAGGGATGTTTTTTTCTAGTTTTCAATAGATACTGTACATTTGAAACAATTCTGCCATTTCACGATCATCCTGGGGAAGTTCAGAAGTCGTGTTATTTTGCTGCTCCTCCACTAGGGTGCAATGTTGAACCACCGTTGATTTCAGTTGTGCAGCATCTTTCTAGGTTTTGGACTAAATGTACACATATTGATGGAACTCTTAAAGATTTGACAAAGCAGATTGTGTATCACATTTTGATAGACCACTGTATTAAGATACATATTCCCAGCTGAAACACACACACATGCACAAGGACAAACACGTGACTAATATTTGAGAACTTTATTTTCTGAGACATGAGAGAATTACATATAATAATTAATATTTAAACAAACTGTACATTTTATACATTTGGAAGGCCTGATGGATATTAATAATGTTAAGAATAATACCCACTGACCTTTTATAAAATAATCAAACCAGATTATCTGGGAGAGAACAGAATCAAAATAAAATACAAACATTACAAACATACCGACAAAACACAGCAACACTAAATATCTGTTTTCTACACTTCAGCCGAGAGGGGAAAGAGAGAGAGTTGAGTTGTGAGAACAAGTGCATGAGGACTTTAATACTGACGAGTTCTGTTTCTGATTTGGTTCAGTAATGTGCCTTCAGATCCATCATTGTAAAGCAACCGCACTGTGAACCAGTACACGAGTTCAATATTTGTGTATGTATCACTCACTGTTCACTACTAATCAGTTAAAGGGCCCATATAACTGAAAAATGTAAACATGGGTAATGCATCATTTATGCCCCAGTCCATACAGGCCATTTTGAAAGTATTGATTTTGTGACGACAGTCATTTCATGCATTGTGAGTATCAGGATTTTACCTGAAACGGGTTTAGTGTGTAAAGAAGTCTCCCTTTTGTGGAGTGTGAAATTCTTCTTTGCATTTAACAAATTCACCAAGTGAAGCAGCCAGGGGAGCAGTGTGGGGGGACAGTATCTTGCTCAAGCGTCCCTCAGTGGTGCCACTAGCAGTTCTGGAAAGTGAACCCACAACCTTCTAGTCACTGAGGCAAGTCCCAAACCACCTGGCCACCAGGTGCCCCATGCTTTTAAATGCACCAGTCACTTCAGCAGGTTGTCTGACATCCATTTTAGCCACATTTTAGCAGTGCACTGTCTCCAATTGTGGATAAGAGAGCGCCCTTGACTGCTTCTTTGTAACCCATAATCACCACTGGAACTAATTTGCTGCTATTTAAAAAGGCGTGGCTTTAGGTGATTGACACAATCTGAGAGACTTGATTGTAGCTACAGAGTTGACTGGAAGCTTTGTGGATGCACATATACACCCTATGGTTTTTAGGTGCATGGTTCATGATGCCAATAACTAATGCTAGCTAAGGATTACTGATGGTCAGTGCAGGCCTGGGAAGCAAACAAAGCAACACTGTAAATTGCATTTTCTGTGTTAGCTTATTTGTATATAACATGCCACCCAGCAATTTGACCGATCAGCAATGCATTTAACAGCCAAGTGTAAACGCATAAAGTAAAGTGACCCCTTATAGTGAACACAGCACACAGTGTGAAATTCTTTCTATGCATTTAACCCATTCACCAAGTGAAGCAGCGGGCAGCAACTAACAGTGCACAAGGACATCACCTTGCTCAAGAGTAGCTCAGAAGTAGCAGTCCTGGGATTTGAACAAACAACCTGCTGCTCACAGGCAACTCCCTGGCCACCAGCTGTCCCAGGTGATAAATATCAGTCCGGACACTCGTTAAATTAAATGTGAAATTAGACATATCCAATGATTAAGCCTACAGCTCATCCAGGTTGAGGTTATGTGAAGTGCTTTAGCCAAGAGTGCATTGTGGACTAGCAATAGAGCAGAAGTCGGAGTCAATTAGAAGATCTAATTTGCATATATCAAATATGGGCCCTTTAAAGGTAAGAGTAAGGGTGACAGTATGAAGGATAGCACTGACTAAAATGATCACAGTTTTCAGTATTTCCACAGTATTGGTGAAATGTAATGTAAATGAACTTTACTAAAAAAACACTAATATGCAGTGCAAGTTTTTGTAATGAACCCTCTGTATTTCTTCATGACTCCAAAATGTAAAGGACCAGTTAATGAGACACAAAATCATTACCAGCACTTCCACCGTCTGGTGTTCACACTGTAACTGTGTAAACATGTTGTCCTGGCACGTGCTTTGCAGGGAGACTAAAGGAGCAATTTACTTGCACCATCGCATTTCAAAAAGATGCTAATTATATATGCTTTTTAGGGTAATGAACATTTGACATAATGAATAGTATTGGGAGCTTTACCATGGTGTATCATTAAAACAAGTAACCATCCCATCCCTGCAATAGATATGCATGACTTTAACCCTGTGTTTGAAGAGTCACAAAAGAACCAGATGTTTAACAGGCAACTAAACAAGAGTTGAGTGAAATACTGTACAAGACCAATTTTGTGACATTATGCTACTGTATGCTGGTAAAATAGAAACATCCTGAAACATATAAGACAGAGGGGAAAGCATAAACAACTCCTTGCAGCAGAGCAATCACAGAGATGAGAGAGGATAGAAGAGAAGAGAAGAAAAGAGAAGAGGAGAGAAGAAAAGAGAAGAGGATGGAAGACAAAGGAAGAGAAGAGGTGCAGGGAGATAAAAGGTATTCTGCTTGTTCAGGTTGAGGCTGATGGAGTTAAACTCTACGTTTCTGTATAAACCGAGTTCATTTGGCTCAGGCTGCGCTCAAAGCTGCCCAGCTGGAAGAAGACACTGTCTTCTGGGCTCGGAGTGAACTGAGACACTGACCCACTGAGGTCCGGCACCAAACTAAAACCTGCAAACAGACACACACCACAGAAACACAAGGATGAAGAACAAAATTCTTTGGGATTAACCCTTAAATTGCAGGGTTATTCAGGGATTAATCTGAAAGATTGATATTCCGTTTCTACAATAATTTAGTAAGTGCTATGAAACCAACATAAGGTATGCAGCCATGAGAGAGTAAAGAACCAAATTGTACAAATAGTGTACAAAAAGTATCATTCTTTTCATATTTATTCATGAATAATTTACAGTAGTTCCCAAATATAAGATAAAATAAGATACTAAATCATTTATGGTAGATATTGAATTATACATTCGGTTTTACATTTATAGCATTTATCAGACGCTTTTATCCAAGGCGGCGTCCAATTCCTAACTACAGGGGACAGTCTCCCTGGAGCAACTTGGGGTTAAGGGTCTTGCTCAGGGACCCAGTGGTGGTGCTGAAGGTAGGATTCAAACCCATGACCTCTTGGTCTAGAGGCAAGTATCCTACCCACTACGCCGCCACCACCACCACTACAGTGCTAGTGTATGCACTAACGCTGTAGTGGCACTACTATCACCTTTCAACAGCATGGCACAGGATCATCTTACTCTACTCACTTATTGGTACCTAGAAGTAGGGTCATCAAAAAATCGATTCTCAGATACTAATCAATACTAAAATTTAGTATTGAGTTTGATATCAATTAGCACTGGTATCGATACTTTTTTGACTACAACAATTTTCAACAGAACCATGTTTTTTTTTCCCCACACAAAACTTTACCTGCTTGCAGCACTGGATGGATGACTTGTCTGTGCTTCATAATTTTTAGATCACGTAGAAGGACCTTTTCAAGTTCATCAATTCTTTCCTCTATATTTGGACTGTCTTCATCTGTTTCATAGACAAAATGGGTAAACATCAATAGCAACTAAAGACTCACTATATAAAAAATAAACATTTCTCTTTTGTATTTACCATCTATGTTTTCTGTGGTTTTCTGTAACGTTTCTTCTTTAACTTCTTCCCCAAGATGAATTTCAAGAGCTTTCTGTTCACAAGAGACAGGACATAGATATCAGACAGATGCAGTCAAATCTACGTGTTTTTAAAACAGGATAGGGCACCAAATAAAAAGTTGCTGGAAAAATAAATAAAATAACTCAAATAAAAGGAAGAACGCTTTAAGATACCTTTGACATGAAGGAAACAAATAACTGGCCCTCCACATCCTCAAGGTTGGGCTGCATTGGTACAGGTATGGGACCGTCAGTCATCTCAGCATCATCAGCCAGCTTTCCACCCATCTTATGTTTCACCTCGAACTTCTTGCTTTCACTGTCCTGCAAGACTTGTTTCGTTTCTTGAGAAATACACTTGTCAGAGGTAACTGTGGAACAGGTCACCTCAAGACTGATGTTCTGGGTTCTTGTCTCTGAATCTCTGGGAGAGCTGATTGGTTTAGTGATAAACATACTTTTAGGCAATGGGTCAAGTGCATCAACCATAGGTTTTGGTCTATCGAGAAAGATACAAGATGGGAATGGGTCGAGATATTTCCTAGGAGGTATTGGCCGATCAGAAAACAGGCCTGGTGGAAATGGATCAGGTGAAGATGGAGGTGAGCTTGGTGGAGAGAACTCTTCAACTGATGGTGAGAAGTGGGCATCAGCATAATCATCATCATCATCATCATCTGACAAAGGGGACTGATAAGGAGCCTCAGGAACAAATTCAGGACAAAGGTCTGTACAGGATCCCAAGGTAGGGTCAGCAGTGTATTCAGTGGTAATAACATTGCTACAAACAAATTCAGTTTGGGGATCATCAGACAAAGTAGCAGGAAAAAGCTTAGAAGAGCTGGGGGAAAGGGCACAGAGAGCATCACATGAGATATCTGACACATTAGTGTCAGATGCAGTGTCGAGTACAGCATTATCTGCTAACACAGGCAAAGTGACAGTTGCGTCCTCTCGCTTGGAAATATGCACTGTATCAGAGACATTTGTTGTAGGAACATCGACAATGTTAGTGTCATATTCAGAATCTAGTGTTGGGGTAGCTTTTTGTTCAGCATGAATAGGATTAGGAACTTGGTCTGGGTCTGTGACAAGCAAAGGAGAAAGCCTCAATGACGTAGACATGCCTGGCAACGTGGGGGAGGTAGTAAGTGATGCATTAGACAATGTAGCTGGAGATAATGAGCATGATGATGCTGTGGTGCATGTTAAAACTGGTGTGGTGACTGTTTCAGACTTTATGGATACTTCTGTTTGGGTGATGAGAGAGGGGCATGCTGTAGAGGGAAATACTGTTTCAGCAACTGGACTTTTACATGATTTATCAAAGTGTGCAGGTGAACTGGTTTCACATTTAGACTTCAGTCTGCTGGGTCTTGTTTTTGACTTCAACTGCTGTAGGAAGAGGGCAAGAAGAGGTAAAGGTACAGGCTCAGCCCGTTTCTTCTTTACCTCTCCACAGTCAAGAGGTTTTACCAAACAATGTGAAGCCTCCCTCCCATCTGTTGCCGTAGCTGTATCATTCAATGATGTGACCTCCTTCTCATTTATGGATGCATCTGTACTTCCATTATTGGAGTTCAATTTAAAGTCTGTTGTTTCTAAACATGTGTTCGGTGTACATGTTTTTGTGAAAAAGTCTGTGGCTTTTACGAGTGACACTGTGCTGGCAATCACTGGTCCTTCTGCTTCAGAGACATTTTTTACATCAGCTGTTGCACTTTCCTGCTTTGGCTTGTGTTTGGCTTCCATTTCCTCCTGGTCAACAGCTGTGATTGAAATGCTTTCCATCTTACTGTCCGTAGATGCAGGCTCTGTCTTTTCCTTGTCGGCGGGTAGACTGCAAGTGTTCATCTGCTGGTCATCTCCACTTTGAATTTTCTCAAGGGATATCCTCTTCACTTTAACATGAGCACCCTTAATCAACTCAGACAGTCCTTCCGGCCAAGGGCGCTTCTTACTGTAAAAAATAATGATAGAGCTCTTAATTGAAACAATTTAACTAATTTAAGAATGTCCATACAGCACTGAACGGTTAGGTGTTTATTTTAAAATACACATTCTACAGGAATTTCCACTGAAGTGATCAGTTTTATATAAAAAAAAAAACAATTAGTTGGTAATATGTTACTTTTTAAAATTTTATTACCCCTTATAGTCATGTGTGAACACACAACAGCACAATGTGAACAAAGTTAAATGCTTTCTCTTCATTTAGCCCGTTCACCAAGTGAAGCAGTGGGCTGCTGCCAATGAGGGGCACCCGGGGATCAGTGTGTGGGGACGGTACCTTGCTCAAAGGTACCTCAGTGGTGATAACCTTTTGATTGCAGGGCCAACGCCCTAACCACTAGGCCATCCAGCTGGGGCAGGGTTATGGGTCTTGCTCAAGGACTAGCAGTAGTTGTGGACAGGGAAACCTTCAATCTTCTGTGCATTCAGCTCTGCCATTAATAATTATTCCCTATGCAAGCCATTTGTTGTGGATGCTAAACGAGACAGCACAAACATACTGTACATCTCTTGCTAAAACCTAGTCACTGATTTATGTTTGTCATTCCGCTGCTTCATGGATATTTATAATGCTCAGTAGCTTTTACTGTAAAGCAAAAACACATGTCCTGAATGTCCTGAAGAAGTTAAAAGTACTTACCTAGAACTTTTCTCAAGCTCAGCAGTCATGGCTACATCACCATTAACAGATTTAAAGTCCTCCCCAGTAGGAACAGGCAGAGCCTGTCCTTTGAGGACTTTTTCAGCAGCATTCCTTTTAGCAAACAAGGTCTTGAGATTATTCAGGGTTGTAGTCTCTCTGCTGGGTTTAACGTCACTCTCCACTGTTTCAGTAGGAAGTCCATTCTTGGGCTTGTAAGATCTGGAGTTGTTAGAATCATCCCTGAACCCTTTCGCAAAAGGGTTGTAATCAATTTTAAGCTGAGTGATGCACAGATTCTGGTATGCTGTGACAGCAAAGAATTCTGTTTGAGGAAAATTAAAGGTTGTAACATCTGGTCCATTTAGCTGAATGGCATCTGTAGCTTTATCTGCAGGTATAATGTGAAGACGGGGAAGGTACCGGTGCATAGAGTTTATAATAATATGACCCTCTTGATCCAAGGGGTTGTTAGTAAGTTTCAGTTTGTAGAAAGAAACAGGATTTTGCATCCAATCAAGACCAGTCATAGGGGATTCAGGATGTATAAAGGAGCGTTCAATGTGTGGATCAGCTTTCCCATTTGTCTCCCATCGTCTGTCACTCCACTTATAGCGGTAGTTATCCACTGGATGCATGTCCATTACTAATGTATAGCGCTGGAATGGTTCCAACCCAGAGATGCGAAAGCGACAACATGGGAACATCCTACGACCTTGCTTAGTCAGAATCATCTCTGTCTGGCATCTGTAAAACTCATTCCACATATTATTGTTGTCCAAAGTGACAGTAATGCCCCTACAAGTACTCTCTGCTGGTAAGTTCCACAGCTGGTTACTGCTGTTGGTGCTTGCCATAGCTGCCAATTGCATAGATGACACTTTCTGAAAGCCTAGAGTGGGTCCCCCCAAAGGACTGGTGTTCTTATTAGTCAACTGAACTCTTTCGTCCTCACTTCTACCCCCAGGATGTAATGGTTTGAGGACAACATACAGTGGGTGAGCAGAAGAAGCCTGAGATGTGGTCATGCCCTCCTGGTGAATCACCATTATGGCTTGCTTATCTGTGAGGGCCATTGAAGTGAAGTCATCTGAAGAGCGTCTGACTCCTTTCGCTCAGGCTACGTCTGATCCTTCCACATCCTTCAATCGAAATAAGAAATATAAGTGTGATCAAAGAATGCTGATGCATGGTCATCTCTAAACATATCGTTCATGCTGATAGCATCGTCATTTGTTCCAAAACTGTTGGCACCACTAATGGATATGTGCAAGACTTCATGTGATGTTTGTTGTTTATTAGCTTATTATAAAGAGCAATATGGAGCCTTGTTGATGAAATAATTCTCTCTCCCAAAACCATGTTTTATCTAGTGCAATGTACAATTTTATTTAGTGCAGTGTGCTTCAAGCATGACTTCAAATGTGTGGCATTTGTACAGCAACTAGTAAAACAAGTGTCCACCACCATACTTCAAATTATATGATTCTTGTCTGCATGTCTGTCTTTTTCATTCTCATCTGACCATGGATTACAGCTCTAAAGTTCCAGTGATGATCAAACTTTTGTTAGCTGAAGACTTTCTTCATAACAGATTTTCTTCTGGTGAGCCAAGATGAGACATCAAAGCAGCAACATATTACTGAAGTTTGGGTGACTTCTTGATACAACTGCACAACTACGATCCTCTCAAAACAGACTCCTCTCGGCATGTGTCTTCTTCTAAGCAGGTTTATCAGTTTAATTTGTTTTATAATTATCCACCGGAAACAGTATTTTGATTTTCCACATCCTGATGTAAGCTACTGCAGTGAAACGCAGATCACGGAGGTGCCTTTTAGTTTCTGTTATTTATATACTAGGGCTGGGCATGTGAACGCATTATCATCACGTTAACGCATTATTACTTAAGTTTTTTTTTAATCACTCATCAACCACACCCCCACATACCACTCTCAAACTTTTATATGCATTATTGCATTTTGCATATAACAATGTGGTTAATCAGTATTTACTGGAACGTTTCTCCATCAAATGTGTGTGTACTTGGAGAAAGAAAAAAGTACAATATAAAAAGTATTTAAAAAACAAACTCTGGGAATGAAACATTCAACATTGCTAGATTTTGATATGGACCACCAGGTCACCAGAACATGCTTGATGACACCAAAATCAGAAGATGCAGTAGATGAAAATTTTAAGCATGAGGGGGCTATACAGCTTTGAATACAGGTGATCACCAAACATCTATTGCCTGGTAGCAAAGGAGACCATACCTGAATGTGCAAGGGAATCTAGCTTCTGGTCACCAACAGCAGATGAGTGAATGGGGCTTTAGTTGTGCTCATCTTGATCATGGAAGATAACTACATAAAAATGGGGTTTCTCTGAAACATGAGCTCATTTTTAGACTGTGTGTGTCCTCACTTTCTCACATTCTTGCAAAGATTAAAGAACTGCTGTCAAGTTTTCAGAAAGAGTGGAAACAGACAGTGTCTGTAAGAGTAAGTTGACTTTTTGAAAACAGCTGTACTGCACTTTAAAACATGGCTCATATTGAGGAATCCCATGTAGAGTGGAGAAGAGTCACCACAGTTTTGGATTTCCAGTGGAATGGGACAACTTGTACAATTTGTACAACTTGTGTGGTTCATTTTTAATATTTTTGGCTTTAACGCTGCATTTTGGCTTGTTACAATTTATATTGCTTCTTGCATGGCTCCAAAAAAACGGATACTGGATGAAACGGCAGAGCTTTTCAGTTTGTGGCTAAACACCTTTATCTGAATTGTGTGCATTTACACTTGTTCACACTCCATGTTGTGCTCCTGAGCTAACTTCACCGAGGCCAGTAGGCTGTCTTACTCAAGTTTATTCAGCGAGTGGTTTTTTTTATTATGGACATGTCTTTCTCAGTAACATTCTCCAAAAAGCAATGTAATAAGCTGAAGGGCAATGCTGCAATTAATATACATTATCGTCTGCACACTGCATTAACATCTGGATGTCCTAGTAAACTCCTAAGGAAATAAAACTGCGCAGTAGTAATGTAGCATATCTGGGAATGATGGAGTGAAGTAAAACCAGTTCGTGTCTAAACGATCACCTTTACCTGAATTATGTGCGTTCACACTCGCTCATGTGCTCCTGAGCTAACTTAACCCAAGGCATACGGAGAAGAAAACAGAAAAGAATCAGAACCGAAGTCTTAGTCTTTTCTAACTAAGTATTAGTGCTCTTGTTGTCCTACATTAACATCTGGATCTCCTGGGCAATGGATACAAGGAGTAAACTCAAAGAAATTAAACTGAATAAAACTGCAGCGTAATATAGCGTCAGGGAGAACGACGGAGTGTAGTAAAACCAGTTCGTGTCTAAGAGATCAGTCTTATGTGAAATATGTGCGTTCACACTTGTTCACATTCGCTTTGTGCTCATGAGCTAACTTCACCCGAGGCCTACAGAGAACCACACGGATAAAAACAGCAAGGCGCACGTCTTTCTCCAATTCTTTCCTTTATTTTACGTCTTATTGCTCTGTCAGTGAGTGTTTGAGCCCTCTGGGCGATGTATCGCATATCTTGCGTTTCACCGACAAAAAAACATAAGTTTCAAGTCACCTCTGGATCACCGGAGGTCGAGTTGTTTTCCCCGACGTGGGTACCTCGGCAGGCCGGAGGAACGTGCACTCCGAGCCGCGCTGAATGGAGGGCCCGACTTCAAAAAAGGGTGTGCAGGAATCTGAACACGTGGGTTTAACTCCTCAGTGTGTGCACTTTTAACGCATCTATATAACGAAGTGTTTACCTCTTTACACGCAACGTGTTACTGCTCCTCCTGTCTGCAGTTTCGTCGTCCTGTGTTTTTTTTTTTTTTTTTTAAATATCATACCGTGCGTCTCACCCTCGAAACTGTACGTGCATGTTGTGACGCACGACGTCACAGCTCGAACGGAACACGGACACGCGCACGCAGCGTGTTTGCGCGCTATCACGTGAGCAAAACCAAGGAACCGCGCATGCGCTTACTTAACACTTCTCTGCGGCGGGCTGGTCTGTCTTCGGTCTCAGTGAGCCTCAGCGAGTTTTAAAAAACTGCCAGTTTAATCATCTGTGTCTGGTGGGTGGGTGCCTTTCACAAGGAGGGACATACAGCCTACAGCATTCTGCAGCTTCACTGGAGAAACACGCTGAGACAACCAAAAAGGGAGATGATCGTCGGAGGAGGCTTAACATCATTTTGTTCAAATGCCTTATTGTGTTATGGTTTCTGTCCTGCAGTGATTATCAATGCTGCTTCCGTGACGCCTTCAGAGCTGAACTAGGTGCACCAACTGCTTTAAAAAGACGCGAACACTTGCACTATTCTCCTCTGCCACGAGTTAAACATCGGCATTACTGTACAATAATACTGTATTGTCATTGCAACATACAAGAATGTACAGTGTAAGGAGAAAAGAAGTTTATTTTATTTTGTTTACTATTTCTGTAAAGCACATCGAATGACCCTTTTTTAGTTGATGAGCTATGTAAATAAAGTACTATAGCTAGGGTCTCTAGAGTGATGAATAGGTTAAACACAGAAGATTTTCATGCTGGTCACACTGTATGCTGTGGTGTTTACATATGACAAATGGACTTTACACTTACACTTATTATGAGTTTCTGAAAAAGATTTAACCCAAACCAATCATTTTTTAACAAATGGGGCACAAAGCAAAATTCTAACCCTGGGTATTGATGTCCAATTAAGTTAAGCCCAAACATGAAACTGGTCTGAAGTAGCCCAGACAAGTGAAAGGAGGGAAACCCAATGCTCATAACAAACAGAAAAGACTTTATTTCAGTTTTAGTTTATTCATCAATTTATTATCCATTTACAGTATCATAACTAATTATCTTGTGCTTAAAAAGATGCCACATATGAGGAGGAAAAATTGCCTCTCTCATACCACTGGGGTGTGTCCTGTTGTAACGTTGTGGCTGTTCTCACACCAGCCCGTCATTGCATTGCATTTATAGAATATACATGGCCAGTCCTCTCTCATTCTAAATATGTTTGTGGGTATATTCTGAGCATGAAATCAATCCTAAAAAAAGTGTTTAATTTCTGTATGTCCACGTGTATGTTCATTCAAATGCAAATCTCTAACCACTCCCGTAGATTAGATGCCATAAAGTTTCAGTCGTTTCTGTATTGTAACATGTGCATTCATTAAGTAAAAATGTCTTAGATCTCACACTGTAGATTAGACACCATAATGCCCAACACACTCTTTTAGTAGCTGTAATGTTCGCCACTCATTCCACTGACAAATATTAAATATTCAGAACAGGGGTCCTGGAGGACAGGAGTCCAGCATGGTTTGATTTTCCGACTTAAAACACGTAATTTAACTCAGTATTCATTTGCCAGGTTTAGACGGAATGTTAAGAGCATGTAAATCATCAATTTGTGCTTGAGACTGCAGGTCACAACCCCCGCTTTAAAATGATAATGCCTTCAGATATACATATTGCCTTCAGAAGTTCACAATGTGTGCAACCATACAAATAAAACAAATGTTAATTTATGTACTCTAAGAACCTAAAACCTACAGTCAAGCAGTGACCATACATATACAGAGGATAGATTTCATTTGAAGAAAAACAAAACATTTACAATAGCAACTGATCATATGGTGATGCCCCTTAAAAGTACCCCAGACCTGAATATCATCCAAGCTGGTATCTTCTGAAGAAAAGGCATTTAATATCAAAACAACGTAAGTGGCATTTCAAGACCTATATGTCAAATGTTCATGTCCCTTAATATCCCTTGATGTACAGACATATCTACTGTAACCATTGTTATAACATGTGTAAGATGCTAATAGAATGAATAGGATGACGTTATTGCACCTAATAATACTGAGAGTTGCTGTGTGTGCAGCAAATCCATTTGATCTAATATATAACAACTCTGGAGAACAGTTCTTGAAAGTAAAGTGACCATTTGTCACACGTGAACACACCACAGCACACAGTGTGAACAGCACGAAATTCAACCTCTGCATTTAA
>JBBPDB010000001.1:28895232-28911909 GCA_037974465.1 Brachypetersius altus
CCCATTCACCAAGTGAAGCAGGGGGCAGCCAGGAACACGGCGCCCGGGGAGCAGTGCGTGGGGACGGTACCTTGCTCGGGGTACCTCAGCAGTTACTAGCGGTCTTGGGAATCGAACCCAGACTTTCTGGTCGCAGGGCGAATGCCCTAACCACTAGGCAACCAGCTGCCCCAGAACTATATAATGGCATGTAAAATATAATCTCAATGTCGCAATAAAATATTGGCATTAAAAAGTTACAAAAAATCCTTCATCACAAACTAAAAGCAAAACTTTAGTTTGGTGGGTTTTTGAGGGCAAAATGCTTTAACAAATGATGTGCACTAAAAAACAAACCCACACCTGGGCTCGTAGTAACATTTGTTTAAGTTAATAAAGCTAAAATGTGCAGATTTATGACAGTTCAGTGTGAAATCTTGACATTGCTACATCCTTTTGAAAACGTGTTATTTTCTAGGCATAAACTATGCTTTCACTTCATATTATTAGCAAGTGATTGTATACTGATCTGACTCCACAGTTAGCTTGTCCTTCATGTTATGCACAGCCATAAAAAATACTCCTAGTGTAGCAGGATTTTCCATGATGCTTCATCCTTAGAGATCTCTTGAGCTGCTTCCCAGATCCACCTGTTCTTGATAAGTATCTGATTAGTCCAGCCAGGAAGCACTGGATGTAAAAAAAACAAAAATCACACATTTATAATAACATCCTCCTCGTCATCCCTGATGTCCTCCGACAGACCATCTTCAGAAAGTCTGCTCTCGCCATCTAAGGCAACACGTGGGCCAATAATATAGCGGTAGTCTCCACCAATAGCTAGTGCAGCCCCTGATGAAACCATGAGCCAGTCTTTTTCATCTTCCTCCATTCCAACACACTGCCAAGGCACTCCCCATGAACGCTCCTCAGTGGTGAGGGTCCCAGCGCCGGCCCCAAGACCAGAGTCCGGCTCCCGCTCCTCTCCCTCCAGGTTTACATAAAGCAATGGCTCCTTCATGGGTGCTGGAGACAGCCCAGCCCACAGACCCTCCAACTGAGTTATCAGGTGCTGGAAACTGGGACGGCACTTTGGGACAGGAGACCAGCAGCTGTGCATGATCTCATAGCTGGACAAGGGAGAGGAAAGATGGGATTAGACAAGATTTTTCTTCATACACCTGAGTTTGGCGCAAAGCATGTAAACATGTGAACATTACTAGTTTGTCTGTATCATTCACTGCATGTATTCTATGAAATTAAAAGAGCAATCTACACTTGGTTTGTCCTCTCACTATTATTTTAAGCTATGTTCCATAGGAAGGTCATGTGAGAGAGTAAACATTTACATTTACATTACATTTTCTGCATGTCTATTTTAGAGTAATACTTTAATACTTTACATTTTCTGAATATTCTCAGAGTATAGTAGTGTTTTTAACTGATTTGTAACACTGTCAGGGGTTTTCAAACCAGTCCTCAGGGCCCCTGAGACGGTTCACATTTTTCTAACCATCTGGGGGACTTGAGGCTCAGTTTCAGATGGTACTGCTTAATGCTTACAAGTCTTGTAAACATTTATTGGTAAAATTCTTTATAACTAAAACAAAAAAGAAAGAACGAAAAAAAAAACATGATAAAGAGAGTATTGACTGAAACTCACATGTCATCTGGACAGTCAGGGGGCTGTTTGAGTCTCTCCCCCTTGATGAGGTACTCGTATATCTCTGAATTCTCCACCCCAGGATAAGGTGTCTGACCTCGAGCCATTATTTCCCACATGGTCACCCCAAAAGCCCACTGAGGAAAACAAGAAAACAGTGACCTAATGTAGCCATGCTCATTCAAAAAGCAGTAGTGCATCCTGGGAAATGTACATGTCACATGTTTCATGACAGCTCACTTAAATGGTAGGACACAGTACCAATTCTTCACCGAATAAATCACCAGATATTATAGAATTTAGTTAAGAGTTTATGTACATTACATGGGACTGATTTAGGGAAAATGAGTATTACCACATCACTTTGTGTTGTGTAGACATTGTCAGCCAAACTTTCCAGGGCAATCCACTTCACTGGTAACTTTGAGACGGACCCTTGTCTGTAATAATCGCCACTGTAGATCTTTTTGGAAAGACCAAAGTCTGCTACACACACAGTCATGTTCTCATTCAACCTAAAACATGGGAGTGAAGAGAATAAAAGAGCTTCAGATAATTATGACAATCATGACCACACATAAAAGATGATGAAATATGAGATTAAAAATTAAATTTATATGCTTGATTGAGACAAAAGTAATAAGATCTCCATATATAATATGCATATATGCATTTAGTACAAAGCATTCAACCCTTCATACAAAGCAGTATTTTCTTTTATTTTATACTATATTTTATATTGTATTTGTCTTTGTGTGTCTCTGCAATCATAGCATAAGAAACTTCCCCCAGGATGAATAAAGTCTGATTCTGCTATAACGAGGTCCATTTCAGTGAAAAGACTCACATGCAGTTACGAGCAGCCAGATCCCTATGGATGATGTTTTTGCTGCTTAGATACTCCATCCCTCGAGCGATGTCCAGCATAAACTGGACAAGCATTAGTAAAGAGAGGGTCTACAGGAAAAACAGAGGACGTACAATGGCTCTTGAGAGGTTTGTCTATCCTCAGAGAAACAATATAGAGAAAATACAATCTTGTCATAAACACTAGAAGAGAAATGCAGGAAGTGTTATTGAGCTAAAAGTGTTAGGACTGGGGACAATTTACTGATGAAAGTAAGCATAAGACTTTCAAATGTAGTTTTAAGCTCAAAAAACTGAATCACCACAGTGTGTGTATGTGTGTGTTTGAGGGGAGAAGAAAGACAGAGAGAGAGCGAAAGAGAGAAGAGATATAGAAGATTCATGCAGGCAGAAACACTTACAAATGGGTCGTCTCCAAGACGGGACATAAGAAGGAAAGTGTGCAGGTCACCATGTTTCATGAAGGGGAGGATCACCATGGGGATCGGTAACCGCTGCTGTGGTCGCCTGTGCAGACTCACCCCTGATGGAGCAAAAGCATATTATGTTGTACTGTATGTGGGACAATTATTTTGTAATTTATTCTATAATAACATAAATGCTAACAGATACACAAGGCTTAACAGCTTGCCCCCTTTTCTATTTGAGCATCACTAAGACTTAGAAATAATAAGTTAATGGTGATGCCTGGTTACCAACCTATCAGCTGGATGACATTTGGATGGTGGAAATCCTTCATGTAGGCAGCCTCTTTCAGGCACTGTTCAATATCACTTGAAGAGTTGATGTCAGCTTTTACCCCCAAAAAAGAGATGCACACAAAATCAATAATCAGAGACCCAAGCAACAACTGCAGGCTCACAAATCCCAGCTTCTTTCATAAGTGTAAATGATTCCTAAAACACTTACTTTTCAGTACTTTTACTGCCACTTTCTGCACAGAGTTGTCCTCCGTTTTGAGAAAGGCCTCTCTCACTGAGCCAAACTCACCTGCAAAGCAAAACAGATAAAAAAATGAATAACAGACAAGCTCCTTCACTGCGTTTCTGTTCCCAGTTTTCTCCACTGGCGATCGTTAACTTGCAATCTTTCAATTATAAAGTTAAACGCATGCACACACTTCAGAGTAGACTCTTATTTTTAACTGCACATTGTTCACAGACATGTTTATGTTTGGACCAGCATTGTGAGGAGTGAAAATGTTTTGAATACACACACTCCACCCAAGCCACTACATGTTTTGCTAGCAATCTCCAGATCTGTGGACCAAAATGGAACAGAGTTATAGCTGACCTTTGCCCAGCATGTGGCCTAGGGTGAGGAGTCTTTCTGGGATGAGGACATCTCGCAATTTGGCCTTCAAGTCATCGTTGATGCCCAGACTATCCACTAGATGGGGACAGAACCAAAACTCCTAATTATTCACCCTCACAGAAGCATTCAATGTAAAAGCAGCAGTGCTTGTATTTGTGGGGGGGAGTTTTCTAAAATAAACACATACAAGTGGATTCCGGCAGCTCAGGGCACTGCCTGTTGAAGGACCTTGCTGCTGTGAAAGACACCACAGTCTCTGTCCCTGGCGGCTTGAATACAGATCTACCAAGAACGCAAAAGAACACAATGTAACTTCTTTTGTGGACACAAATATTCTTTTTATCTTCCTAGAAACCAGAGCAAGGTTAGACCTTTCCAAAAAAGAGGTCCTTATGTTTGCAACTAATGTTTTTAAATATGTCAGCCTACCCAAACTGTGTCTCTTTGCCTCTTCGTTGTACCAGGACTGTCAGGAGAAGTCCTACCATTGTTGCAACCAGCAGCCCTAAGATCAGACCTACCCACATGTGACCTCTCTGGGTCTGAGCTTGCATAACTGGAAAAAGAACCACAGCAGCACAACACACTTTACCTTCAATAAGTGGCAAACACTCACACTCAACGTAGGCATATACATTAAAACCTCAAGACAGTATGTCATACATGCACAAAAACACACTGCTATAGTTAGTGTGCAGTATGGGGACAACTTTATATCCCAGGATAATTACAATTTCTAATGGTTTTTGTATGAATACAGTATAGTGAAATTATCTTCATTTTCCAAACAAAAACCTACAAGAAAACAGTAAATCTCCTTGAGAAGGTTTACAGTGGCTTATTTCACTACAAATAACATCTAAAAACTGCTTTTTTGTCTTTTGAAAATCAAAATCATGACGCAAAACTATTTATAGACTGAGCTGCTTGTTATATTGTAGAAATACAACATTACTCTGGTTGTCATTTTGACCCAGTGTTTGCCATTACATGCACAGCCTTGTGAAAACGCTCATTTCTGTGAGGCCGAAGAATGTGTCTGACCCTTCTGTTTCACAGGGGTCACTAGTTGACGACCTTATCTGCAATAAATCTTGTTCTCTGGGCATGTGTGTACTTGCTCATTGGCATTAGGAACACATCTGCTCTAAGCGTTTTGTGCTGTTTGTGATGTGTCTAAGTGCTTCTTGGTGGCATACAAAAACCTTAGGAAGAACATTAAGCAGTATATCACTTAAACTGATGCAAAACAAAACTATACCGGGCGAACCCGTTTAACACCCACTACAGGATGACTATAAAAATTGATGCAGGAAAACTGTCATATTTGATGTTCAGTAAACAGTCGCCAACACAGAGTATGTTTTTGCGGTACAAGCGGGCTGTGAGATCAGGCCTACCTGAGGCTGGCATAATGAGTACAGGCTGGCTCCAGGGCCCACACCCTGCCACCGTGCATGCTGAAACCTGAAACGTGGCATTAAAGAAACGGCCCCCTCCTGACATACGGGCAGAGTTTTCCTTGAACAGTAACGGCTCCTGAAAGCGATCAGAATATAACGTTCATAAGAAATAACGTTCAAAATCAAAATACGCATGGGTCAAGGTTTCCTGGAAGAATACATATTTGAGAAGTGTGTGGTGGAATAGTCCTGAATAGATAGACAGCCAGGAAGAATGTCAGAAATGATATTGCTGGTGTCGGGGACAGCAATGTGGTTTTTGGCAACGATGCAGATACAAAAGACTTTCTGTTTATTGAATGGATAAAAAAAGTATTTTCATCAGCCATTATTTCTGTCAGACTGGTATCAAGCCACTGAATCAACACAGTCAAATCTGTGGAAGTTCGGAAGGAAATAAATCGATGCCAGCAACCAATTAGCATTACATAATTGCTCAACATAAAAACTGAAGATCCACTTATCACATTTCATTATGTCTTTTGACTCTTGACAGTCAGTAATAAGCTGCCATCAGGAAAGTAACTCCATATCTCTGGTTATTACAGGTGTGGCAAGTCGGAAAATGGGCCCATTGCTGATTAACAGAAAATGAAGTTAAGCAATTCAAGAACTGTGTGGGAGCAGTATATAGGGCACAGGGATAAAAAGAACAGCATTCCCTTTAACAGACAGTAGAATTAGGAATTACATATGCGGACTTAATATACTTTTCATTTAGTTTGCTTTTTGTTAAATTTATGAGTGCTTTACAACACTGTACCTGACTCTCTCCTCCTAGGTTCCATTGTAGTTTATAAGCCAAAAGCTGTCCATTCAGCTCCTCTTTCTCTAACGCTGTCCATGTCAGTGTGAGCTGTTGTTCGGTCAGTTCAAAGGTTAGATTCTTTGGTGCTGCTGATGGCGCTGTGAAAGAGGGACAGAAATGCAGTCATCATTGTAAATTTCCTAATACCTTTTCACTATAAACTGGTATTGTATCAAACTATATCACAGTGTGTTACACTATGGCAGTTTTTTTGTTATGTATGTTTGCTTGTGGCTAGAACAGATCGGGACACTATAAAGTACAACTTTTGTTTCATACAGTGCACTTTCAGAAGGCTCTAATAAGAGGAAAATTGAAATATTACCATATTAATCATATTAATCTAAAATTTTAATCCGATTCATTTTCAGGCACTCAAATTTGTTGTATTAAAATGTACTCAACTGAGACACCACTACAGCAAATTGAATAATGCATTTTGTGCATCACCACAGAACTAAAAATGACAGTTGATTTGAATGATTTTTCTTAATACACAGGACAGTTTATTCGTTTTAAACCATTTCAGACGGTAATCTCAGTCATGAGCAGGGGGTGGCAGCACTGTGGGCCCCGCATAAGCCCTACATTGAAATGGATTGGGGACACATACAATGGTGCATTGTACCATCAAGGCTGGAATCCACTGGACTGAGGCCAGTCCTGCCAGTTTACAAACATACAAACAAGGTCAATACCAGAAACCCCCACTTCTCCCCTAACCAGCCGGGCCAACTCCCCTCTCCACCCCCTCCCCTCAGCAGCTGGCGGGGCCTGTGAGCTCAGTGCTGGGGGGGAAATGTGGGCCTCAGCTCTGGGTTGTTTATTTACTTGCCAAGCATTGGCTACACTGGGCCACTCACTAAGGCCAACGGTTTTGGTCAGGAGTGGTCCTAGTTTTCTCTGGTATGCTGAACATTTCAGTCTATTGTAGTTGTAGCTGTGTCACTGCACCTGTCTCTGAGATTATAATAACTGATTACTCAAAGCTTGTTGATGCAAATCAAAGCCTATTTATATGACTAGCCCTGCAACAGGAAACCTTGGAGTCTTCTGCAGGATAGAAAACTTTTAAAACGCATGGTTTCCTTGCTTCTTTCCTTCAACAATGGACGGCAGTAAAACAAGACAAATACTATTTAGAGCGCAGTCGAGCACACATTGATGACTCAGCATCTTATCAAGAGTTGTGTATACCTGCTTCTGGAGTCTGAAAGTCCATCCAAGATGAAAAAGGGGAGGGGCCAACCTCATTCTCACAGCGGATTCGCACACTGTAGTTGGTGTAACTGTTGAGTCTACCAATCATGTGCTGGAATGGTGGCACTGCAACTTGCTGCTCAGGAAGGCTGACCTTCCTCCCAGGGTTCTCAGACATCTACGGAAAAGATTGGGGGAAGGGATTCCATTCATAACAAACACATTAGTTTAAGAATTACAGTGACATAGTCCAGATAAACTCTATATCCCTAGATGACTGTTTATCAAGCCCAACAAACCCAAGAAGTAATTACCATCCTTTCTCCGAGCCTTGTTTATTTACTCTGTTATTGTAAAGTTCAAGTGCCATTTAATTTTCTGTCTAATTTGATTCTTATCTACTGTATAAACAAATTAAACACAGAAGTCCTACATGACTTGGTAATTAAAAGAAATACTCCACAAATTGTGTATGATAAATTGCCAGTCTATGACGGAACAACATTGTGAATATTCTTGGAACAGTACAGAGAGAAGGCAGATGTGTGCGCTATACTGGGCTGTTTTGCTGGGCAGCGCTGCGTGGGATACTGTGTGGGAGAACACAGTTGGAGCTGTTCAATTAAAGACTGTGTGTTTCAAGTACTTGATTTTACATGACTCTCCAAGGCCAAGACACAGACATTGCGAGACTTTATAAATGACAAAAATAACAAAAAAGCACTAGACCAGGCCCTTGACTACTGAGAGACAAGTTCTGTCTACAATTTAGATTACACTGTGAATGTCCCTAAGGCAACAGAAAACAGTAGAGAAAGACAGAAGATCTCATTCTGTGCTGTTTTTGCTGAGTTAGTCACCACAAGAATGGAGCAGAAAACACAAAAGAAGTGAGATCTTGTCCATTTATGAGGCATATACACAGCTGGAGTACGGGCGTGGTATGGACAACTCGAATTTAGACAGGAAACTCAGCTTTCTGCCTTTCTCTGTCTATCCACTGGCTAATGTAGAATAAGTTGCAGCAAATGTTAAAATAGCCTGAAAGTTTCAGACACTCGAGGAACCGTCTTTTCTCTGTGAGCAGGCAGTATTCCTGTACAGCACCTTGAAATACACCGAATGAGCTGCGTTTCTAATGCTGTGTCACCATCTAGTCTTGTTCCCTAATGTTGTGTGTGATGAGAGGACTATAGTACCTGAATGGTGCAGATGGACAGGTCAGAATAGCCACTGAACCCTGGGCTCCAAATCAGAGTGACATTGTCAGATACCAGGTCGGTGTGAATATCAGTAGGGGCCTCTGGGAGTTCTGCAAAGTAAATAATTTCAGACTTTTTGCATTTGATATGCATTCACCCTGCCTAATCTCAAATTATATTGGGTCCTCGAGTTACAACAGTCTCGACATACAACGTTTTGAGTTTACTATGCTCACTCCCACTCGGCTTACACTGTTAGCCTCATAATTACGGACTTCGTGGGCAAACTAGTTTGGTTGAATACGGAGTAATGCGGCGTATGAGTGGGGGAGTTTGCATTTTCCTTTTTCTGTGGCTTAAATGTGTTTTTATGCAACCGTGTTAGGAAAGGTAAGTGACTTAGGCTAGGGTGTGCTTCAACCAAAATTCAGGTTACATCACTGTTGAGGGAACAGATCTCAAGGACCCCCTGTGCACAGTTCTAGAATCAAATGGTTAAACATTGAGATTTCAGCTAAAACAAGAAAGGTCTGCTTAGTGTAAAGTGAACAAATCAGTATATCCAGCGATAAAACAACCAAGTGTGGCTTTTCTGTTCGATTTTGATTTAGAAATGAATAAATCATCGAGAGTAGTCTGTGCTGGAAGGAGTATTACATATAACAAGCAGCTTACCTTTAATGTATACAGTGCCAGTCCGAGACACAGAGAGGCCTCTAGCATTTTTGGCCTCACAATAAAACTTCATGCTATTGTTTACACCTAGAGGAGAAAACAATGTATATTAAAGATGTGTCCTGAGCCACAGGAAAAACACCTGCTTCATTCTTGCTGATAACACAGCTGTATTTAGTTCACTTTGGAACAGGCTACCTGCCAGGAAAGTTGAAAGATACACAAAGAAAATGACCATACTCTTACGACTACATGGCAAACTGCCAAAGCTGTGCAAGTGATTACTCAGCACAAACACTGACTCTCTCTCTCATCAACAAGCAAGAAGAGCTCATCCAGTAATGCTCTTCCCAATCACCATCTAAAATGGGAAAGTTACCATAGGCATTCTCACTTAAGTAGTATTGATTTCTATCATGCATTTCAGAGCTATAAAGGATACTCCAGCCACAAAACAGCTAGGACTGAAACAACCACTGGTTTGGGAAAGTAAGATGTGCAAGGACTGAGGGGAAATTCAAATGGCAGATGCCTTGAATGCCATGAATGTAATGTTCACTGTCACAACCTGGGCTTGCTGCCTTGCCAGAACAACAGGAATATTCAGTTCCAGTCCTTGTGAGCTGGAGTCCTACAGTTATTTTTCATAAATCATGTATTGTAAACTGTTGTTAATGGTTTTAAGTAACTTTTGACAGGCAACCAGGATTACTTATGGATGCTGTCCTGAAAGAGTCATTGATGGCAGAGTCCAGCATAGGTGACTGTCCTGCTCAAACACACCCAATTCAAGTAATCAGTCAATTAGCATGCTTAGGAATAATCTTTCCAGAAAAGTGAGATCTACTAATACAGGTCCTACAGGTCTGTCCGTGTTTCAAATATTAACAATCACTTTCACTAAAAGATCAATTAAAAATATGTAATATTCTACATGATATGACACATTACCATAATTTTTTAATGCAGCTTTTTATGCACCAGATTTGAAGCTCATTATTACACTGACCTACACCAGAGATAGTGTCACAAACTTTATTTCTCAGAATGAGATGTAAGATGATGTGTCTAGTGTTCAATAAGAAACTTAAGCATGACCAAATGTAGATGCCTATATAGTGTAAAAGGGTCTGTAAAAATAAAACACAATATCAACAACTTTATGGACACTGACCCTTTTCTATTCCAACATGACTGTGTCCCAGTGTACATAGCAAGCTCCATAAAGGCATGGTTGGATGAGTTCGGTTCGTATGAGTTGGGAGCTTGACCGGCCCGCACAGAGCCCTGACCTCAACCAAATCCAATATGGAACAGAGATTGTGAGCCAGGCCTTCTCGCCTAATATCAGTGCTTGCTCTCTACATAATGAATGGACTCAAATTCCCCCAGAAACATTCCAAAGTCTTGTGGAAAGCCTTCCAAGAAGAGTGGAGCTGTTATAGTTGCAAAGAGGGCACCCACTCCATATAAAAGTCCAGGTATTCGAATGTCATTAAAGCCCCTGTTGGTGTAATGGTCAGGGGCCCCAATACTTCTGTAAATACAGTGTATGAGACTACAGATTCTTAGAAACTTCTATAAAAAGCCCTAAAAGCAGCTTTGTTTTTCAACCCACTGAATATGACCTTTGACTCAACTGCCTAGTAAGTTTCATATGTAATGAATGAGTCATGAGAATGACTAATGCAACAGCAATGTTCATATCTACATGAATGTTGACAATATTAAACAGACACAATGTTTTTCTATTATTCCTGGTTTCTCTTATGTGATTCTTACAGTAACAAACATTTTGAGCAGCGAGTTACCCCGGACAAGCAGAACTGAGGGGGATGGTCTGAAGTCTCCTTCCTGCACTCCACCCAGCCACCACAGGACCTCCACTGGGTTAGGGGGCCCAACAGCTGCACATGTCAGGTTAAATGGAGCCCCAGGAAATGTGGCTACATCCTCAGGTTCTTCTATAAAGTGGGGCACTCCTGAAAACATAGTCAAAATAAATTATGAAAACTGGCTGAATGAATGCTTGTTAAGAATCATTCTCTCTCTCTAGCTGGTGACATTGTTGGTGGTCTACCAGGTTTTGCACGGTTGTTATGAGTCCCATCTTTTGCTGTTTTGTAGTGTCATTTTAGGAACAATGTTTGACATTGGCCTCTTGGCATTGGCCATCTTTATTAATATGGGAGAAAAATGTGTGAGCTAAGGTGTGTGTGTAACTGCTTCACACATTTCTGTCTCACCTGCCTGTAAATGTGTTAATAACACATGAAAGAAGAGGAAAACATGGGACCATGCAAAACTTGGTAAACCACCAAACAGCACTTAAAGCTTTCACCTTTGAGTAATGAGAAACTCAAGCTCTACTATTACTTTCAATCTGAAAAAAAACCACAGATGTTTCTCTTTTACACTGGGAACATGAAATTGTTACTGAGAAAAAACAATAAGAATGTTTGCCCTAGAATATTGAAATCTGAGGTGTAGTGTTTACTATAATAGTTAATGGCATGATGCCAGTAAAAAACTCTCTACGGTTCCCCAAATAATCAAATGTCTTACAACAAGAACTAATAAAAACATCCCAGATTTCTTTGACAAGTTAAAAGGAAATCTTTCCCAAAAGAATGGAAGCTACAGTTAAAGTACAGTGTGGAATCACTAAGTACTGATTAAATGTGATATATCACATATATCAAATGTATATAGCGAATGTTTTTTGTTACATATGTTTTCTGCTTTTGATGATGCATGTTAAATCGTTTTTACTTACGGGCCGTTTTGCCAAGAAATTAAAAGGTGATTTCTGACTTTTGCAAAGCACTGTATATTACTACACTATAAGGACTCTCAGCTAGGGCTCAGTTCCACACGTTTCAGCAGCAGGTAACAGCAGTGACACTGATGGTGACACTACCTTCTACTGTGATCCAGGCTGGCTCAGATGAGATGACAGTGCCATGAAATTCAACCTCACACCAGTATTTCCCAGCATCCTCCTGCTGAACTGACTTCACACTGAAAGATAATGTAACAACACAGCAAACTTGACTTACACATGGAAACAAAGAGAACAGTGATACATGAGACACACAGACATTTACATACATAAGACAGCAGTGATGGTCAACAAATGAAAAAAGGGTCATCTAAAAATATCTGGAACTGTACCGGAGGGATGAGCACCATTCCCTTGATAGACATTCCTTCAACTGGGTTTGTGGTGATGATGGTGGATGGACTGCTGTTTTTTACGTCCACATCACACTGATGCATAAAAAATCACCCACACTGAATGTTTTGACAACACTTTCTGATTCTATGTAGTGATGCCCTTCCCATAGACCTACATACTGAGGTCACATAATGGGCACAAATAAATTAATAGTACACTAATAAAATAGTATACCGGTGTGGAACAAAAAAGCTCTCCTTTTGTTCTGTTCTTTATTAAAATTGCTCATTATTTTTTACCTGCGTGTTTTAATTATACTAATATCACACCATGATATTGATGTTGTACTGACAATTGAAGGTCTCTCCATTACTGAACTTGGAAGCTGTTCACAAGAAAGAAGCCAGTTTTTAAGAGTGAAAGGTTTTCCAGATTAACATTCACTTCTTGAATAGAAGCATCTCTGATGCCAAGCAGTTTATAAAATTTCCATATTTTTCTCACATTATTCAGGACATGACAGTTGTATGCCATGCATGTCATTTGCTGGATGCTCTAGATTGTTTATATGGAACAGTTCAAAATACATAAAAAAGTAAATATATAGTAAAGTTTACTTTCTACAAATCTGATTTCAATTTTCAGACATTATTTTAGCGTAAAGTGCCAGTCTGCACATGGTCATCAATGATTCTTAATGCAAGATTAAATATTTTGGGGAATATTAAATTGTAATACTGTATTTGTTCAGGATTGCCAAGCACTACTAGACGGTTAAAGTAGTGCAAGCAAATGTAGAACCTCGATCTCAGTTCCAGACTCTGAAGAAAAGTACCACA
Source organism: Brachypetersius altus (assembly GCA_037974465.1). Classification (NCBI taxonomy): domain Eukaryota; kingdom Metazoa; phylum Chordata; class Actinopteri; order Characiformes; family Alestidae; genus Brachypetersius; species Brachypetersius altus. The sequence goes on from JBBPDB010000001.1 coordinate 28,908,421, forward strand.
GTACCACTGAAGAAAACATACAGAGCAAGTCACTGTTTGTGTTTCCTACTGATATTCTCAGGACCTGTAGTCTCAGACCCAGACTGATCATGATGGACAGCCATGGGTCTGAGAAACAGCCCACCAGCTTTAGCACGTCAGCACTCGTGCCAGGGATTAGCATTTAGCCACGCATGCTTGTGTTCCTAACAGCCTCTGCATTACTCATAGATGGCTCAACATGTGTTGGTCATCTCAAAAAGAGGACCAGACCTGCTGGTCAGCATAAAGATTCTGGAGATCAGCTTTCCATTGTTAATCTTTGTGGTTTTCTGCTTGGTGTATGACTTCGACTTACTGAAGCACTCTTCAAAAGCAAATGTTATCTGATGGTTCAGGATGAGGGAGTTTGCTTTTATCACACCACCGTGCTTGAGTTGTCTAAATCGTTTGTGTTTGAATTTAGGTGCTAAAAAGAAGAAAAGTTCTCAAGGTAGACCCCTACTGTGAGATTTTATTTACAGGCTGAGCTGAGCGAAGGCTACAATAAAGCTGATTAACCAGCAGCACCCCCTCTCCATTCTACACTCTGAATCTTTCGCTGAATCTCTATAAATCTCCAACTTCGAAATGCAGTAGAGAGAAAGAAACTTGGAGACATCTGCCTTTTTCCTTAAACTTGAATCTATTATGAAGAATTATATATAAACAACTGAACATTTTCTGTCTTCTGAAATGAACGGATATGAATACGCTTTTCTGTTGTTAAATAATAATCAGAAAGATTACTTTCGCCCCATGATGGTGACCACACAGATTTAATGCTGACTCGATTAAGCTATGAAAGATGTTTTGAGAATCATGTGTGTGCCAATGTCCATGGTCATATCAGGTACAGCAGTAAAAAGTAAAACATTTAACGGCTTGATAGACACAGTGTACAGGAAGATGATGTCACAGTGGAAGTTCTACGACTGTGATTGAGCCATTAAACACTAGTTAAAGTATCTTGGGTCTCCAGACCCGACCTTATTCTGTAACCTGATCCCTGTGGAAAAGCAGCAGCTCAGAAACAGTCCTACCTGTGAAAGGTCTCCCAGTGATGGGCGTCGAGATTGATGTACATCTGATCTGTACTGAACAGCTTTTCCCCGTCTTTCATCCATACAATCTCCGGCTCATTCAGACCCTCGATGGCACAACCCAGGTGGGCCATGTTACCCTGGGTTACAGTGAGGTTGGCAGGGTTCTTGGTGAACTTTAGCCCTGTTATGACAGACCACACAGTACAAATTGAACCATCATGACATTAGGTAAAAACAAGGTGCTCAATAGAGTCAAATAGTCTCTAAACACTTGTTCAAAATGCACGGAATGATTTTCCTTTATTGACACCGAATAACAGACAGGGCACCTAAACATTTGTTGCAAAAGTTGTGCAATTTGTGCCATTTGTGCACAATTCCTGCAGCTCAAATATCTTCTGTACCCAATTCTGTGGTCTCCATTGTGCCTGGGCCACAACACAGAGATTTTCCAGCGTCCATGTTCTGACTCAGGCCAGCAAGTGGCAGAAGGATGAAGGCTCTCTAGTGTGGCAGCAGACTACAGCTGGCCTCAGATGTGCAGTAGCAACAGCCCAAACATCCTGATCAATGCCCACATTCATTAGCTATGTGAGGACGGATCGGGGAACTATTGGAGGAAAAACTCAAAGTGTTTGATCAAGAAACAAACACTTAAAAAACATAAATAAACAACTTTTGTATAAAACCAAGCACTTTGTTTTCAGTCTCGCAAACACTTACTGAAGTTGAAGCAAGCACCATATCTATCAATTAAACAACAAAAACACTGGTTAGTGGTTACCCTTCTACATCTTTATACTCCATTATACTCATGTCTGTCCATCATGGGGTGTTCATACCGCTAGGTTATTTTATAAACCTGTAATTTCCTATGTCTAAAGACACTCCCTAATGGAGATACAAGTTTAGTAAGCTTGTTTATCTGGTTCTAAAAGGCTCTTTGTCCTGTCTAGTGTCATTGTCCTGCCTAGTTTGGACACTGAATAAATTATACGAATAGAAAACAGAAAAGAAGCCCAATTAGACATCAACTTGGAGAAAGTTACAGAGAAAAATCGTTATATGACTATTAAAGGTTCATTCGGAAATTTCGACTAAACTTACCGTGGATTCGTTCAGCCAAGAGTACAAGTATGATCCAAAGGTAAGTCCCCATTATTGCTGCATCCTCTAAAAAGCACTAAACACAACTTTCTCCCGCTGTTGTAGCTGGATTGATTTGCTATCTGAAGAAAATGTTCCTTAGATCCACCGCACCTGCTCCAGCACAGCAGACAGCGCCCAGACTGAAAGCTCTCATCTCGGAGAAACAGCTTCCCAAACCAGGAATAAAACCCATAAGCGTATCTCTTCCATCCGTTCAAACTTTCAAACAGGGCAGACTTTCGCTAATACAACTGCCCGTTTTTCCGAGAGAAGTGTTTTCATTCCTCGAGGACAAGTGCACACTGATACACTGTAACGCCCCCTCGTGACAATGTAACAGAACAACACGCGTGTGTGGGGACTGGAGGATCGACCTCCAACTTCCCAGTTTCTAGTAGTCAAGTAGGTTGATTGTCATTTTAACTGAGCACACAGTACACAGTGAAAAAAAAACAACGTTCCAGGACCATAACGCAACACAAAAACAGAACTAGATGACTACAAGACCACAAGGGCAGGCACCTACAATGATAGACTCTCTGTATAATACACTTTAAATCCAATACATTTTTTAAGACTTTCCATCTAATTTATTTCAGTCAGTTGTACAGCAAACTTCCCAGCTATCTAGCTATAGCAACTTAATTTCTTCGTTTCTACTCAACAAACAACCTACTCCCACCACAGACCCCTCTTTAAGTTGTGTCTAATTACAGTAATTAATTCTATTAGAGGTAGACAACAATTAGATTTTTTGTATATTTATTTATATTTCAATGTAGAAATGCACATATCAGTAAAATACAACTTATATTTTATTTTCCGAACATCTATATTATATTTTTGATATGTAAAACAAAGTAAAGCAAATATTTACTTTATATGTTTTAGATCAATACTTTTAGAATACTTTCTCATTAAATGTAATCTCTGAAATAAACACCCTTAATACTTAAATCAAGAATTAAAAGCACAATATATAATAAAAATTGTAAATACATCCAATAAAAATCTGTAGAAAAACTCAATATGAAATACACTATGCTATAAACACAAATGCTGGGTATAAATCCTACAGATAAGTTGCTTACAAATAATAATAATACATTTTATTTATTAAAAGGCGCCTTTCTGGCACACAAGGACACCATACATTAAAACAAGTGCTACAAACCGTAAAGAAAAAATAAAATAAAACTATAATAACAACAACAACAACAACAACAACAACAACAACAACAACAACAACAACAATAATAATAATAATAATAATAAT
>JBBPDB010000001.1:28913527-28930293 GCA_037974465.1 Brachypetersius altus
CGTAAATTGTAAATTCATGTGATTTTTTTTTTTCTTCTAGTTTTTAGCACTGCTGTTGTTTAGTGCTACTGATTTTAGCTCATTACTTTACAACTCAGAATTGGAACTAAATTTAAAATCCGGACTGAGCATAAATGTCAAAAAGCTCAGGTGCTTATCTTCTACCCATTGGTTGACTCAGATCCCCCGAGTGCAATATCCTTACCGTGTCCTCGTACCATGTGCTCTGCGTGTTTGTTTTTTGACGTGATGCCTCGCTTGCCGTTGGGGTGATATACTGGGACATCCTGGTGCGGCGCGGACTATAACGCTGCATCCTAGAGTTGGGTGGAGGCCTGAGCCTGAAACAGGATCTTACTTAGCATGCATCCTGATACTTGTGGCTTCAGACGAACGGTTTTGTGCGTGTGTGTGCCTGCAGGCAGACATGGCTGCATGCCCATTGCAAGTTTGTGTGGGCGTATTATGGTCGGGTGTTCCACAACTGATCTTATTCCTGATCTTCTGACTACGACTCACAAGTAAACACGCCAGTTAGGGCTGCCAATATAATGTATATTTGGAGAATTAAGGAAAACGATTTCACATGGGTCCTGGATTAGTTTTTCACAGACCTGACAGGACTATTGGCCCTGCTGTGAAACAGTGGAACCATCCCAATCAAGCCTAATCAGTCTTGTAGGTTAATTTAATTCGTAGTTATTAACCTTTTCCGCAGCGATTGCGTGTGCAGCCTCTGATGAGCCTTTAGATCCCACTGGCAGCTACTTGTCATCAGTATGACAATGAGCAAATCCCTAATTCTCCCTAAAACAAGAAACACTTTTTGGTTTGGATCCCAGTCACTTTAATCAGGCCCATGCAGGTGAAAGAACAGGTGTCAAATCCCAGCATGATGGGATACTTCCACATGAATATTCTTACCCAGATTATTACTCATTATATGATGGAGTTTTGTGTCTGTTCTTGCCAAATATGTTATATTTTTCAGTACGCACGAAAGAAAGGCTTAGACTTTGCAGTTGCTGGCTTAGTGTTTACCTCTGTTTGTGATAAGACAGTGCCAAGGAGCCAGAACACACCATGCTAGACAGAAATCTACTGAAAAAAAAAAGGATCCTCTAGGTTGAACTGACTTTAGTACAAGACACTACTGGCTGAAAAGAGGATTTTGGTGTAGTCACTCATTTTTCAAATTGAAATTCCTATATGTGTACCTTTTTAATTTTTTTTAGCTTTAAAATAGCTGTTATTAAAATTTCAAAACTCAACAGGAGTGTTTATTTAAGCATGTTTGGATTACTGTCCGCTTCTGTCTGTGTTTTTCAAAATTGAGCAATATTAATGAAGGCTTAGCTCCTCCCACACATTGTCATATATTCCTGAAATGCTTATTTCCTGTTTTACAAAAATACCCATTTATTTCCATTTTATTTTAACTAATGGCAATGTTCTCACAATTGACACAGTTTCTAGAATGTCATGACATTTAAAATGTTCATTCTTTCCCATATTCTAAATGGTTTACAGAAGGATTTCTTACTCATAGCTGGAATAATGTAGTTTTGTACTAGAAAATGTATACAAATGTATGTGTAAGTAAACATTTTTATAAGTAAAAATATTCTTCTTGCTTTTAATATAAAAAAACCCCTCAAGTATGCTACTCTCAAAGATTCATTGTGATTACAAAATGATCCTGTTCACCTGTAGTTTCTCACCTAAATGAACAGGAGAAGTGGAAATACTGTAAAAATGTGACATAGCTCCATGGTTATGGATCTAGTGATTGTTCTCCAACTAATTATATAGTCGCAACAGTGATCCAGAATTAAGTTTCATGCTTGTGAAATTGTGTTTGAATGTGCTATTATACATTCTGTGTCCCTGCTGCTTTTATTTGTCTACCGTTGTTTGGGATGAGCTTACTGCCGTGGGCTGGGTTGTGTTATTACAGCTCTGTGATGTGGTGCTAGATTGTTTTCTGACATGGGTAAAATGTTCTTTTGCAGTCCAAATTCAAAGCACTCACACAAGTCCATCATAACAAACAGGGCAGGTTTCCTATGGAGTTGAATTGCTATTCCTCACAAGGAGGGCGGAAGAAAAGGCTACAGTCTCAACAAGCTTTGTTCTTAGCAGGTGGATCGACCTTTGACTTAGCCTTTGGTCCCCCACCCTCTGTGCTAGCCTCCCAGGCAGGAAATGTACTGTTTAGTCCCGTCAGCTCTGGTCTGCCAACCGCAGCTTATGGTGGCAAGCAGCGGCCGTGGTGTGGTCTTCTGTCCTTTGGCTTTTCCGCCAGCCACCCACCAAACCCGAGCTCCTCTTCCTCCGCGCTTTGCCTCATAGAGGGCAAGAGGCGCATTTGCAGCTCTTTTGCGGCTTCCTTGTGGGTCCCATTGAAGTTCAAAATCCTTAGAATTGAGTGCCGTGTGGCCTAACAGGCTAGCCCTCTGCCTAAGTGGGTGGTCCCCCGGCGCAAAATCGCAGGCACACAGATAGAGGGATTCCATAGGCCGTCCTCCTTTGTCTTGCTATGTTGGTTTAAGGAATAGACCCAGGGTGGGCACTGCTTAACCGAAGCAGGCTACTTACTATGATCTGCCACCAAGGAAAAAAAATTCTCACACAAACATTCAAAAACAAAAGCACCAAACCCCAATACAGGCGTGTGTGTTTGAGGTTTTATTTCATCACTTTCTCATTTGATCATATTACTAATAGGGAAAAATGGTTTGCATTGAAGTGAATTGAACTGAACTGAGAATTAATTACCAGAATGGTGGATCAAGTCCCTCTTATCCGGGCCTATGTACGACACTGGTTCCCTCTCAGAAGGATTTTGTTTCCGTTCGCTTTTCATTGCTGAGAAAGCCTGCTATTTTACTGCAGTGCGTCTAATCAGATTTTGTCAGAACTTGCTCTTCTGTTTTCTTTAGCTTTGTTTATTATTCTTTTCTTTTCTTTTATTTAGTTGAACTGATGTTCATGCGATGCGAACTACCCTGCCACCCAGTTGCGGGATTCCAGCAGACCTAGTGATGGCCCATGAAGCTGAGAGGAAAACAAACAGGGCCAGCTTTGGTGTGAACCACACATGCTTAGGAACAGTTTGAACAGGGAGCAATTCAAACGGTCACTCCTGTGGCCTGTGTTCAAACATCAAGTGGTAATGAGGACTGAGTGCCTGGTCCTGTTGCCCTGGCCTCATTTCAATCTTTATTCCTCCTCTCAAAGACACTTTCAGGCCTTTGGGTGTCTTTCACAGGTTGCTTAACCTTATTTTATCATTTTGAGATGTGCTTTGTTAAATTGATGGTAAATGTGTTTATTTAGAAGAATAACATAAAGAAGCTCTTACACACTTAAAACATGTGGAACATCAAGACAGGTTAAAATATTTGTCCTTCTGAAAGAGAAGACATTTTCATTGTGTATGTGTGTGGGAATCATTCCCCGATTTGACTTTGTAGTTTAAAGGCGGCCATATTCTACAGTTTTCTTAAGGTCTTATCATTGCTTTCCTTAAGGTCCAATTTGTGTAAGTTCACGTAGCAAAAAAACCTCACCTTGTCCTTTAGAATTAAACAGTTTTATTACTGCAAGCCTGATGTATGTAAAGGGGAACTGTCTGATTGGCTGTCCTGTAGTGAGACTCTTCAATTGTTTTAGCATTAATGGGTGGAACTAAGCAGCTGAAGGCTGTTATGTACTGATTGTTAAACATGATATTAAAACCACCTGCCCATATTGTGTAGCCCCCCCCCCCCACCATGTTTGCAGCAGATCCTTTAAGTCCTGTACATTAAAGTGTTGCCTCAGTGGATTGGACTAGTTTGTCAAACACATCATGTGGACACTGGATTAAAATCTGGGGAATTTGGAGGCGTCAGTGCCGTAGAACTTCTGTCATGTTCTTCAAACCATCCCTGAGTAGTTTTGCAGTGTGGTAGAGTGTATTGTCCTGCTGAAAGAGGCCACTACCAGTTGAGGGGAATTTAGTTTTACCATGAAGGGGTGTTCTTGGTCTGCAGCAATGTTTAGGTAGATCCACATGAATGTAGGGACCCAAGGTTTCCAAGCAGAACGCTGCCTGGAGAATCACACTGCATCCAGCAGTTTTTGGTGGGGCATAGCCAACAACAACATGCAATTTGTGCTACAATAGCTTCTCTGTGGGTCTGGACCAGACAGGCTAGGCTTTGCTTTCCCTGTCTGATTCCTTAGACCTCTTTTGGTAGGTACAAGACCTGCTGTTTTGGAGTTGCTCTGATCCACTCACAATTTGACCCATGTCACATGTTTCCTGTTGCCCACTTTTACTATTTCCAACACATCAAACTTGAGAACTGACTGTTTGTATACTGCATAATATATTACACCCCTTTAATGAGATCAACATTCATTCATTCACAAAAGTCGTAAATCCACTAAAAGCTCTTCATCACTTTCCTTTGGTGAACAATGTGGACTGTGGAGTAAAAGGTACATTTTAAAAATGTATCGGATTTCCTACTACATCAAACTTTCTTTATTTAAAAAGGAGCAAAATTCAGTGTTCATTGATGGAAACTCTTCAAAGAATAGGTCTGCGAATAACCTAAGTAGATCTACGTGAGGCTGTATTTACTGAAGAGGACATTCTCATGTGGATACTGTTTTACATCAGCTTCTCTCTAAATATTTGCGATGATGTACATCCCTGTGTGCACACAGCACCTCCTACATGCCTTAGCCTCCCACAGTGCCAGCAACTGTAGTGGAGAGCTGGCAATATTTGTATGTCGGGCATATATATATATATATATATTTTTTCTTTAACGAAGCTCATGCATTTCGTGATATTCTTTAGCTGAAAAAGAACCCTGGAACGTTCTAGAGTGTTGACTCTACAGCCTTAGCACTTCAGGCCCCTGCTGTTTAAAGCCGGTTTGTCTGAAGGACAGGTCGAAGCACATGCATCGCTCATCCTTTAGAGAGGGGAAAAAAAGAGAGAAAGAGAGAAGCTCTGTTTGGATTCAGCGCTTGCGCGTCGCGAAAGTTCAACTTTGCAGTGCGTGTTGGAGAAAGGATTTTCAGAACAAAGGAAGATGTGTTTGCCGAGGATCCTTGCACCACTAGCTATGTGTGTGTTTTAGTGTTGGGCTCAAGGCGAGGTGGCATGCACAGTAATAAGTCTGGATTTGTAACCGTTTGACTATTGACTTCCAAAAGCAGGGGTTCAATTTCATTCATACATTGCCTACACTTGCTAGGTTTGATTTGACCAAAGGGCACTAAAATCCTTATTTGCACCTCCATCCGGCAGCCTTTATGTTTGACTCTGTTTCATTTGAGAGCAGTTTTAAGCCTGTGCCCGTGACTTGGTTGGTGAAACTCATAAGGTGATTGAAACAACAAGGAGGTGAGAGGGTGAAACTCTCAGTCGGAGCGTCTCTCGTAAGACAGCTGACCTTGAGTTGACTCCGTCCCACAGCCCCACCTCTCCAGCTCGGCGTCTCTGAGATGACTAATAGCAGCTTCATGGCTTGTGTCACCACCTTGCACCAGTTTCACAACCTTACCTGCCACAATACGGCTTTGTTTTCCCTAGTTTTATACTCTCGGGTTAAAATGCTTTTAATCTTGTGCTTTGAACTCTGTTTTTTTTTTTTTTATTTGGAAAGGAGTGCCCTTCTTTTAGTTTGGCCATGGGGAGGGGGTTCAACATGTAAATCAAAACGCTAAGAATAGAGTTAGAACGTCATGAGGCAGTTATGACAGTTTCGTAACTGAACAGAATGAGCTGTGAGACATAAATGATTGATTTACAAATGCAGAAATCGGTCACATGATGGAAAAAAAAAAAAGCCCATTCATGATGAATGCTTATATGCTAAAGAGCCCATACACTAAATTCTTTGCAGATTAAGTTTCTCTTTGAAGTACATATGTTATGCTTGTGCGGTTTTAGACACCAAAACGGTCATACATTATTTTTGCATGACCTTTCTCCTTTTTTCCACGTTGTAGTATGGAAACATTTTTGTAATTCTCTTTTACATAAGACAAGTTTTCCATGAAATGGGCCCTTTAAGATATCAAGATATATCATATCGCCTATAAATATCCTTCATTATTATGATGATACAATATATGTCTGGCTTTGAATATTCAGCCTATTAAGATATTAAGTTTTAATAATGTACTTACTGAAGTGTACACAGAGACCATTTTCAGATCTGTGTGTTATAAGGGACATTTATGATAAGGTGACTTAATCAGAATAAAGGTCTCCATTGCCTTCCTTTTGCTCCAGTAACTTTACAGCCGTTGCCTTTGGAATAAGAGTGAGGCCTTTCACCCTCCTGTTTTCTCCGTTAACACGCTGCATTAAGCTCATCATCAAATAACTTCTCCTTCTCCCTCCGAAATGTTAGCCAATGCAAATCACAGCTTAGCCAGTATTTACAGAGCCAATTCTGAGGTTACCTTCAGCAGATAAAGTATAGGATCTCTGAATTATTCCCTACTGACTAAAAAAAAGATCTGTTGAAAATGATATTTGTCAAAGTGCTTTAACCGAAACAAGTTTTTTCCTTAAAGCTGTAATCACTTATTTAATGTTACTTGGCTGATACTACGATGCACATCAGTTAATAAGATCTGTTGCATAATTAACTACTTAAAATATCTGTTCTATCAGAGCACATCTGAGTGGCTTCAGTTTTCACCAACCATAAATTAGAACTAGAACTAGTTCTAATTCATTGTTAAACAATTCAAACCTGTTTCCATTCAGAATTAATGAAGTCAATTTAAATGTAATACATTTCTTTTTGAAGAGGCAAATCACAAAACAAATAGCCTGCATGCGATCTTGTTTTACCAGTATACTGTACATAAACACATCCTCCAGTTCCTTAAATTGAAGTTTCTTTGAGATTGAGGTGTTGGGATGTAATATGAGTTCAGTTTGAGAGAAACAATGTTTGGTAAAAATAAGGGAGTTCGATTTAATTCCGTGTCCCAAATGGTAGTGCATCATGTTTGAACTACTCTCTGTACTCTTCCCCCAGCGCACGCAAGGAAGCAACAGACAATTCATTAAATTATGGAACATGGTGTCCAGTGTTTGTCAATGTTAAATACTAAACTGCTTTTTGAAAATGTTTATTCATTCTCAGATATCAAAGTGAGCCTCTGTTTCACTTGCTGTGTTGGATATGATCACATTTGTTACAATGCAGATATGTTTGAGAGCATTAGTAATAAGACTGTTAATCTGTTTATTCGCTTGAAGTCTTCTAACAATGTCGGACTTAAACGACCCAGTTTGTTGCCTTTTTAATTTGGATCGTGATCTGCTTACTAACAGTTTAACTGCTTTTAGTTGTCTGTGTTTTGAATGTTGTTTTAGTGCACTCGTATGTACAACCGCAGTTTGCTCAAGTCAGCAGTGGCTTTACAGCACAATCAAATGTTCAGTTTCAGGGCTTGGCGGTGTAGAATCCTTTTGGAGGATCATTTTCTTCACAAAACTCACTCTCAGGCTGTCATGTTTTAGTGCTGTGGCAGGGGATAGAAGTGCTGCCTGCCTCTCCATACAGCTCATGGCTTTCCCACACCCAAATTAACTGGAACTCGGGAAAATGAGGCACTCATCCTGGTAGATTTGGCAGGTCATTCCGCCTCCCCTCTTAATGCCTGGGGATCAGTGAATCTCGGCCTGTTAGATGCCTCCAAGCTGGATCCATCAAGGGGATCTGAGACGGCACTGCTTCCTCATTTTCCCCCAATCTCAATTCAATTACTGCCACGCCTGCCCTGAGAATGAGATTAGGCCTGCAAGACACGTTTCCCCATCGCATAGAACCCACTCTGCCTATTAGAAATTTCAATCATGCAGGAAACAAAGGGCTATGCACTTCATTCAGACGCTCTCTATGAAGTTAGAGACAATCATTATGAACTTATAAAGGTCTTTGGGATGATTTGCAACCCAAAAAAAATTAACTCTGCTTTGGACATCATAAATTATGTATTTAACCACATTGTTGATATACTGAACATGGGATAGGGACTAGGATTTGTAGGATTTGTATTGTATCTCACAGAACTGAATAATCAGTTACTCAGCCAGATGGACATTTGCAATTTAGAGGATGACTGTTGATTGTTTCTGATTTTTCTTAGAGACTTTGACAGTTCTGAGAAATAACAGTGTGTAAATGTCATCTACGTCATCAATGTCGTAAATGTTCGAAGAATCCATTTTAATGACTGAACTGATTCAAATTTTTAGTACTTTCCTGGTGTGAAAGCAGGTCAGTCAGTCAGTCGGCGTGTTAGCTTTGGATAAAGTGACTGACACTACTAGACTGATCAAACATTTGTTGTTATTTTTGCCGTTTGCTGTCTCCGTTCAGAGAGACAGGTAAACAGTCTTTGCATCTTGGTAACTCGGTTTCTTTTCCGTCGTGACTCATTTCTGGTTGCTTGTAAACGTGAGTGTTATTGACCAGACTAACTGATAGACATCACAGAGCCATAAATGGGTTGTGGTAGTGTTGTAAAGAGACAGATGTGCAGCCTGCGTACTGTAGCTGATTGATGAAACAGTGTATTTGGCCATACAGGGCAGCGAGTCAATAATATCTTTTTGATCCGAGACAAGCCAGGTCCACTCCGTGCCGCACAACAACCCATGACAATCAAAGTACTCAGCAGGCTCTCCCCAGGTGCTGTGTGGCTATCGTGTGAAAAGCGCCTGTTTATCCTTACGGAATCAATTCATGTCTGCGCTTTTGTTTCGAAATCGCAGTCATGGTGTACAATTAAACCTGCTTTAAGTTTCTCTCCAGATTAATGTCCGTATCAAAATTCATAAAGAATCGGTAAGATGAGAAGCCTGAGCTCGCGGATTCACAGGGATTTTGTATGAAGCCCATTTAATCAGGATAACACTGTTATTAATATTCATAAAGTCAGCTGGAATACAAATGACAGACTGAGGAATCGGGAAACTTTTTGCAGCAGAAATGTATTAAATGGAGCTTAAAAAATTAATGAAATTTGGTTTATATTAGACAAAAATGCAAAACCCCGTATTGGTTGATCGTAATTGGGCTTAGACGTTTCTTTTTGAAGACTTCCATCTTTGACGGACATCAAAGGCATTTTCAATGAATGCAATGCATGAATGGTCATTTAAAAGGATTTAAAGACATTACGCTGCAATAATTGTACATGAATAATAAGTAGCCCACCGAGGCAATTAGCTTAAAGTCTACAAGACAGGAAAATGAAGATCATGGGGAGACAGCAGAGGACAAATTGAAATGAGAAAAGTTAGAAATAAAGGATGAAGAGGTTTTAAGAAGGGGAAAGTGTTTTGTTGATTTTGTTGTTTGCAGTGGCCACTGGTTTGTGGCCTTTAGATGTTTGTTATTGATACACTTAAATACTTTGAACTCTGCATTTTTTTTATTTGACATTTTTTCCAGTGGATGCACAAACCCTCTTTATTCCCTATTTGCAATGACTGTAACAGCAGAGACAACAATGTTAATTTTTATGTTTTGAAACCAATAAAACTGGACCACAGCACATAGCACATGTAAATATTTCCATCATTATGAGCGTGGTTTTCAGTCGTCCTCTGTGTGTGCCGATGCTAATGGCTCATTAATCTATCATGAAGAAGCCGCAGATTATGTGGAAATGCAGATGTGATGCTAATTTGCCATCTGGAAAGGCAACAGAAACTCAAAAGAAGCAGGCCTCCCATCACACTCGGCTCAATTGAAACTTTCATTAAACCAGAGGGAGCTCTTTTCTATTTCTCAGTATCAGTTTATTGCAGAATATCAATTTCATTAAGTTCCTCGCGGGTAATTCTCTGAGGAAACAGCGTCAATCAGTGAATCAATCCAAATTTATTTGGTAAAGCGCCCTTTGCAGAGCTCTTTGCAGTGTGCCTCACTGAAAATTATGTGACTATCAAAAGGTCAGGTTTGTATGCTCGGTGTTGTTTTTCCTTTCTCTTTCTCCTCTCTAAAGCTACTTTCTCATGTACGTGATAAAGGATTACGCGACTCCTCAGTCATACCTACCAGCTGAAAAGTCCTCTCCACCTCCTCTGTCTCTGAAACTCCTGTGCGCAGGGCCAGCTCCTGCCCAGAGTCTATCACTGAGATTAATGGAGCCCCATGGTGTCTCGCACAAAAAGCCAGTTGTCCGTTCACGCCTGACTGTGCCTGAGCTGAATAGTGTGTGAGCTGTGTGTGCTGGCTTACAACACAGGGATAACGTTCCACTGGCATCTGCCCCGGGGGTCACCCCCCTCCTGTCTAGCAGCCAACCTCCCAAGAGTGCAGACGCTTAGGTCTCCCCCCCCATTTTCTTTTTTTTTCTTCTACTTTTCCTTTTAGTCGCCCTGTATTTTGTATGCTAATTCTCTCCATTTCCATTTTTTTCTCCTTCACTTTAACCATAAGGTTATAGTTTTGGAATCTTGTCGCATCTTCAGATTTTTGGAGCTTTTTTGTTAACATCCCTTACGTCTATATGACTTGCTGCATGGGTGTATGCTCTTCTATGTGGGAAAGTGAAGGGAGTGGGCAAAGCATGAGCAAGCTCTGTACATCTTTGAATGGGCAGTTCATTACCGTTCTGAAAGAAGATCATAGCGGGTCACGTGTTGTGCTACACTTTATCCTCCAAAAAATGTTCATTTTCAGTTTTATTCACGACTGGTAGATTAGAACATGAGTTATATGGGCCTATTTAGAAAGTTCGGGGATGTCTCTCAGGGATAACAACACAGCCTTGTTTGGCCAGGTTAGAGTTGATAGCTGAGTAAAGCTTCAGTGAGACCCTCATGTCAAACATAATTAGCTTTTCTGTCTTATCAGCTTCACCACTAGAGGGTAGCCCACTCCCGCTGCTGCGCTGGGTGGCACCCAGCAACAGGCTCCTTCTCTGAATGTCGTTGCAGCTCCTAATTGCCTCTAGCCTATTTGTTGCTTGCTTTTGAATTAACTTGCATTTATGGAACGAAATTATCCACCATCAATTACCATGAATTACACCTGAGAAGCTGAACTTTAATTGGTGGTTCCTAACGAGGATCTAATATGGCTAGAGCTGTATTAAATGAGTGTTTACTTTCCTGATAGCTAAAAGCATTAAAACGATTGCACGATGGGATTACGATTTGTTAATTGCCCTCGTTCATTAGTCCTCCATAAACTGTTTGGCAGAGCTCTGGTACACAGTGGAGGGGATAAAGCAAAATCTTGAAGCACAATTTCACTCTGCAAATTAAAGCTGCCTGTCTTGTTTTGCTGTCTATGCTCCAGAGGTTATTAAAGATCGCTCTCCACCCAGCACCCCTGAGATCATATTGACAGGCTATAATTAATACTAACCTTTCTAAGTCTAATGGAACGAGACTGAGTGCCTGTGCCTGTGATGAAAAGCATTTTTTTCTCTGAGAAATTAATCATACCTTCTATATATTTCCAGCTAATCCTAAAGTCAATGAGGAACTGAAACAAAGGCTGCCGTCCCCTGTAAAGCGCCATTGTTCAGAGACCACACCACAACTTGGGTAAAGATGCCTCTCATTGCCTCTCATTTTACATTGTTTGTCAATGGCTTTCTCCCACATGTGACAATTAAGGACGAGTTTTTAATATGTGGGAATGTTTATCAGTGTACATTGCTGCCAGTAATTACCCGCCGTAATGATATCTTGGCGAAGATATGTTTTCTAAATCCAAAATGATGTTACAATGTTTAAAAATCACCTGTTAGTTTAGTTTGTTCATCTTTAGTGGGATGCATTTTAAAACCAGATCCAAACACAGTTTGTTGCTGGAGCTATGGGATATATCTGTACATCATGTTTTCTGTAACTGAGCTGGAACCATTGCAGTACATTGAACAGCACATTTATTTTGCTTTGCACAGATCATTTTTTATTACAGTGCCTCTCACATAAGCCTCTAGAACAATGAAACATTTTTGGTTTTTTGTTAATGTGCCAAAATTGCAATCTTTACCTAATGGTTGCACCATTAAAAAAAAAAAAAAAAAGGAAAAAAATTCAATGAGAGAAATACAGCACTGATAGCATGACATTTTCACTTGGTTATATTTTTTTCCCCATTTTTAATTAAAAAAGGCACATTATAATTAAAACTTCAGACCCCACAGATGAATCATTTATTATTTTATTGTACTATTTATATAAATGTCACGTGTTAGAAAAGCGCACAAGTTACACTGAACATTTTTAAAAATTCTTATTTATTTCCATACAATGAGAAGGGCATCATGTTCTGTCAGCCATGTCATGTCCCCTGTCCTTGTTGGGTCAGAACTCTCTCTTAAGATCTTTAATATGTACCCCTGTACGATCTGTGTTTGATGAATCTGGCCTTACTTTACAAAGCCCCAAAGACTTCACAGTGAAGTTTATCAATACAGTTTATGCTCCATTCTTGCACTGCAGATACTTCATACTTCGCGTGTCCCTCATTTAGCATCATGCTTATCTTTTCCAATGTGTTTTCAGATTTTCTGGTCCAGACTCCAGCCTGGAAATCTCTCAAAGTGAATCAGAGACAGAAGCTCTTGAGGATAAAGGTATTCTGTTAAAAAAAACAAAACAAAACAAAAAAAACAACTAATCAAATATATACATACACACAATATATAATAATTTAACAATAATAATAATAAAAATGTTATGTTATCATTATTATTATTGTTGTTGTTGTTGTTTTTATTATTTTTATTATTATTATTAAATGTTAAATGTATTAAAAATCTGTTCAATTTCTAGAGTTGCTTCTTCTCTTCATTTAAACAGTGTTATCTGTTCTCCATCCGGACCCTGTATTGTGTTTGAGTATTTGTGCAACTCTTTGATTCTTGATTCTTTCCCTTTTCCCACTTAAGCATTTGTCTGTTTTGAGCAAATGGCTCAAGATTTTAAAAAGAGCTTTTTTGTTTGTTCGCTTGCTGTCCCATGTGATACATAAACATTTATTTACAAGTGTAAACCACCTTCAGCCGTCCTGTCAGTCTGCTGTCTAATAACTTTGCCTATGCCATAATGCAGTGGCAGAACCACTATTTAGATAAACTGGTTGGAATGAAGATGAGAGATAAACATCGTATTTACCCACTCTTCACCAAACGCTCCTGATACGCAAATTTATTCTGATGCTCTGCTCAAATATACATTTGGGATGTTGCTGAACCACTTCAAGCCCCTGCCCACTTCCCAGGTTTTCACACACGCCAAGGCAATTACTACTGACGGAACAACAGTTGCCTTTTCATTGTTTTATTGTTTTTATTTATTTTTGTTTATTTCCTATGTGTTTAGCGTGCTAATGAAAATAGACAGGCTTTTAATCAAATACGGCAATTTAATTACCTTTTGTACTATTTATTGTGTGAAAAATGTATTACTCCTCACACTCTGGGTTGAATTTCCTTTTGGTCAGTTCCCATAGGAAATAACCCCGGGCTTCTACACAGTTAGATTAAATGCCTGCTCATCCGTTTGTGGCGAAATGCTGTTTTATACATACGCTTTTACGTGGGTGCAGCTACGTTTGTGAGAACCACCCAGAGAGGAGAGAAAAAAATTTTAGAAGTAACCCAGGTTAAGGAACAATGTATCGAGAAGTCGCGTATTTGCCGTGTGACAAAGGGCTTATATAAATGTGTTTGGCGTTATTATTCATGGTTGAATTTGATGTTTGCACTGGTGAGTCTTACGGAGAATACTAATAACTGTCACCAGCAATCCTGAGACCAGAGCCCTAGCAACAAAGCTATGAGGCAGACCTCCCTGATCTCGACTTCAAAACCTGACCTTTTGCTAAATAATTGTGGCTGCTAAGCTGGAGCTTTTTGGACATCGTGGTTGCAAGGCTGCGGCTCCTGCATCACATTGCATTTATTAATGCGAATTACTCCCCCTTTTTTCTTTCCTTTTTTTTCTAGAGAGCCCGTGCTTTTGAAGCACTGATATGCTTTAAGTAGTCCATGTTTGAATTTGACTCAATTTGAATTGCATTGATGTCGAAACGATTTATGTATATTTTATAATCGTGGAGAGACAGGCCGTTTTTTTTCTTTTCCTGTGAAGCACTTGACCTGAGCAGCCCCATCAATTGTCCCATGATTTGAAATGGGTATGAAGAGATTTTAAAAATTCATATATGATTGTAGGTTTGTAAGTAAACAGGAATCTATACGCACTGTGTTTTGCTCACTATTTTTACATCACCTTTAATCAGAGTCCCGACTGCTTTGACAATTACAGCAAGCGAAATTGATTCAGATGTGATAATGGCTGCTGTATTGGTTTTGGTGGAGTGTGAATAGTGAGGTTTTGGTGGAGAGGCGGTGAAAAACAGAGGGAGAGAGAGAAGGAGAGAGAGGGGGCCGGCCCTCACCGGGGAACAGAGTGAGTGCTCAGAAAGGCTGCCAGCGAGACAGGCCTCGGTGTTTGTCTCGTAGCCTGTGACTCTGGCCCTGAGCGCTACAGAAACATTGACAGAGGACCATGCTTCCCCCCTCCTGCCTGTCACTCAGCCTGGCTCGCCACATTCCCCCGTGAAAGATGGCCAGACCCAGTTTCCTTTTCAGAGAGCTGACGCAAAGCAGCCCAAAAACCAACAGAGCTGCTTTTCAACTGTCAGACCTTCTTCTCGAAACAGGAGAATGGAAGTCTTACATGTTGCATTTGGCTGTGATGTTTCTCTCTGGACAGTTTAGCTTTTTAATAGGTGACACTTTTCACAAATGTTCTTTAAAATCTCCTTTACACAGCAGTTGAAAGGAAATGAATTATTTTTGTTTAAACAATTCTTTTTCCAAGTATTATTGCTGTTATTTTTATTGGTACACTTACAGGCTTATTTTTCACATAGGACTTAAGACACCAACACTTAGAGAAGTCCCAGTGACTGGACCACCGCCACCGCCACCGCCACCCCCACCAGGCCCAGTTAGCAGAATGGAGGAGGGCAGGCTCTCCCCCCAAAGAGCCCTTACACAGCAAGGACCGGACAGCAGTGCCGTTAAGAAACCTCAGTGCTGTACTCCTCAGCCCACCCCGCCCAGGTCAGCTTTGTGTACAATGTAGAAATGACACTCATGCATGATATGAATCCAAGATCACTGAGCATCCTCCTGCATCTGCATTCATGAAATATCAGTATCAGCAATTGTTTATAAAAATGATTACCATTATACATATGTCTTTTATATGACAGAAATTTAAGACCAACATTTGAATGTTTAGGTGATGCCGGGCTGCTGTGCTGAAATGGAAAATGTATTATTATTTTTACAGCAAAGCCTATTGTGCACTTCCCCATGGTTTTGATCACCACAGAATAATCTCTTTTATTTTGCAACATATAAACGTTTATTTTTGTGTTGTGTGGGCAGGCCCTAAACCAGTGGTACAGATTACAAAGATTGCAGAGAGGGCCCGAGGCTCAAAATGGGTGGGTGGGTGCCGGCGGGCATGACTTGTGGTTGAAGCCGGCAGGGTAAGAATGACAGTAGATTTTGTGGGCACAGGTCAACATTATATGTGGTCAAAGCTCCCTGCTTGTCCGGTACATTGCCCCTTTCTCACACACACGTGTTCAGACAGTCACTTTTACAGTATCATTTCTGATTACAAAAACTTTGAAACATCTCAAACCAGGTTTGGTTTCACCTCTCTGGCCTTTTACATGTAGCTTGAATGTTTAAAGGGCTAATAAATAAACTGCCAGTAGTCTTTTGTCCGTTGTGAGATCATTATAATTAGACCACACAGTAAACATTCTTTAATGAATATATAAAGCATTGCATTTTTAGTGTCTTTTTATTAAGAACTGAATCGAATTCCTGGTTGCAGGGGGGAAGTAATTTACCTGCCAATACACTGCAGTAATACTTTAATATTACCTTAAAGGTCAACTGTATGATTTGTGTAATATCTCCGAGTAAATAAGGCACAGTAATATTCTTGAAAGTTTGAAATTGCATCCCTTGTGTATTTGATAATTGCATGTCAAAATGTGACCATGATTCATTTGTGTTGCTCGAATGGGAGTCTAATAAGAGCACTTCTAATGAATTGTCTTTTTCAGAAGAAGTACAGATGAGGACCATGGGAACTCCAAAGTTAGCAGTGAAACCAAAAGGCAAATCCCAGTCCTAGAAAGAGAGAAGAACATTGCATTCCTGCTGAAGGAGCTGGACTCCCTCAGAGACCTCAATAAGAAGGTAAAGATGTATTTTAGAGGATATTCAGTTGAGTCCACAGACTTTTTAAAATATCAAATGTAGTTCACATTTTGAAACGTATATGTCAACCACTCAGTATGAGTACAGTAGGACTGGCTGGACCCAGGGGGGTTTGTGTGTGTGTGTGTGTGTGTGTGTGTGTGAGAAGTGGAATATACATAATTCTCTATTCACCAACCTAGTCAATTTGCAACAGCTGATTGGGCACATTTCATATGCAATTCCTGTAGTTATAGTAATGCCTTTAGATTTACTTTTTTAATGGAAGCGTATTTATTGTCTGTAAACACCATTTAATTTAACCCACTATTTAGATGGTCTCTATAAGTGGTGCAACGGATCAAAAAATTCACGGATCGGATCCGTTTTCGGATCAGCGAAAAAAAAGACAAGACAAATTAAACTTTTCATTTATTTAAGTATTTTTGCCCATTAAAAACATTCCATGC
>JBBPDB010000001.1:28945222-28965169 GCA_037974465.1 Brachypetersius altus
TGTGTGTCTGTGTGTGTCTGTGTGTGTCTGTGTGTGTCTGTGTGTGTCTGTGTGTGTCTGTGTGTGTCTGTGTCTGTGTGTGTCTGTGTGTCTCTGTGTGTGTCTCTGTGTGTGTCTCTGTGTGTGTATCTATCTCCTGGGCTGGAGGTTGATGTGGGGGTTGAGGATGGGGTTAGGCTGTAGAGGTCAGTTGAAGCAGGCTGTTGTTGAGGGCTCTTGCCCTAGCCCTGAACCACCTGTGTTTGCTCTGCAGCTTTTCTTTCTGAGCACTGACGGCCACACAGTGATCACACATGCCTGCCCCTGTTCCCAAGCTGCTAACATACTAAATCGTTATTGCTGCTTCCTCTAACCCCTCCGAAACCGACCACCCGCCCTTCTGAACTGGACCTTTCTGTCAGGCACACGTGATTATACACACAAAACACTTGTTTTATTAAAGCTGTTGTTACCAAATATAATAATGATTGAGTAATTTGCAGATTATTGTAATGGTTCATGGAGTAATTGTTCTTAAAGATGAGACAGCAAAAACTGACTTTGATGAACAATTTTAAAGATCTGAAAGACTTTATTTGAAAGGAAAACCAAAAATGCTGTTCAAAAAAGTTTGAAAACTCTGCATAAATTTGCATAAATGAAAACTTTAAAATGGGCAGGACCACCATAATCTGTGTGTTACTATACAAGAGACCTGTAGAAGAATTTAGTATTTGCATTATCATCATGCTTGGTTGTAATAAAAATATTTTGTATTTAGTGAGGCTTTATTTAGTGAGTATTTATTTTAACATTGGTTTGTTTGCTCAGGTTTTCCATCCACTACCTTACAGTGACAGTGAAAATCTACATTTGTCCTTTGTGAAAGTATGAAAGACATGTTGGACTCTGTAGAGATGGATGAAGGCTTTTGGGGCTATTTTACCTTGCAACAACAGGAATGGATTTTAAAAATGAGCTTTAATTCAAAACTTCAAATTCAAAACTAAAGTTAAACAATGTCTCGGGCATCACAAAGTGATCATTTCACATAAAACCTCTGAAAGCATTCACTTTTACCTTATTTACTTAAAGATGCAGCAAAAAAACCCAATGTGATTCACGAATGAGCTGCTTAAAATGCCCTGGGAAGGTTTAGTGTTGCATGATTTGCTCACCATGTTTGTGTAGCTCTCAGTGTCAAAGTGTTGCCAGTCATGACTTTTCTCTCTCTGCTTTATTTTCTCATTGACTTTTTCTCCTATGATGCAACACAAACGATACCCAGAGTAACATCAGTATTTGAGTACTGGCACCTGGCACAGCTGAGTATTTGATTGTCCTTGTTCAGCTCTTGTTGACAGGTCTATTGTAAGACACCTTGATTATGCATGAGTTCTGTTGAGATCATTGAGAATAGAGGCTCTTTGTCTAGCATCTGTAGAACAATCAGTGAATGATTTTACTTTATGATCGGAAACGGAGAAGAATGAGCAATGTAGTATGGAAGATGCTGTCAAACTGAAGCACTGCATTTGATGAAGGGAAAAAACTTTATTAATCAAAGGACAGAAAATGCCTCATGTGTTAGGTTATACTTGCATCTAAATTACATTAAAGTTACACAGTTTTACTTGGAATCAAAACCCTTGGTGATTGCTTAGTGTTCTGCATTAAATTGATGCTCGTGTGTGTGTGTGTGTGTGTGTCACTGCTTTTTCTCCCCACTGGGGCAGAAAGGCCATGCTTTGGCGGCCTGCCGCCACTCAGCCCAGCACTGCCCTACCCAGCACCCTCTCCTAAAGGTCGAGACAGTCGCGCTCCTTTCCACGGATTAATCTCTCCAGGTTAATGCGCCACTCGATGGACCTCATTTGGATAATATTATAATGAATGCTGATAAAATACATATGATTAAAAGACTCAGGCTTTGAAGTCGAGCTCTGCTCCCTGTTGGAGAAAAGTACATATTGACTTTAGAGGTTAGCCTCTTTTTGATGTTCTCTTTGACTTGTGAGACCTGCACTCCAGTAATTAGAATGATTGGGCTGCACCAGTGGAAGCCAAAAGCACTTAGGGCAAAGGTGTTTATAGCAGTCACCATACAGCAGCCATGCTGAAACTGAAACATGTTCCTGCTTTTGCCTGCTTTGCAGTGGAACTGAGCAGAAAAAATAAACAGCTTTATTGTATTTACACTGAAATGGGATCTAATTGCATGACTTTTAGAAAGAATGTAGTTAAAAATTGTGATTAGTGCTTTGCTGTCATCATATTAAAACATAAGTATGCTTAATCATTCATTTTTGTTTTGTTGTTTTTCTAGGTATGGTTAAAACTCCAGTTAGCTTTTATATCACATTTCTTGAAGAACTGACCAATAGCAATGGTGCAAAATGGCTCGGAAATGTGTCCTATTGCATTAACTTCATATTACATTAATTTGATCGTTTTCACCACAGTGGGGATATGGTTAATTATGAGGTTTTTGTCAAATATTTCTGGCTAGTATAGTCCTTGTATTGGGATGATTTTGTTATGGGTTTAAGTCCTAGCTTGGAATTTACTCATAGATTGCAAGTTAAGCCCAATATTGTGTCACTCCGCTGTGCAAGATACAGTCCTCTGTTAGAGTGAAGATAAGGCACCGGGAGCCTGATTCACCTTTTCACAACACGGGGAGCCTCGGCTCTATTAAATAACAATACAGCTCTCACTCTAACGCCATAAAGCCATAAAAAGTTCAACACAATTCCAACACTTGCACTAGAGCAACACTGATCTGTGTCTGTGACCACAGCTTTATCAGTGGTAAATGTAATCACCCCTTTACTATTGCTCTGTCTTACAATATACCTCACCCTGCCCTTCCCTTTCTCTCTCCCACTCACATGGTAGACTTAGGGAATTGATTGCAGGCTCTTACAGTAGGCCAGGTTGTTGTGTTTGTTTAGATGACCTCCATTGTCTGTGTGTCCCGTCCCAGCTGTTGAAAGGGTGACGCCAACAATAGATCTGTTTCAACGGCTGGTCATTAGCAGAAGCTTTACTGCTGGTCAGGTTTAAGCACAGAAAGGCAGGGGACCGTGTTTACCCAGCCTTGCCCGCAACACACTGGAGCCTAGGCTTGCCTCTGTCACCCAACATGCTGCCTCTGCGTAGGTGCAGAGTGTGAAGACAATAGAGTGAATTGGATCCCCCTTGGAGTAAGGTCCTCGCTGTGTGTGAGAGGAAGAGAATGAATGAGAGACTCGCTGTGTTTGTTGGGGGGGGGGTGGCTGTAGGCGGAGCATCAAGCAGCTCAGCTGAGTTCTAGTTACCTGCCGCAATAAGCATTTAAAATTAGCTGTTGAGATAAGAGTTGCTTGAATGTAATCAAATTACATACACTAACATAAAATGGTGCCTGTTATCAATCAGTTATTTCTTTTTTGACATGGGTCTCGGTCTTCATCAAATCATAGGTCCAAAGTAAGATTAAACATTTATATACACTGTTAGTAATGATAAACAGTCTTAATATCAACAGAATCTTATAATAGCATTATTTCAAATGACTGTGACCTGATGACAGTGCTGTGTTGGACCACCTCTGGATGATTTAATTTCTAACAGAATCAGAAACTGCAATTAGGTTCATTCATAATGCAAGTGATTTGAAAGTCATGCCATTATGAGGTCTGTGCTCTGGTGTGACCGATTTATTTATCAGCAGCTTCTTTGATTGATTTGCAATTGGTTTCAATTGGTTTCAATTCTTTGATTGGGGAACTAATTTAAAAACAGGAAGACAAGAAAACCCTTTTCCATATGTATGTGTATTATCTTAGAGTTATAAAAAAAAAGGTCTCTGGTCTCTGACATTGCACAGGACTGGACGTCTGATAAATGTCAACTGTGTAACACTTCTATACATTGTATTAAACAGTGCTCTGGTGTTCTGTGTGTAGATCCAGATGGAGTTGGAAGCCACCCAGAGAGAGCGGGATATGGTTGTGGAGCTCAATAGCAAACTAGAGGCGGAGCTCCAATCCCTAAGCAGGTACCATGGGTGGACCATACTTCGGGTGGGCCATCCCACCTTACAGTTCAGACATGGGGCAAACATTCAGTTTACAGCATGCTTTCCTCACATGCTTAAACTAATTCCATAAAACAAACCACTTGATGGAGCAAGCTTGTTATCGAAACAAGCTTGCCTTAAAATGCTACTGCATTTTTTATAAAAGGAGCATAAATCCTGGTAAGTTATATAAAAATCCTACTTGCAGAGTTGGATCTTTTTTAAATACACATCTCTCAAACATTTTTCCCAGTGGAAATAAAGTTACATATACCTGTGACTTCCCTTTCTCTATTACGCTTGCTTGCTCTTCCTTTTATTCTGGGTTTTCTGTTTGCTCTCTCTCTCTCTTGTGCGCTCTCTTGCTCTCGCTCTCGCTCTCACTCCCTGTTTCTCGCACTCTCGTGCGCTCTCTCGCACTCTCTGTTGTTCTCTCCCCTCTCTCTCACTCTCTTACACTCTCACTCTCTCTCTCTCTCTTCTCTCCCCTCTCTCGCACTCTCTTCTCTCTCTCCCTCCTAAAAGAGTCATGTCGTCAAGTGCTCCCCATTTTAACTTCTTAATAAAAGCCCCTCAAGGCACCTCCCATCATCACCATGCCCTTATTAAAGCAGGCAGGAAACATTTATTGAGCTAGCTCAGCATTCCTGTCTAAGAACAGATATTAAATGCTAAAACTAGTTCTCATATGCATTGTGTACTTTGGACTGACAGGAAACACAGCTAAAATAGTCGAGGAAAGTCACTGCCATGATATTCATTATTTGGAAATAGGAAGCATCTTTGAAGAAGTCAGAAGTCTCTCTTCTCCACTCTTAAAAATAAAGGTTCCTAAATGGTTATTGGCTTGGAACCATGGTTCAGGGGGAACAAGCTTTCATTCCTATGGCACTTTCATATTTTTTTGACAAAGATTTTTTTTATTAATTGCAAGGGTCTTCAGGGTACCAAACTGGTTCTTTTGTGCCATGTAACGCTTTTTTAAAACTTTTCTGAAAATGCTCGCAGTGCCTCCTGTGTTCTCTTGCGGACTGTC
This sequence comes from Brachypetersius altus, assembly GCA_037974465.1. Taxonomy (NCBI): domain Eukaryota; kingdom Metazoa; phylum Chordata; class Actinopteri; order Characiformes; family Alestidae; genus Brachypetersius; species Brachypetersius altus. The sequence goes on from JBBPDB010000001.1 coordinate 28,950,301, forward strand.
TGGCCATTTTAAGGGCTGGGATTGTTATTATTGTTTTTGCTGGGGTGTTGGAAACTCCTGAGGTATTGACCACAGACATTTCACCACCGCCTAATGTCAGATTGTTTTGGCCCCTGATGCAACCCAGTGCTTATTTAAGACTTCTGTGCGGGAAGATAGTACATCTCTACAACAGACTCTAGCGATTCTTGTCCAGAATGGGTGTGGTGGAGTGCAGTGAACACTCGCATGCCAAGCTTTTCTGTCAATAAACCCAGGCACTATGTATGATAAACTGTATATCCGTGGTTTATCTGTCAGTCAGTTGGAGCTCAGTGGAAGATACTGTATAAATACGTTTGGCCAATAAACTGGTCTTTCTGGTTTGGGAAGCCGTATCCTGTTACAGATGGAGGAGACGTCCGTCTTCTTCAAGGTTCCTGCATTCGTTTTTGCCTTTGTGTACATTTATGAATTTGTGCCTTCCTGCATGCATGTGTAGGTGTGGGTGTGTATGTGACTATCCATTGGCACATGGGGCAAAACCTCTGAGGGAAGTGTGAAGGGGGGACACCAGTTCCCGCAGTCTGTCCATGCTAGAGGAGGAGAAGACAGACATTGTATTCATCCAAACAATCTGCATTGTGTGAGAGACAGGGGGTGCAGTCCTGCTCCCAGTTCCTATCAATGTGGCTTTGGAGCTGGACCTTTAAAGGGGAGAATCCTCCAGGCCCAACAAAGGCCAGAAGATGGCTGTGTGTGTTTGCTCTCAGGATTGCCCGGCCAGCTCCATTGTGTCTTCTAGGATGACAGACAGTCTGAGTCAGATGAAAGGCCAGCGAACAGACGAGCATCAGCGAGACGGACAGGACAGGCAGAACAGAATGGCGCCGTTTTAGCGGTGCAACGATCAGCGTTGGGTTTTATTTACTCAAAAAAGCGATCTATTCCAAATGACTCATTACTTCTTTTAGATTGTAATATAACAACTAATACTAATTACTTCCTAGAAAGTAATCTCACTGCCCATTAATTTATTTCAACATTACTCTTAAAATCCTTACACATTTAAATTACATAGAAAGTACAAGGGTTCAGTTCAGTTTCAGTTTCAATATTTAATCACCATCATTTGAAAGGCATGTCCTGTATGCCTCTGCTCTGAACAAGACAGGCAGTTATGCTTAATTAAGGTGAATGCCTGGTGCTGTATGAAGATTCAGAAACTTTAGACAGTAGAAACAGTTTAGACAGTTGTCTGGAAATATATCTGTATGAATGAAACATAAAGATCAGTGGACGTTTCCTGAATCATGTGTGGTCGGTTTTGGGAAATGGAGCTCTTTCTTCTTCAGTGCAGGCTTTTAATTCATAAACCAGCATAATTGGATTATTCTACATATTTGTTGTAGAGTTTATAGTGGTGGGTCCCCACACCCTGCTCTTGCACTGCGCTTTCATATGCATAGTATAAATCATGCATTGAGTTAAATCGTGTGCAAATTATTTACAAGGACAGATACAGATCTAATATTTACAAATATTTAACTGCTTAAATTACTATAATGTGTTATTTTATGGCAAATAACTCCCAATATTTGTAATTACACATATTTTAGGTTAGTGCAATGTTCATTATCATTTTTCGCCATCATCACTTTGAATGGTTTTGCTTGGATTAATTTGGCCAATCCAGCCTTCTCACAGAAATACCCACATTACAACCTCTGGAAATTATCAACGTGTAATTTTAACAATAGTGCATTTGTGATTTGTAAATAATGTTTCTAGAGTGTTGAGTTGTAATATATCTGGTAGGTCAATCAGATGGGGAAAAGAATCAGATATACAGCCCATTGTGTTAAACCGTAATATATTTCCTGTTCCTGTTTTAATATTTAATATGTGAATGAGGTGCTAGGTCTGGTTTGTTCCTGTGCACTCTACACTCTCACTTTACTAAAATAAAAAGGGCAAATAAGAGCCCCTTCGAGGAGGTAGAGAGGCATATCTGTAATAGTTTTACATTTCTATATTATTTGAATTAATTTTTTCCCCATAACACCTTTACTGTGCTGTGAACCCTGGGCTGTGGCCACTCCGGCTCCTAAAGGCGGCTCCCTGCAGGTTAAGAACAGCACTGAGGTCAGGGCAAGTTGCTTTAATGGGTTGTCGTTGGCGGCCCTGTGCAGAGGAGGGCAGACTTTGTGTAAGTATAAGGTGCTTTGTTTGAGTGTAAGCCAGTTGCAAAGGGAGTCCAAGCTGGGAAGGACATGGATTAACACCCTGGTCCCCATACAGCCCCGCTCCCCAGAGATCACTCATTATCAGAGAGAGAAACAGCTCTGCCTGTCAACACCTCAGCTCAGCAGACATTAGCCAATATGGTGGCTGTTGTAATACTCTGACATAAGATAAAAAATGGGGGACAAGGTATTATTTGGAGGCTCACAGGCACACAAGAGTGGCGAAGTCTCAGCTTTGTTTAACTTAAGCTCACCGCTCCAAAGGCTGATTAGCTATGGCAGTTATTTAAACTCCAAAATCCATTTTATTCAAAGCTCTGAATTTGAATGTTATCACAACTGTAAAGAAAGTCTCTGATACTTATTACACACTGTTAATAATTACATGTCATATTGGTCGGTATCTGTAGCGGTTAGTTGTGGTAGACAGTGGCTGTTGATTGTATGTATGGTTGAGAAGGTGTGGTCTGAACATACATCGCTGAAGTCTCTCGCACCTCTGGATTTGTTTTGTCTGACATTCTGTGCTGCAAAATACATTTTGTGGATTGTCTGCAATGCTTCTCAGCAAGTGAGCGCCGCTGAGGAGGAAAATATCAGGAAACTAATTCAAAACGCACAGCAGTGCCTCTGCCTTTCCCCCCACCCCAAAACGATCAGTCCCCTATATTTCATTAGCAGGTGGAACACCAGCAGAGAGCACGACTCTAAGTTTGGGTTGCATGTGTGCGAGAAAGCGCTGTGGCGTTTATCAAAGATCTTCAGCACAGTGGAGTGATGTATTGCTGATGAGGAGGGGCTGAAGGTGGGGTATGGTTGCTTGTTGATTTCTGTCCAGTGTAGGTTGCTGTGGATACCCGGCTCCCTCTCGCCGCCTGCACGCGTTTGTTTTGTTGCCGCAGGTACGTCGCTGTTGAAAGGATATTTTACATATCCTTTTTGATAGCATGCTGCAGTAAAGTTAATGGTTAACTCCTCTGCACAGGTAGAGAGGCAGGTTCATTGGGATCCAGCCTCTGTGATTAGTTATCTTATGATTCTGGTTAATGTTTTGCAGAGTGTTCAGACCTGATGTCTTCTGGGCCTTCCAGAAACTAGCGCCACACACACACACACACACACACACACACACACACTCACTCTGTGTAGCAGGCACACAATATCACATTAAAGATCAGCACAAAACAGAAGTTGTGTAAATTGGCCCTATCTGGCTTTGCTTCATCTGACTGTGAAGTGCATGCTAAAAACTTTTTGTTTTAAGTGGACTTTAGCCTTAAGTCCTGCTTGTTAGGAAAAATGTCAGTTGTTCCTGTAAGGGTAGATAAAAGGCTTTATTTTACTGTAATAAATTGAATACAGGTAGAATGTCCATTTTTCTGTCCTCCAATGTATCTCTTTAGTCCTGTGTGGGCCATCAGTCTTTGTGCTTCTCACTCAGACCTCCCTACTAATAAACCAAAAATGCTTGGGAACATTAAAGTGCTATTTAGTTAATTACATATATTGTCTTTTCATATAATACTCATAAGGTGAGTTGAGGTAGAGAGGGAAATGAGGGGTAGTGTGGGTGGGTGTGTGTGTGTGTGTGTGTGGTGGGGGGGGGGTTGGTTTAAGATAAGATAATCCATAGTAAGGCATTGCTCCTCTGCCCTTGTTTGTCACTGTCATTGGACCTTCGTACCCAATATGTTTGCATTTAATTAAACAAAGTACACAACTTTACATCACTTCTTGGCTATCAATATCACATCAGAATCGATTGTCTCTTGCTTTAAAAAAAGGGAAAAAAGGAAAGGAGAAGCATGACACGGAAACCTCCCTGAAACTAATTAGAAGGACAACAGGGCGGATCAGAATGAGTAATATGACATTAAGGCAAAAACACACACAATGATTGGTCTAAGAGACAAAGACCAGTGGCAATCAATCTGGCTTATTCTGTCAGTAAAAGCGCAGCAGCCCTTCTCTGTAGCAGTGGTAGAAAAGCAGAGGCTTAGTTAGTATTGTTGTTTAATTGTGGCCCATTATTTGGTATATTGTTTCCTAGGCTAATATCTAATATGGTGAGGCTTTGTGTGGGGTCTCACCTGGTCAGAGTCCACCTGGCTGGTTATTAATGACATGTACCCTATCATAAAAGACCTTTGAATGGACATGGATAGCAGATGCTGTTTGGACCCTTGACTTTAAAGCAGCTTGCTGTTGCAGTCATTTCATACACAACCATCTCCTTTATATTTCAGCACACATGACACTTTCTAACAGTGCATCCATTATTTTTCATTTATCTGATGAATCACAATGACCTTTTTGGTTTTTGTTGTTTTGTTCATGTCACTATGTAATGATCAAGCGTAGTATGTGGATCAGGTAACTGGTTCAAAGGTAGCCCCACAGCCAACCCCCACCCACCCCACTCCTAGCAGTACCATTATTGGTTCCTCTAATAACAAAGAACGCCTACCTATTTTTCTCAATGCATATTTTTTCAAATAAATTGTGAGTAGGGTTAATTTTTCCAGCACACCCTTTCTAATTTCCCCCAGTATTCTTCTATCTTTTCCATCTCCTTGAAAACTACTTGTGTGGCTCTCACCTGAAGGCTGATGTGGCGCTTGCTGAATCGTAATGTATTCCACTGCCATTCTGCTGTTATTACCCCCTAGATATTGTCTCATGTACCGACATTCCATTTCAATATTGGATGTGTCTGTATGCGCAGGGTGTTGATATAGAGTTGCCATTTCTCACCTGCAGGTAAACTGGGAGTGTGCTCTCATTGTATGGGTCAAGATGTGTGTTTGTGTAAGGAACTTGGCCATTGATATTTCACTTTTTGTGCAGTTAAAGAAGAGCCAGGGTAAACCTGTTGGCATGCTGTTAGTCAAATATAACTGCTTATGCTTTGATTTACTCTTCTTTTTTTCTTTTTTTTGTGGAATACTTTATTCGCTATGCTTCAACTGTATTGATGGAATGAACTGAATCCTTGGCCAATAATAATGGCTGGTTCTTGGGGTGGGGTTTAACAGCAATATTAGCCAATATTTATTTATATATTTTTTTAACATGAAGCTCACACTGTGTAGGTTAAATAAACACAATAAGCACCCTATCACCCTATCATTTCCAGTATACTCCATTAGCCGTAGTTGCAACATAAATAACAGTATTTGCTTTTTAATGGGCCAGGTGTTAACGACTGGGTATTTAGCACAATGAATCACGCATTGCTACAGCCTTTAGATGAAGCATTTCCAATGCAGTGTAGGGCCTCTTACCTGCCTCATGTTATTTGTCCTAAAGCTGCAAAAGAGTTCACATGATGCATATAGTAATAAAATGTCAAATTGTTGATTCCATGTTTGGAGCATGCATCCCTAATTATAATAATACATATTTTGATGGTTTCTATATGACTTTCAATGTGTTAAATTACTCGATTGTACACATTCGAATATGCTACTTGCACTGATTTTACTTTTTTTTTTTTTTTTGTCAATTTTCTGCCCAAAATGAAATATCAGCACTGACTCTAATCCTTAACCTGGTCACTGTTTGTGTTTTTCTAATCTAAGTGCATTAATTGATCAGTGACAGTAGTTCCAAAATAGGGTAAGAGATGTGTTATCTATACAGTTTCACATTTTGCTGTACTGCTTTAAACATTCCATAACTCTACATCCATCCATAGCAGCGAGCTTAGTGTGTTTTAATTCCTCTTTCTTGGTTCCAATGTTTAGAGTTTGAATGACGGTTTACGGAGAGAGTTTTGAGGCCATAATTTAATCAGAGCTCTTTCAAATCAAATGATTTTTTTTCTCGTAGTGCACAACAGAAAAATGAACTCGGCTGGAAGGAGCATGCCAGGCCATTCTCTCCTACCTGTGATAAGGACAGCTCTGCAGCTCCACCCCAAACCCTGTTGAGCCGCCTACAGCAGCTGACCTCAGAGCTCCAGAGTACGCAGACCCAGCTGCATCTGGCTCAGGAAGCTGAGAGCGACGCCACAATGAAAATGCAGAAGTAAGTAGAGCCATCAGTGCACCAAGCACTTCATAATGAGAATGTGCTTTTTCAGCTCACTATAGAAAAACCCCTACCTCAAATTAATTTGTACTGTTGGTAATCTCCTAATAGTTCATAGATAAATAAATTAATCCGAGATCTACAAGGGTTTCAGTTTGCCCAGCATAACAGTAACACAATCAATGTTTGTAACTGTGCTAAGATTTTTTTAAGGAATCTTTTCATTTACGATGGATGAAAGACAACCAAAAAAAAACCCCTAACTTCCACATTAGAGAGAAGCTGCTAAAAAAAGAAAAGTACATGAATTTAAATGATTAACCATCATGTGGAACTCATTTAGAACTATTTACTGCTTGCTTACTTCTGTTTCCTAAAATAACTCTTTTATTGCACCTGTAAACTTGTAGATTGTACTGTTCTGGCTTCCAACTAGCTTCTGGGAGCCCATCCCATGACATGGCCCTCTCTCTTTCTCTTTCTCACTCCTCTCCCGCACACCAGGGCTCCCTTCGCAATGCAAACACGTCTTGCCCTGCTGATCTTTTTACATGATGAATTAACTAACCAGGGGGTTGGGATGCAAAGCTGGGGGGTGCTCAAAACCTTGAGAGATACCCCATCACCCACCATCAGCATGAGAGGCCAGAAAAAGAGGGAACTTTTATCATTGTGTTTGAAGGGGCGGGGGTCCTGAAATTGTTCTTTTTTTTCTGTGAAAACTTCACACAGAGGAGATTCAGTAACATGGGACTTTAGACCCCTTGATGTCCTCTGCCGTGCCCAACCCCAGTGTCCCATTTTCATTATTGTGCATATTGATCAATTTCTGAAATGATGATTGAAAGCATTGCTTAAAAATCATTCAAAGCAAAATCTTTGGATCTTTACGGTTCAATGTTGCTTGCACATAGTTGTTGTTCAGCACAACATGAAATTAGAAAGTTGAAGAGTAGGGCAGTAATCCTTGTACTTCTGCCTCTATTCTCTTCACATACAGTACCATAGATTTTACATATGACGGAATGAACTATGCAGTGTCCTACTGAAGTAGTTTTTTATTTTACCACTCTGTTTGAGCCACTTACCCTACCATGTCCACAGTGCAAGGTTCAGCTGTGTGTGAATCGCAGTTGCTGCTGTGCGAGGAACACCACTGTGCTGTGCCATGTTACTGGAAGAAGAAACAAGTGAGTTCCTCGCATTCTGAGAACCATCATGTTATTTATTTCCCTGAAGCCTGAATCAGCGCCAGCGTTGAGGCTTAAGCCTTCTCTCTGCCAGACGCTGTGTAGTGGCCACACTCGGGACTAGACCCTTCCCCCTTTTTTCCCCAACCACAGTTTGTTTGCCAGAGAAGGGGCCTGAGGGTGGGGGTTCGGCTGTAGCAGGACCGTCGCAGGGTGGAGGTGATGGCTTTTTTGGAAAAGGGAATCAGAGACAGACAGGAGCAGCGTTAGTGTGTGGGGCAGACAGTGGGATAGGGCAGGGGATATGAACTGCTCACACCTGAACGCTAGCTGACACTCAGATGGATACCCCGTGGTCACTGGACTTTGGGCGGCTGTGGGAAGCAGCTCTGACGTGGGCATCGTCACACAGCAGTGAGAAGAATGCAGGGCTGAAGCGGGTGGGCCTCGGCCCCTTCAGCACGTTATGCTGGGAGGAGGAAGCCCTGAGCAGGCCCAGAATGTGGCACCTGAGTGTTGGGCCTACAGCCCCCATTGATGGAGGGGCTGAGCTGAAAGTCTAATGACCTACTGAATCAAACTTGGCCATGAGAAACACACAAAGACCCCTTTCATCGGCTGGGCAACCCACAAATTCACTGTGGCTGATTCTTCCCATCAGCCCTTGGGCTTGCAAGCTGCTGTGGATGTCTACCTTTGCCTGGCATGACTGGTGCTGACCCTCCATTGGCCTGTTGTTGCCACCTCTTTGCTTACTCTTCTTCTGATCTATCACAGTGCCCACACTTGTCTCTGTTACTGTAGTGATGTGAGTGTTTTGTCGTTCAGGTAGCAGTGAGAACGTCTCTGTAGAAACACTGGTACTTCTGCTACAGAAAAAACAATGCTCTTTTGAGATTTATGCAAGGTCGCTGTTTACTCTGTCAATTTTGAGCTGTAATTGTTGGTTTTGCGACTCTGTGAATTCTTAATCAGGATTTATGTTTTTTCCGGATCTTCCCTGGCGTGTATGTTTGGGTTTACTGGCTACTCTATGCAAACAATGTTTTCCAAATCCCCAGCACCACATCAGCACACCTTGGACATCCTGCTGCAGGAGCCTAGGCCCTCTAATTGTGGAAACGTGCCTGAGAGACTAACAGATACATTTAAAATGCTAAAAATCTACAAAAGTTTGCATGCATGTGCGCACGCGCAGGTTTTTAGGGGCAGGAGAGAAAGTGTGCGTCATTTAGTTTGCTGTGTGTAAATGTGCATGTATGCACGGCTCCAGGGTTTAGCAACAGTGACCTTTCATAAATATTAGTCATTGTTTTATCCCTGTTTTCCCTCCTTCGGCCTCAGATTGATGTGACTCCTCTCCTGGTCCCATTTGTTTGTCTGTGTATACAGACATGCATGCGGAGTGTATACTCATGAAGTATCTCCGTGTGCGTGAAATACATATGGCCCCGCAGTTGTGCTCAAATCTCTGAGCGCAGGGAAACAGGTGGAGGCTGCTGAGGAAACAAGGCTTGGGTCAGACCACTCCCATATGCTCCCTGATAAGCAGGAGCGGGGTGGGAAGACAAAGCCCAACCACAGCACTCAACCACAGCACATTTCATTCCAAGATTCTGCGGTGTTGATGTTTGTAATGCTGATGGTGCTGTTGCAGTGTCACAATGCAGCAAATACACTTTCATAGATTTACTCTTTTTCAGCATATATATATATATATATATATATATACTCCTTCTGTTTCGCATATTTGACTGTGAATGTGTTTTCAACTGCAAATAACCTTTACATTGTAGTGCAATTAAGTTATTTAAAAAATTTCTATATTTTTTTCTTGGTTTGCATTGCCAGTTTTCATCTGTAAACTTTTGGCAGGATTGTGCAACAACTGGCTTTTTTGGAGAATGTTTTTAAGCACCTATATCCTACATTGTTATTTTATTTTTGTCCCTGTTGTTTGGATTGTTTTGATTAAATCATTTTATTGTTTAATTTTTATGCCACCATTTTACAACCTTCCTTTATCCTTTACAATTGACCAGGCAGTTTTGCTTGCTGTGCCTTTATGACCAATATATGTAAATGACCTTTGTTCTTATTGGTTGCGGTTTTGTCATTGAAAACATGGAACAAGCTCAAACACTTCTTATAACTTGAGTGTGTGGAACTACACTGTTCATTTGCAACACAAGTTCCATAAATGGACTGGCAAATGAATATTAGATGCATTTGACCCTTCCAACAGTGCATACAAGGTCAAATTTGACTTCTCTTAACAGAACAACAACCTATAAAAAATGGGTGAAACTAGGAGGATAATATTCCAATTCACATTTTTCTGTTAGTTTTTCCTCACATATTTGCTGTAGTAATGTACGTTATTTACTTGTGGAAGTACGGTTATAAATAAATGGTGAATTCTGGTATAAATGCTAGGCTTTATAAGAAAATAAGCATCCCCTCCCCCTTGGACACAGTCACACTTCCCATATGCAGCACTAAGCCACTGGCCTTTCTGCACACTCTTCAGCCCAGGTTTCTTTGCACAAAACAGTCTTGTTTGCCAAAGAAGGAGGGGAAAAAGTACAGTGGTGGATATTTTAGGATTTGATTTTAGTATGAATGATGGTTTTGCTCTTTGAGAACTGTCAATGTCCTGCCTCGGTTTTTTAATATGTCAGAGCAAGAGAACCAAGCTGTTTCTCTCTCTCTCTCTCTTTCTCTCTCTATCTCGCTTTCTCTCTCTGCAGGCTGGAACGGTTGGTAGAAGTGTTGAGGAAGAAGGTGGGCACGGGCAGTGTCCGTACTGTGATCTGACTGGCCGATGGCTGACCGGAGCAGACAGACACATCTGGTCACCAGCCTGCTGCGTTTAACTCTGAGCAAACAGCTGAAGCCTGGCCTGGGCAAACACAGGCTGAAAGTGCCGCTCGCTCTCTCACCCTGAGCCCCGCACTCGTTCCCAACCAGGCTCTATCGTAAATGTTTAACCGCTCCTCAATGCTGCAGACATTGCTGACTGAAACTGCTGCAACCATCCGTTTTACCCACAGTGTTAAGTCTTTATTTTTTGAGCAGTGTATTATGTGTAAGTATGGCGGAATAAGGGAAATTACAAGTGAGTGCATATATTTTTTAAGGATAAGCACTCCTTTGTATGATCTTCAGATGTGTCATGAATCAAGCTGGTCTTTGATGATACAGTAAAATGTGCTCAGATAAATTTCATGTGTATCTTGGCAGTGTTGTGCATTTTTTCAATATTAATAAAGGGACTTTGATTTCAAGGTTAGCTAATAATTAAAAAACATAATATCATAAGAAATGCTTTAAAATAGCATTAAAATCCAGTCTTCTGGGATCTGTTGGTATTTTGTGTATTCCTCAGACCAGAAACTTTTAAGCAAATGATTGTCCTGGAATATGATGGTGGATTTACCTGGATTTATTTTATAGGAAATCCAGGAAATGTGTTGGTTTTCACTGATATATAAATGAATGAATTCATTTGTTTGGACATGATATATATTGCATGTCTTAATTGATTGATTAAAATATTGTTTGGTGTATTAAAAACATGAAATCATTTTACATTTTCTTGTGCTTGGTTTTCTTTGTTTTTGTTTTTTGATTTGGTTTTTTTTATCTGCAAAATGAAGTGACCATAAGTTCAAAATATTTTAAAACTATCAAATCAGTGTCTTGTCATTTCAGATTTCCTGAGTGTTTGGGGAATTTTTGGAAATTTGCGGTGCGCTTTTTCCTGCCCGTTCCTACTTGGAGACCTTGGCCTGCTGGTAATTCACCATCCGACTTTCAGTCAGATCTCCATACCCACCTCTTATTTCTCTTTCTTTCTTCTGCTCTGACCCACATGACTCCTCCAACCCTTCTCTCATGTGAGGTGGGCACTGTAGCCTCACTTGTGTTCTTTGGTGTGATCGATTATGTACTCAGAGTTGTGGTGAAGGCACCATTGCCCTGGACTGGTTGAATAAAGAAAGGAGGGGCAGCTGAAGGCGGGTCATGCTACTCACTCGCCCTCCCCTCTAATCAGCCCAGGTCCTCCTCTCTGCTGTAACTGCCGCTGCACTGGCTGGGTGTCCGTCACCTTCCTCTCTGACCCTCCATCAGCCTGTTCAGCTTTTGTCTTAATCAGCTCACCACGGGGAGGTACAGAGGGTCTGGGGTGTGCGAGCTGAGGCCGCGGTAGTCGAAGGCGTTTTCTCCTGTCCGTGTGGAGGCCCGCGCCTGTGTTTACTGGGCCGTGACAAAAGGCAAAATCCCGATTATCCTCCTGAAAATCGGCAGCACGATGACCAGACTACAAAACAACTTTTTATACGCTTTAATTAAAACCGTGTTTCGACAGCCTCCGCTCAATGACCCCCAAAGAAAAGCGTGACTGATCCCGTTGCTATAACGACCCCAAGTATTTCGAGTCTCTCGCTCTCCCACTCGCCCTCAACTCTTCTTTCTCTTTCTCCATTTCTCTCTCACCCTCAACTCTTCTTTCTCTCTCTGTCTCCCTCCCTCTCTCTCTCTCACACCATCAACTCGTCTTTCACTCTTTTTCTTTCTCTCTCACTCTGTTTTCTCTCCTCACTCTGTCTCTCTGTCCCGCTGTCTCTCTCACCCTCGACTCTTTGCTTTATTTCTCTCTCTCTCTATCTCACACACCAAACTCGTATTTTTATTTCTCTCTCTTTATTTCTTTTACCCAACTCTTCTCTTTAGTCAGACTTACATATTGTCATACCAGATACAACGCTGATATTTAGTTGCTCCAGTTACCCTAAACGCGAATGTTTTTCGTTTATAAACGTGACCTTATTTCTTCATTCATTCGTTCATTCATAAATCCATAGATAAATAGGATATAATGGGGTACATAATATAAACAGTAAATAAATGTTTCATATGCAGCTTTATCCTGACTAATGTCCCGCACGCTCCTCATCAGCATCTTGCACTTGATGTCTCTCAGTTTGGCTCTTTGAATTGTGCTGTTTATTCTTCTACGTTGTTGAACATATTTTTCTTTTCTGTGCTCCTCACAACGAGGTGTCTGATGAATTACAGACCCCTAAAGCAGCTCCAACTGGCTCTTTGAGAGAATTTCAGAGGAGCTAATGAAGACGGAGAAGCTCGGAGACCACCAACCTCACATGGCTGATGCATATTGGGGGGCGTGGTGGGGGGGCCAGAGAACCCTAATAAACTTCTCCCGTATCATTTTTAATGGAAAAGCAGCTGCTTCTAAAGCTGATTTCAGATAGAGAGATCTCTCCCTCTTCTCCCTCGGCTTTTGAAAGCTCCTTTCTTCCGAGTGTGTGATTCTGGAGAGCTAATGCTTTGCTCTTTTCGTTGGCCAAGCACAATTGTGTTATTGGAGATAATTAATTCAATCCCCATCAAAAGGTATTAGGAGCGCCTTGGCCCTGTAGTGGCTTTTTTCTAAACTGGGAATGAAAGGCCGGGTCCGTTCTGGGCCGCTTTTGAAGTAAAGGGTCCTGCGCATTGTTCCGCACATTTCTGCCCATAAGGCCAAAGAAAGAGCCACAGCTTTTCTGATGGGGTGGCGAGAAAAACGCCACATAAGTTTGCAAAACCAGGCGCTGCTGAAGCCTCCGGCCTGGACACTGCCCGCTGCTGACATATGTTACACATTAATAAAGCCTGACCAGCCTCTGTGTGGAGGAGGAGGAGGAGGAGGAGGAGGAATAACCTCACACCACTGCAGCTCTTACACCATTACTCCAACAGCAGAATTCATAACGTTTTCAATAAAAATAATAAATGATAATGCATAATAATAAATGATAAAGCATGATAATGTAAATAATAATGACTGCTGATGATTATAACAATAATGATTTAACAATAATAAAATAAATGAGGATATTGACTATGATTATAATTATGCTGCTGATAATGATGGTCATTATAATGTTGATGATGATTATGATAACGATGAGGGTGATAATGTTAATAATAAATCTGTAATTACTAGCAAAAAAAAACTGTGGCCAAAAGACTATTTCGAAACTAAACAGAAATGCAATAAATGCAATAAATAAACAGCAGACTTTTACTATAAAATAAAAGTTGTAATTATTTCAGTTGTAACAATTGTTGATTATTACCAGAATGAAATTCCCTTTCTAAGTGTATTCACTTTCGACTCCAATGTGTATGAGAAATAAAACACACTATACTTTTTAAGAAGGCCCTCACCTTTATCAGCTTTACCCTCCTACACGCTGAACCGTAAAGGTTTACATTCGTAGCCAGAAACGTGTAGACTTTTAATGTTTGTTTTTATTTATTTAGAATACTATAATAGATGTAATATTATACATACTAAAGCGGCTGAAGTTGACTAATATCCTCAATGAAATGCTAACATCATTTGAGAAATCGAATGCTAGAGGATTTTTCTGTTTCTAGTATTTATTTATTTATTTATATGTGTATTTATTTATTTGTTCGTTATTATTATTTAAATGTTGGGCAGTGCTTTGCACTGGCTCTCCTTACCAGTTGTAGTGTACTAAAAAGAGGCAGTCGGGAATATACAGTAAAAGTTGTGCAAAATAAAAATATTTCCTGCATTGCATAAAAATGTGCAGAATATCATCATACCGTCCAGCGCGCGCTTTTACGCTCGGGTTTTGCCTAAACATCTCCATTAATTTGAGCCACTGCTGGGAGTCTTTATTACCTTTTTAATTTCAGATCATCTGCAACTCGGGCCGGGATGGTGTGAATTTGTGATCGCATGGGTGGGTTTTGGAGGCTGTTTTGTCTGAAATGTGTCTAAAGTGTGTAAACACAGAGCTCGTAAATGAAGTCTGAATGAGGGGAAATCGGTGCGTTAGTCTCCAGCCTGCCCGCGAGCTCGATTCCCCCCATTTTATTTACGCATCGGGGGGCAATTACATGATAATTAAATGAATTTCACGGTTAGTCAGCCAAAATCTGTGTCTACAAAACACCATGATCAAAGTAAAATCTGTTCAGGTTCACGTGGCCGTCGCGCGGGTTACGCTTCACAAAAAAGTGATTTGGCCTCCCTGTGATAGTGTTAAAAATCCCATTTAAAACAAGATCGGATCTCTTCTGGCGCGGGGCTTTGAGGCTAGACTTTGTGTTAGACTTGGATTTTCTCTTGGTCTTTTACCAAACAACGCGCTGAAAGCAGGCGGGCTCCTCTGCCTGCGCGCGGGGAGCGCCCCCCAAACACTCGCCTGAGACCACCAAGCCACCCACTTCCACATGCTATCTGTTTTTGTTTTGTTTTGGTTTTTTTTATTTGTTTTTTATGTTTTTGTTTTGTTCGAATTATGTCTTTTCTTTTTTCTTGCTGTAATAGGTTAGGAAAAGAGAGGAGCAATCCAGAGTCCAGAGCTGAAGTTCTCT
>JBBPDB010000001.1:28984793-29013876 GCA_037974465.1 Brachypetersius altus
TGTAAAGCTGCTTTGTGACAACGACCATTGTTAAAAGCGCTATATAAATAAAATTGAATTGAATTGAATTGAATTATGATTGGGAATGAGAAAAGTTTTTTGGGTTTTTTTTTGCCTCCCAAACAGCTTGTTGGCATGTAGATAGCGCCTTATGGTTGTTTTGGAGACATTGTGACCCCAAGATGCTACCATTTGTTGCAATTCTGTAACAGTGAGCTTTGGAGAACATTTTATTTCTCTTACCATCATCCTCACTGTGCGTGGAGGCAAAATAAACTTGCGTCCTCATCCAGGCTTGTTTCCCACTGTTCCAGTTGTTTTAAATGTCTTAATGATTCCTCTGATAGTAGATATGGGCAGGTGCAGGCGAGTGGCTATTATCTTGTAGCCATTGCCTGACTTGTGAAGGTTGACACACATCTGCATTACCTGAATGGTGTGTTCCTTTGTCTTTCCCATGTTGAAGAGTGGATAAGAGAAATGTGTGAGAGTATTTTCAGTGTGAGAGTATGCTTCTACAATAAAAATTGAATTTATTTTAAGGCATCTTAACCAGGGGTGCCAATAATTATGGAGGGTAGTGTATTTATTATGATACATTGATGTATATTATACACTTTACTTGCCATACAATTATTGTTTACTATACATAGTTATACCATGACAGTGTGACCTCATGCTACAGCGAGCTTCCTATGTGTGAAATGATCGATCTGTTGTGTTTCTATAAAAGGCCATCTCCCTGGAGCCTCATTTACTGGATGCCTACTGGCACAGACACAGCATCTACCTGCTGAGAAACGTCCCCGATAGTGCTCTGGAGGACCTCAATTTCATCATTAAGCACAACAAGAAGCATGCAGGTAGGCTTCAGATAAGTTCTACCTTGACCGGAGTAAATATAAGTGACGGAAGTGATATAATGACGTTGTTTCTGGCCCCTAGATGCAGCAAAATTCAAACATGCAGTGATTACTGATTATAACAAGCAACGTGTTCATTATGTTATTGGGCGAGAGAGAACTACAGATAATATAATGCATGCTAGAGCTCACGACACTTGGAATTTGCCTGCAGATGCCTTTAAATCAAGGGCAGAGATCTACAAAATGAGAGGAGAGACCATTCTGGCCATATCTAACTACACACAAGCTGTAAATTGCAATCCAGATGATGCTGAATCTTTCTTCAGAAGAGCTAAGATGTATGAGAAGACAAATGAGACCCTATTGGCCATGGACGACTATGCCAAAGTAAGCCTCCTTCTAAACACTACTAACAGGTCTCATGTGAGAGCACAGTGATTTTTGACAGTAAATTTGACTCATTTTATTTAATTACATGAGTGCATGTATATTTATTGTATACTGTTTGTTGTTTTAATGTTAAAACATGAGTTTTTGGTCCGATCCTGTTTCATTTGCCCAAATTTTGATATTTAAAAATGATTGAAACAGTTTGCTGTTTAAACAGTGTTCCAGAAATGTGCTGCTTTCTGAATCTCTGCCGTATTCGTGTTTGGTATGTAGACTTTTACCATTGACCCAGGAAGGACAGACGCGATGATGATCCATGGCCTACACTACTTTCACACCTGTAACTGGAGAGTGGCCCTAAAAGACTTCTCTCTACTGCTGGAGAAAGAGCCAACAAATATCAGAGCCAGGTGCTTACTAAGGCCCAATATAGCATTAGTTTATTTTTGTTAATTGTGGACAACTCTAGAAATCTGCTGTTTCAGTTTTATTTCCCTGTTAGGGTTGCATTATGTTTCTCTTTAAGATATGCATATTGACATCTTACCAGGTTGGTTTTATAATTACTATAATTACTAAAAATGAATAGTGTAAAATAATTATTGTTTACACTGAACTTCGAAGGACCTACAGAGGAAGGATCTTTGTCAAGATTGGGCTTTTTCAAGAGGCTATTGAGGACTTTTCTTTGGCTGTGCACTTGGACCCCAGCAACTGGTTGGCATTTTACCACCGTGGCTGTCTGCTTAGAAAGATAATGCCTGATATGGCCTTAAGAGACCTCAGTATTTCTGGTAATGAATACACCTCAACACACAAAAGCTGCATTTGTGGTGACAGGAGCAGTCACACACACAAAATTGTCACATCAAACATACACACAAAGGGTATACAGTAATCATGATTCTCTGTTCTGCTTCTTGATTTCTAATGACTTCTTTGGCTTTCTTTATATGTTTGCTTATTGATTACTGTGACAGCAGTCACAGACTGTTCTGTAAGAATAGTCTGGGTCATATGAGGACTTAAATCCCCTTTACTTTATATTCCTTGATATTGCTTGAGGACTATTATCCAACGTCTTCTTTATCCAATGTCATCTTCATACTGTATTTTTACATAATCAGCCATTTTGTTCTTATTGGCAATATAACCTGAGAAGATAAATGTGTCTAATGTTTTGTATTTAAGACATGGGCAGGTGCACTTTGCACAGTTTGGTCTTCTACAATGTCAAAATGTAGTAGGCACTGACAATGACTGTAATATGCTAAATATTCATATTAGTCTCAAATGTCCTACTCTCATAGCCAGCTCTTGTGTGTTTTTATGTGTCTGTGTGTTTGTGTGCTCCAGTGCTTATCAATGATGGTTCAGAGAACATTGGTGCATTCCTTCATCGTGGTCTTATCTACACAGAGCTCCAGAAGTGGCAGCAGGCCATTTCTGACTTCGAAGCTGTGATCAAATTTGACAGGTGACAGCTTTTGTGTGAAAGTACAGGAGGTCATTTTTGAATGCTCATGCACAGAAAAAGTCCACAGATACAAATTTATTAATTTTTTTAAACTGCGCTTTTTTAAGAATCAGAATAAGAATCAGAAAATGTTATTGATCCCAGGGGAAATTGCTTATTTTATGACTCATGGAGACACAGAGACTAGAACAGTATAAAATAGTAAGTATAAATAAATCCAATAAAACTGAAGAAATTTTCTATTCAGAATATACTATGCTGTATACACAAATGCTGGGGTATTAATACGACAGATAAGAAACTTTAAGTAAATTACTAGTAACACAAATAGTGGTCAAAGTATGTTATTGTATGTACATCCTGGAGAGCAACAGCACTGCAGAGTTTAGCATTTTAACTCATTATACATACCCAATTTAACTAATTAGCTATGTAGTGAGGTCTTTTAAGCTTGGTGTGTTAAAAGAAGGAAAACATTAGTCTTTGCTCTAGTCTGAGTCCTACACCTCCAGTCTACTAACAATCCTAACAATTTTTAAGTTTTAACAATCTGGTCTTAATCCAAACCTGATATTTTTAAAATTTACATTTCGTTACTTTTGAATTGCAGGACTGTTGCTGTAGCCCATGTCAACTTAGGCCTTATCTACATGCTAAAGATGGACCAGGATTATGATGCTATCAGAATGTTTAGCAATGCTTTAAAAGTGGACCCTACATACATAAGAGGCTACATATGCCGGGCCAGAGCTTATCACAAGGTAACAAAACAGCTGTCAAACAATTTGAGCTTATTATTTCCTAATGAATTCCATATAAATCACCTGATAGATCAGTACACACTACCTGGAGATGATTTATCAATTTAAGCTGTTGCATAGTGCATGGTGCAATTTCTGGGTCTTTTTTTAACAACAGATGAATGATTTGAAAAGAGCTCTGAAAGATCTGACTACAGCCATACACATGAGGCCAGATGTCCAGCATTTTCACATTATGAGGTATCTTATACCTGGAGTAGCACTCTTTTCTAGAGGCCTTATCTAGATTTTAATAGAGTGTGTCTCCATCCCCAACCCAACACTGACTTTCAGGTCACCCTAAAGGCCCTGATTGTTTGGAAATGGTATGATCTCCATGTACCACCAGAGGCAAGGCTGAGAAACCTCTACAACTGTCAAATTATAGAAATATGTACAATAATAATTAATGTAGCAAATTAATGACAATGAGTGGTGTAGTGAGTGAAGTCTAGCTTTTCTCAAAGTATTGTCTAGATTAGTATTTGTTTCCTTTTCTGCCCTTTTGCTGAAATGTCTTGAATGCATAAAACTTTTCATCTCGTTGTTTAGAGGACAGTATTTGTGTGATATGGAGCAGTTTGACCTGGCGACATTCTGTATACAGTATGCAGCGGAGACAAATAAAGGTACTCGCTGATGAAACAACCAAACATGCTTCTTGCAGAGCTTGAACATAATGTAGCTGCTTTTGAAGACCTTGTGTAGCAGCATTTGTTATCAGGATTCAAACTAGTCTGGCCTTTGGTACAGTGTCTTTGTGGAAGGAATAAAAGTTGTCCCTGTAAATGATTTCTAAATAATCACAAAGAAGAATAGATAAAGGAGAATGAATATCTTAAAATGAATAAACAAGTTGTAGTTCTGAGCACATCTTGTTTATAATAATACGTTTTTTACTGGCTTATGCAATCCTAAACAACACGTTGTTTGTAGTCACAGTACACAGGTAAAAACAACTCTGTAATGTTTCCTCTGTTCATTTGTAGTTCTGGGCTTGTCTCTGGTCCAGCAGGCAGCTGTCCAGTCTTTCTTACGGAATGATGCCAAAGCCATTGCCTGCCTAATGTCAGCTGCAAGCTCCCGCCCCTCCCCACCCATCCTTATCCTGTTAGGAAAGACGCAGATGAAGGCTTGTAGGTTCATGGTAGGTCAGGCACTTTGCAATGCTTCCTGTTTGTAGCATCAACACTCCCAAACGTAACATAACATGGCACACAACATATATCTGCACCCAAAATCCAGATTTTGTTGTTTTATTACATCCAAATCTTTTGTCAACATTTTACTATGCTGCCTCTAAGTATACTTGTGGGATTTTGGTGGATGATATTTGTAATAAACAGATACAATGTCTGGTCCTGTTGCATTTGTAGGAAGCTGTGGAGAGCTTCAAAAAGGCTCTTTCTTTACTGAGTTCCAGTGTGACAACTCTCCGTAATGTTCCCGGGGCTTCTGAGCTGTACTACTTCATTGGCATGTGTTACATGACTCAGGTACTCCTCATATGAGGCTCATGTGAACAATAGAACCCCTTGTATAATAAAACACTTTTAATGGTTAATTGCTACCAGTTCCCCTATGTCATATATAAGATGATGCTGCTTCATTCCAGGGAGAAAACTCTTTACTGCCTCAGGCTGTGGATGCTTTCAGCAGTGCAGTGAGAATAAAACCTGACTATGCTGATGCTTACTACCAAAGAGGCCTGTGCAACATGCACCTACAGCAGTCCAAGAGTGTACAGGACTTCAACAGAGCGCTTTACATCAACCCCAACTTCTTTCAGGTCATTTTACCTTGTAGCTACAAAGTGCTCTCATAACCCAGTGGAAGGAATCTTCACAAGAACAAAAACAGTCTTGTTTTGTTAGTCAGAGAAATGTACCATCTTCCAATGTTTGTCTTAAGGGACAACTTTTTTGTTAGATTATACTGGCTGCATTTCCTTCAACACATTATGGTAGATGTCACACAAGCTGATGCCCACTGGGTGATAGCCCTGCAAAGGACACATGTTGAAAACACACTAGAACACATTCACTTCATCTCAGTCTGTAGCAAATTCAGGGGAAACAAAATGGAATGTTAACTGTAGTATTTTCCTAACTTCATAAGGTGTACCTCAGCCAAGCTGCCTGTTATGGAGCTAAAGGGCGATATTCAAAGGCTATTCTCAACTGTAATGAAGCCATCAGGATCCATCCAAAAAGTGTCAGAGCCTACTTATATAGAGGAGCTCTCAAATTCTATTCAAAGGTAAAACTTAAAAAGCTTTCTATTTAATTATATGTCCAATACTGCTTTGTACTACATTTTGATCATATAGAGTGAATAATGCACAATTTGTTCTTATTTACTTTTGATTTAGACATATGTTTGGTTTCAGTTGTATAAGCGGGCAGTGGAGGATTTGACAGTTGCCATCAAAATCGACAGTGCCTGCACTTTTGCCTACTACAGCCGTGGCGTGTGTTACCAGCAGCTGCAAGAATTTGAATTAGTGATTTCTTTTCTGCTTTATCACTCTTTCACATGCTTTATATATATGTTCAGGCACATTCTTCATAAATGCTCCCCTTGAGTCATTTTGTAATTGTGATATTTTTCTCTGATGCTCTCTGGTCTTTCTCTCTACCACTTTTTCTTTTTAGGCTCTCCGAGACTATGGCAAAGTGCTGCTTCTTCCCAGCCAGAAAGAAATTGAGTTCAAAGTGCTGATAAATCGTGCGCTCATCTATGTGGAGTTTAATGACCATTACAATGCCCTTCAGGTAGACTGAACAGCAGTTAAACTCCATTAATCAGGTCTCATCTCAGTGATATTACTTCTTTTATTAGTAGTAGAGCCATTTTCTACACAGTGCCTTTGTTTATGGTGAGACAATAAAGTTAGACTGCTATTTAGGCTGTAGCCTGAATTAAAGATGAAAAGTATATATTTGAAAATTGTTTTTTATTTTTAGGTACATTTATCTACATGTGTTATGGATTAGAATGTCCTAAAATGTACTCATCAGAAACTTAGGAAGACACTAAGAAGGACAAAGGGCCAAGAGAAAACATACATTCTTGCAAATAATATACAGAAATATATATAAATATATACAGAAAGAATGAATTTCTGTACTTTAGATATATCATATTTCAGGCCACCACAAAACTTACTCCTTAACTGTTTACTCCTTAACAGAAACAAAATAATTACAATTATTTTGGTAAAATTTGGTAAATTGGTTGTTTTGTTTTTTTTAAACAAAGGACTTCAAAATTGCTGCTGTGAAACAACATGGGGATGCATCTATCTTCCAGTCACTGGGAGTCTGTTACCACAGGTCTGTTCTCTCCTAACTTTTCCTAGCCTCTGAAATTGTTTAAGTACTGATGTCTGGTTTGACCTAACAGTCAGTGTACTGTATTAAAATTAACTTTACATATGAAGAGCCTTGGCCAAAAGAGTTGTCACTTTACCTAATTAAGTTTCAACTTGACTTCATCTATTATAAAAGATTTGTGAAAAACACATTTTACATATTTAGTAATTTAGTAAGCTCTTATTAACATTTTGCTATGATAATTTGTATACATGTATTGTGTCGTGCAGCCTATTATTTATTAGATCCATGTGTATATTATATATATATATATATATATATGTATGTATGTATATATATATTATATATATATATATATTTATATAGTCAAGCCTGGAATTATTTTAACTTGGTTATTCAACCAGCAAGTTTCTTCTTGATTGGAAAAGACGATGTACAAGAGGCATCATTATGGAGGAGAAATATGTCTCAGCTTTTATTTACATTTGAACAAAAAGTATAATTATTCATACCTTTCTTGATAATCAATAGAAAAGCCATTTTTGATTACAGCAGTCAAATGCAAATTGTTGATGAGTGAATCTTGTACACTACACAAACATGAATGTTAAACATTTGCAAATTTTTGATGATTGAAGAAGTGCAGATTGTTATGATTTATCTTAATTGGAGTTCTAATGTTAGCTTCTTTTAAAGGGTGTCTAGAAACAGGCTGTTTATGCTGACAATAAGCACAAATACTATTACAGTTACAATTCAAGAAATCACTAAGTCATTTTGCTACTGGAGGTGGTGTTCTGAAATAGTGCTATTCTGTATTTTGAAGGTTAGGACAACTGCAGGAGGCAGTGGAGGCTTACAGCAAGGCTTTGAGAATCAGCCCCTTCCTGCCTGATGCCTATGTTGGACGTGGCAATGTCTACATGGACTATGGTCATGCACAGGCCAGCAAACAAGCCCAAAGAGACTTCCTCTCTGCCCTGCATCTCAACCCTCAGTGCTCCAGTGCACGCATTGCGTTGGCCTACAACCTCCAGGTGCTGGTTTGTCTTAGAAACATGACATTTGTTGAAAAAAAGGGGTATATGCTCTCATAAGAAAGCAGTGCCAAAGATCAGTATTACAGAGACTAATATTTAATGGCCTAATACTTAAGTGGCCATGACCGTACCATGTTATCTTAGTGTTCTAAAATGAGAATGCCTTGTTCTGTCACTCAGTGAGCGAACCATGTGCTTACAGCTTTATATGTGCCTTAATTTGTCTGTGAGAAGCATGTTTCTCATGGGAAGGTGACTAGAATATAACTCAGTTTGTTAGTGTATTCAGGATTCTGTCCCTCCAAAATGAATTGCTCTCCACAGAGCCTATTACATTGTTGAACTGCCCTGACTGTTCATTTACAGTTCTTTAAATGGACCAAAGAGGCTTAATTTCTGCAGGATTTATTTCACAGTTCATGCTGCTATTTGTGGCATAACAATTGCTGGGCTTAGAGTGTATGGTAATTGTTGAGGCAATAGATACTATGGAATAATAGAGGCTTCTAACACATTCCATAGGTATGACATATTGTTGGTTTGGCATAATCAGTAACTGGCACTAAAACATGGTTGACATAATATTTTCCTTTTCAGTTACATGTAATTTACTATAGAAGCTACTGTCACTTGTATCTCACATAACAGTACAGTGACTAAATGAACAATGGAAGACAATTATTTACTTGTTTAAGTTTGTAATTAATATATTTATTGTTTAGTCACGGTTTACTCACAAAACATTTGCTTTTGTTTTTTGGGAACTTTTATCACTGTTATCACATCTCTTTAAGATATCTGTGAGACTTATTTAGATCTATTTTTTAAGCATTTGCTAATTCTCTCTGTTATCGAACCTAAGAGGAAGCTTCCATCATTCCAGTGTTTGTCTTCCAGTGCTGAGGATGCACATTTCTTACTTGCTCTGACAGCCATTCTCTCTTTTGCCAAGGCAGCGTATGCGAGTACAGATTCACTGGTCATTCTGTTCGGATAATACTGGAGTTTGATACCTGTCCAAACCATGACAAAATATTGTTCACCTGATGTTCATCTGTAAATTGACTAAATTTACTCTGAATGACAGAGTCTGACAAATTCAGAAATGTACCTTAACACTTTTTACCATAAATGTTAATAATCAGATTCATTTATAAAATGTACCCATAAATTCCATCATTTTACACTAATATTCATTCATTGACAATAAATGTATATAGCTATACACTGTAAAATTGATTATATTTGTTTAATCTAGTATTTCATAATTCACAATAATAAATGCTTGTTTATGTCCGTAAGCAGAAATAGCAGCTAAAATAAGAGATTGTAGTTCAAATCTCAGCAAGTTCTTCTGTGAAGTCCAAGAGATGATGTGTTAGCAGCACTAGTGAGTGGGAAGTGGCCAGGACTAGAATGAGAGAAAAAAAACATAATAACATAGAGAGAGTCTTTGATCATTTTTCAGAAGATGGTCAATATGTTACCTTGTGCTGCCAGACAACTGATCATTTCACTGTTTTTTTCTGAGAGTGTGTACTTATCTATTTACCCCCTAGCTTGTTTTGAGATGTTATAATGCAGTTTTCTTTTTCTGAACTTGTGCGTAAACCTTTCCTGAAGCACATGACATTTATTTTTTGTCACATTTAAGGTGTCTGCAGGCAAGCATAGATGAATGCAAAAAGTGAAGCATCATTAATCAAACAGGCATGACTTCAAGTTATTCCCCTCTAAATCAGTATAATTAATCTACCTTATGTTTAATGTGGCATCATATTGAATCACTTTCTTTCAGCATTGTGGATTTTGACAAAGCATAAATTAAAATGTTTCCTTGTACTTCATCATCACCCATATGACCAGTCTTATGCTGCCTCTAGGAAGCCAGGCCTTTTAAAAATGTACAAATGATACAGACCAGTGCTTACCAAGTAAAGATCTATCTTCCAGCAGGTTTCACCTCCAGGTCCAATTTAACACATTTCATGCTGCTAATCGTGGATTTCTGAAGATAATAATTAGATCCGATAGGACTGATTAGGGGTGAGGCTAAAGTATTCTGAAGGTAAATCTGCAGGAGTATCCTACTGGGCATCCACCCTTCAGCACTGATATAGACCCTTATTGTAACATTGGTATAACTGACAAAGCACAATATACTAAATTCATTTCACATGGTGTCATCTGATATCAGCAATGTTTAAATTACAGCTTTTCCTATTTTTACTCTTTTAATTTTTGAGTCTGCAACACTGCAAAAAATAAGACTGTATTCCTTTGCTCACATTCATAAATATGTGGAGCTCCATCCTATTCAATCCCATTGTACATGAAAAGCCTTTTGCTAGGTTCCAGAGATTAAGAGCTTAGTCGGTAGACTCAAAGAAAGTTAGTACAAAACATTCTGGATTTCTGCTATTTTACTATCTTCTACTTTAGGCCACTTAACACACAGGGTCACATTTCAACACACACAATCTACAAGTGACACCGGTAAATATAAATATGCTGATAAATGATGTCCAGAGTGCATTCGAAGGACATAGACCTGTACACAGCATCCAAGCAGACAAAGATATTTGATTCCTGTGGCCTTTTCACTGAATTAATCTTTGTCCTCACGATCTGCCTGTCCTCTTGTCATGGCAGTGATATCTCAAAGTGCCTGTTGCCCCTCATGCTGATAGCGATTTTAATTAAGACTTGCCAATATCCTTTCTTTGTACCAGGTTTTTGGATCCTTCCAGAGAGCCTGGAATCAGTTCACAGTGGCTGTGGAGGTTAATCACAAGTGCTGGGCTGCCTTTGAGGGACGAGCTATTGTCAGTCTACAGATGGGGAACACATTTGCAGCCTTCCAAGACATACACAATGCCCTGAAGGTATCTGTGCCAACAGTTGTTTTTTTTTAGAGTACATCATGTTAAATTGCATGCTATGTAGTAACATTTCAATATAAAACGCCTTAGTCATTTTTTAAATTTTTTTTACTCTAGGTGTATTTATAATAGAACCATAACAGAGCATATTTATAACAGAGTTTAAACAGTCTTATAAATTGCACCCATTTCTTATTTGTTCACCCTCTAAACCAAATACAGTTGGAAGATGAAAAAGTATTTTAATAGTGTTTTTTAAGAATCAGTTACGTTCATTACTTGAAATGCTTGATTTATACCACTTTCTGTTCTGAAAAAAAATCATATAATATTTAAAGACCTCATTTAGCAAAAAAACATTATCCTGCTTTTTAAAAATAAAATGTTAATAACTTACCTGTATTAAAGTTTCACAACGTACCAGTCACTCCCAGTCCATAAGACACAATATCAAGAAGTTTCAGCCTGGAATGCTTTTTTATTATGTGGTTTATATTTTGTAAGTGTATCTGTACCATTTCTGCAGTTTAGTCCTCACTCTGCCAGGCTCCTGACAAACCGAGGTGTGATACAACAGTTCATGGGAGATATAGCCAGCGCCATGAGTGACTATCAGAGAGCCATTTCCCTCAATCCCACATGTGCACTCGCTTTCTTTAATGCTGCTAACCTCTTTTTCTGCAACAGACAGTTTGAACAGGTAAAACTGAGAGCCTCTTGCTATTTTCATGTTGAATTGAGGATGGCTCATACCTGCATCCATCACTTTGACACGCTGTCTGTTTTTCTGTGCGGGTAAATGGTATTGGCTCAGGCACGTGAGTACTACAGCTGTGCCTTTCAACTCGACCCTAGTGACGAGTCGGCCATCCTGAATCGAGCCATCACTCAGGCTATACTGCAGAACGTTCCTGAGTCCTTGCGGGACTTCAGCGAAGCTCTCCGTCTCAGCCCTCACTCAGCACACGTCTACTTCAACAGAGCCAATCTGTACTGCTCCCTCAGAAAGTACAAAGCTGCTGAGAGGGACTTTACACAAGGTGGGCAGCTACACAGTATATAATATGATATACTGAATTGTATGTTTTTCTTGTTGTTCGGTAAGAGTGTCCATTATGAAAAAAATAGCAATATTTTTGGTTCTTGCAATACACAGCATATATCGTGATATAGTTTTTCAGACAACTGCGAAGAGTTATAAAAGTTACAAAAATCTAACCTTTTGCACCACACACTGTCTGATAGATACAGACCCTTATATTAGTCTGAATTTTGTTTATGATGAATCCAGCAGTTCAGAGCTATACAAGTCTTAACACCCATGATTTGCACACAAAAACTCCTATTATCTGAATACATTGTGCTGTCCTTTCTAGAATGATGAGATACAGTATATAACCCAACTGTCTTACTTCCTATAGCTTCTTAAAGAAGTGTTGAAATGACACTGGCTTAAGCTATATCCGTCTTAAAAGAAAAACAATTACTGCTCAGTTACATCTGGGGTAAATGGGGAATTGTGCAAATTAGATTTTTCAGTTAAACATTCCTTTCATTTCAGTTTGTGACCTGGCCTGTCCTTGATAAAACATGAACATTATCCACGGTGAGATGTCTGTCAGACTAATGAACAGAGCAGTGTTGAAGACATAACACAGCTGTCTTCCCTTGTCTTTCATGTATCAGTCACCCTTGTGCACTTGTTATTGCAAAGATGGGTTTACAGGTTGCTATTTTTGCCTAGTGAACATGTTCACCTCCAAAAAGAAAACAAAAATACATTACAGCTCATGTAACCAAGACACTCCTTCTTCTTTTGT
Organism: Brachypetersius altus; assembly: GCA_037974465.1. Classification (NCBI taxonomy): domain Eukaryota; kingdom Metazoa; phylum Chordata; class Actinopteri; order Characiformes; family Alestidae; genus Brachypetersius; species Brachypetersius altus. Next base: position 28,997,404 of record JBBPDB010000001.1, read on the forward strand.
GTAAAACAAGAGACAGATGGTTACTATGGTTACAGTGTAAACCCAGTGCTAGTTTTCCACTGCATCTGCTCAAACAGTACAAAGCCCTTAAACTGTGAAGTTAAAATCTGCTTTGGATTGCTTTGTTTTGCATTTAATTTGACTATGAAGAAGTTATTAGAATCAGTCATTTGTACAGTGGATCAAATGTGAGGAATATCAGTGAACAGGTGGCATTATAGTAAGCAGGTTAGCCCTTCATGAATTGAATAATCACTCCCTATTTGAACATTTCCAATTGCATGATTTGTTTGTGTGACCAGTATATACACTCTATACAATATATGTAGCAGTGAAATACTCATATTCACATTCATACATCACACTATTATCCCATATATATCAAATCTGATGTCAGTTTTTATGTATACCAGCACTTTTGAAATAAAACCTCAAAGTAAACACCATTTGTAAATGTGCTGTGATGGTAATTTATGGAAATGTGTGAGGCAAATGGGTTTTAAATGGTCCCTCTTGTCCCTCCCTTTGCTCTGAAAAGCACAATGTCCTGTTCCACACCATAGTCACTCTGTATTTAGAAAATTACAGAGGAGAATTAGTTTTAATAGCTGTTGTATGGTGTAGTCTACTCGCATTCATGATGGTCTGTGTAGACAATAGTAAGATTGAATGACAGTGAATAGAAGGATTGTGTTTGTGATACTAATTCAATTAATCTGTGTTTCAGTAATAGTAGGGATCTGCCAGTGATGACTAATAGATGATGATCTATGCCTCCCTGTAGACTGCACACACGCTAAATTAAAATAAAATGTGATATTTCACCCTTAAATTACTCTTGTGTTGTAGCTCTGCAGCTTCAGTCTGATGATGCTCTACTGTATAAGCTCAGGGCAGATGTACGTGGTCATCTAGGGCTGATCGAACAGGCCATCCAGGACTACAGAACTGCAGTAGAGCTCCAAGATGTTGTACAACATCCCCATCCTACCCTTTTTTAACAGGTGATTAAAACCCTGCCGTTTTCTGTTATTTGTGGTGTTTAGACTCCATTTGTGTACATTATAGCTGAATAAGTAGTGCAGCTCAATAACTGACACTGAATATGTCATTACATACAAGCAGGTTAATGTAATTAAAGGGTGTTTTGCACTACTAATTGCTACTGTTTTACTTTAATCTATATTGTATATGTCAGCAGCAGCTTTCCTGTTTTGAATTTTGTCATGTACATTTTTTAAAAATAAAGGAAATTAAGAATCATAAAGTTGTCTTTTTAACAAAACATTAAATGTATATATATTTGATTATATATCTGAAGCTGAACATCACTGTGTAAAATATTACACACAAAATAATTGATGACTTGAAGGAGAGTGTGCAGGGAAATGAAGAGGGAAGGCATAATGCAGGAGAAGCAGCACAGCACCTGCAGAATGCCCTGGCTCCTTTCCACATTTCAGAGAGAGAGAGTGAGTATGAGAAAGAGTGTTAACACAGCCATCTGCTCTTCTTACACACAAAGCTGTGATGGCTGAGCTTGGTACACTTCAAGGGCAACTCGATCTTCTCTTTGACCAGCTCATTTTAGGGCCATATTTATTTCTTTTCTGAATAAATTGATATATTTAGTCATCTTGAGCATCACAGTTGAGAACTGAATGTGACATTCACAGAGTTACAGGAATAATAATTATAAGGATATATTTCAGGATGGGAGATCCTTTTAATAAACTGTGAAACTTCACATCGTATGTCTTGTGTCTTTTAAGGCTGTTTTAAATCTACCTGTATTACCCTGAGTATCAGAGTGGCAGTACAACACTGAAACTTCCCTGGTTTGTTATGATATTTAGCCCATCACTAGATGGTGCCAGAAATAAGCATGGATTTCAAACACAAGTGTCTCAACTGTACAGCATATCAAGGCACTCGAAACGAAGTTACACTGTTAGCTTTCAAATGACATCATGAGACTGAAATAAATCATCAGCGTGGTGGGAGCATTTCAGAATGTTTTCTTTAGTTTGTTTAGTTTATATTGTCATGATTAGACGTTTCTTTGGAGAAATGTACCAGATCGCACAGTTTTTGTTAAGATGCGGAATAAGGTCTTGAATCCTGAGGGGTGAGGAGCTTTTATAAAGGAACAGGTGAGGCACATCATTTGTCGTGACATTAGCACAAAGAGAGGAGGAAAGTTGTCATGGAGTGACGTTCACAGTAACGCTTCATCTGAAGAGATCCGCTGTCTTATTAGGTCCCAAAGCCACGTCACTTTGCAGCGTCTGACGTTGCGTCTCTACATTTAACGCGGGGAGATGTTTGGTGGAGTAACTCTCCATGGTGCTGAAACGCATCCCACGCTGCAAAGCGAGCGAGCCGAGGAAGAGGAGGATGCGCCTGTGGGGCTCCGGACCAGCCCAAACCGAGATCATCCGAGGTCACTTCTCTGCTGTTTGACCCGATGAGCTTGGTGAGGGTCGACATGCTGCCCAACAGCTCTTTCAGGAGTCTGGAGGACGGCGCGTTTCTCAATGCGTCTGGCAACGAGACGCACGGCGAGTCTCATGGCAGCGCGATCCTCATTTCGTTCGTCTACTCGGTGGTCTGCCTGGTGGGGCTCTGCGGCAACTCCATGGTCATCTATGTGATCTTCCGATACGCAAAGATGAAGACAGCCACCAATATCTATATTCTGAACTTGGCCATCGCGGACGAGTTGCTCATGCTGAGCGTGCCGTTCCTGGTGACCTCCTCGCTGCTGCACCACTGGCCGTTCGGCTCCTTTCTGTGCCGCCTGGTCTTAAGCGTCGATGCCATCAACATGTTCACCAGCATTTACTGCCTGACAGTGCTGAGCATTGACCGCTACATCGCCGTCGTGCACCCCATCAAAGCCGCCCGGTACCGGAGACCTACCATCGCCAAGATGGTCAACTTTTGCGTGTGGATGTTCTCCATCCTGGTCATTCTGCCCATCATTATATTTTCCACTTCCACCCCGAACTCGGACGGCTCGGTGGCTTGCAACATGCAGATGCCTGAGCCGCAGCGCCGGTGGATGGCCGTGTTCGTCGTTTACGCGTTTCTCATGGGCTTTCTATTCCCAGTCATTGCCATCTGCATGTGCTACATCCTCATCATAGTCAAGCTGCGGGTGGTGGCCCTGAAAGCGGGCTGGCAGCAGCGCAAAAAGTCCGAGAGGAAGATCACCCTCATGGTGATGATGGTGGTGACAGTGTTCGTGATCTGCTGGATGCCTTTCCACATCGTGCAGCTGGTTAACGTGTTCGTGGAACAGCACAATGCAACGCTCAGCCAGCTGGCAGTGGTCCTGGGCTACGCCAACAGCTGCGCAAACCCCATCCTGTACGGATTCCTGTCTGACAATTTCAAACGCTCCTTCCAGAGGATCCTCTGCCTCCGGTGGATGGATAGTGCCGCCGAGGAGCCCATCGACTACTACGCGACTGCCCTAAAAAGTCGAGGATACAGTGTGGACGAGTTTCAGCCGGACAACATGGAGTCGGACAGCGCGTACAGGAACGGGACCTGCACCTCCAGAACTACCACGCTGTAGCGGACTGCACTGCTCTGCTGACTCGAACAAATAACCACAACACAAGTGTATTTACTTTTGCTTTATTATTTTACTCGTTAGGTTTTTTTACATGTGCGCGCGCGCGTGTGTGTGACAGTAGGCGGCCTTATTGAAGTTGTATGGTACGATAATGTCGCATTCGTCTTAAAAACACACTGCCCACTGTAGAATTCATTACATCTATCTATAATAAAAAAGCTCTAAGTTTACGGTGTGTGGGTGCTGCACTAAAACTCTCATAACTCCCATGTGTTTGAATGGTTGTTATGAGAGTGCCTGGCCTAGATTTTCAGCATTTCGTTCTGTGTGGGAACCTTCGTTCTGTGTGGGAACTTACGAAACAAGAACAGTTGTGCCGTTTTTATGACACAGGATTTACATTAAAATACCAGTATGGAGTCATCCTAAATAGGTTGGATTTGAGGGGTAGTATGTGTTTCTCTTTAATAGAGAAATAGTGGAGCTTTCATCTCTAGTCACTTCCATAAAGATAAGGAAAATACAACAGAAGAGCCGTTTTAAGGTTCCCTAATAAATGTTTGTAAATAAGATGTGAGAGTGAAGAACCTTTTGAAAGTTTCACTAATCTTGAAATAAAGGTTCCTGTATGAAAATCAACCTTTACATTAAATAAGGGTTTTTTTTATACCACCATAAGATTCTTTACACTCACATCTTATTCACAAACAGTGTTTTGGTTCACTCAACTTTGTTTTTAGAGTCTAGGCAATCTAATGAGGTCAGTGGACTTAGTGCTGTAGCCTGTGAACTGTAATGTTCTGTCTAGTGTTGTGGTGTTCATTTTCTCGCCTACTGAACATTAAAGGAAACGCGTCCAGGAAAAAGTGTCTTCCCTAATGTGCCATATTTTATCAACTCAGCTTACTTATGGCCTTCTTACCTCATGTTTATATGCCAATGAATGCACATATTCTGAGTTGTGCAGAATTCATATTTTATTTTAGGCATTCTCACTTCTTATTGCTGTGTTTGATATTACATGATACATGTCTATGATGTCACTCTGGGTTTTAAGCTATCTAGATTTGCAAATTATTACATCATATATAAAAAGCTTTTATACTGACATTTGTAATGCATTTTTTACAATATATATTCCAATGCAAACCCCTGAGAGTTATCATGCAAAAACATTTATGTTGGGAATACATGAACCCCCACAATTTACAAGTCTGATAGAAAGTACTTACACATTAAATCTGTCCAGAATAATATACATACATCATGCACCAGCACCCTGATTCAGACTGTGAAACATCATCAGAAGCATGATTATGTTCTCACTGTCACTGGGTCACCAAGTTCTTAAAGAATGCTGCTTGTCCCCTCCAAGACACTCACTCAGTCTAGATCAATTTTTTCATTCCCCTTCTATATGGAGTCTGCTCCGTTCAGTGCCATTGACTCTTTAGAGGCCTCTGCTCGTTTCTTGGCCCGTTTCTTAGCGCGTCTTATGAGGCAGCATTTAACAATGCCTACAGCGATGACAACCAGCACCACAAAGATCAGCAAAGCTATAATCACAGGGATGATGATGTTTGACTGGTCTAGAGTGTCTACCTCAGTTGGGATTTCTGGTTGAGATGATGGAGGATGGCTCTTCTCCATAGAAGGGGGTCTCTGTTTATCCTGGAAGGCAGTGTCATCAGAACTAGACATGGAAGGGGACAGATTTCCTGCTTCCTCACAGTTTTTTGAGTCCTCCACCATACCATCCGGACATTTACAAATGTTTGACCCCTCTGTATTATTGCAGTGATGTTTGCACATGTGGAGATGTTTACATTTGTCTACATCCACACAGTTTCCATGTACATTCTTTCTGAAGCCCTTTCGACAGCCCTGGCAAAGCTGTGATACATCTGTCTCTGTGCTGCCAACTAATGTCCATTTCCGGGTGCTCCTGGAACACGTCAGTGTGAAATTGTCTGTCCCAGAATGCTGACAAGCAACGTGAAGAGTGTAGGGATCATTCATTTTCTGCATGATGTCATGAGGCCCGGCTATTATGGGGTTGGGGCACGGCTTCTTCTCACTCTGTCCTTTATGTTTGCAAATAAAGGGATATGGAGACTTGCAGACCTTAGAATCCAACTGCCAGCTGTCAACTTTAGAGTTGACATATGTCACTGAGAGTAATCCACAAATAGTATTTGTGCAGGTATCAAGAGGTTCTGATTTCCACTTATTAGACTCAGGTACAAATTCAGTGCTGTTGTTTAAAATCCAAGAGAAACCCCTGAGCGGAAGATGTGCTAAAGGACACTGTGTCTTGGGTTTCATTAAGCCAATCCAGAACAAAGTTACGTTTTTGTCTCCCTTGTCCTCAATGGCTTTCACAATCTTTGAGGTTTCTTCTTGGTTGACCATGTCGGTGAGAAAACTGCCATCAGACTCACAGGATTGCTGAGCGCTTTCAAACGTATTTTTGTCCAGGTGTACCGTGTAGAATGTCTCAGGAGCATTAAAGACAACATTCAGAAAGTTCAGAAAATATAATCCAGCCCGATAATCCATGTTTCTGTCTAGTGCCTCTTGTCCGTCAGTGGTGCCTCTCTGTCAGCCTCCTGGCTTTCGCTGTCTGAGGGTTAACTGACCGTCCAATGTGTATGCACTTTCTTAGCCTCCCTGTGAGGTCCTCCCAAGACAACAAGCACAGGAAGTGTGTTCAGCCTTGATACGAAGCCCTGCTTCCTCTAGGGTGGTGGTGCTGGTGGAGCAAAACAATGGAAAGGAATTAGCTACTCGCATTACCAAAGCCTTCACAAACCAGCTCTCACAGTCAGAATGATGGGAAAAGAGAGAAAACCACAAGAATAATTCACTGTGCCCTGCCATAGGTCAGACATGCCTCAGCTTCCCCAAAAACATCTCTGAAACCTCAGGTTTCACTTGATAAAGTTTCTATTTGCCACTTTTCAAAAAAGTATGTTCCAACACAGCAAAAGGTAGTATAAATGTGATCTCTTTAAGTGGGCATTATATTCAGAGAATGGAGCTCTTAGTGAAGCCATCCTATTCCATGTTTGCAATCAATCTGTAACTGGATGAATGGAACGGGGATTGGAAAATAAAATAAAAAACAACAAAAACAAAAATGGATTACTATATGCTCTCCACAGTAGCAGTGCTGAACAGCTTGCATTTTGCATTCAACACCAACAGTTTCAAACAAGTGCTGATTGACTTCAGGAGGTGTGTAAAATGCTTCTCTTGGGACCATAAGCAGTGTTACATATCCAGCAGCTGCTTTACCATTCTGTCGGGCTTATTGGGTATTTTGTGAGGGAGGACCAGATGCTTCCTGGAGGAAATGCCCATGAATGGCAGGAAGTGAAGTCACAATTAAGAGCTTGATTCTGTCCGGTAACAGAGGGGGTGTGATACAAAAGCAAAAGAAGAGGAATTATGAGTAGTAGGAAAAAAGAATCACCAGAAAGCCTAGAGCAAAAAACAACAGACTGAGCTCATGGCAACTAAGCAGGTTTTCTTCATCATTTCCTGTTGCCCAAGAACAATAACTAAAATGTATGGTAGCTTATGACTTGTTTGTTTGGAATTGTTTTACATCTTCTTTGTAAAAATCTTACATAAAATACCACAACATAATGTTCACACAATCTGTCATTAAAAGGGTTGGAAAACTGTGCAGAAATAATATTCTCTCAATGTACAAATAAGGTAATGGTCATACTGTGTGTTTTAAGCGCATTTCCCAGGGAAAGAGGTATAAACTATAGCTATAATTCATAGCTTTATAAACACACAGTTTCATACATATACTATACTGTTGAGTATAATCCTAGAGAAGACAGTACTCAGAAAACCAGAAACAGAACCCATTCACACTAAAAAGTAATTTACTTTCAAAAGACAGACAAACCTGTCTATGAATGTGGTGGAGTGACAGATCGTGCACCCAAAAAGCTTTTGTTCTGAAACTGGTGAGAAACTGTTGAAATTATGACATTGTTGGAGCATCTGTCTGAACTACATGCTCTTTCATTTGTAAAATCCATAAAATCCACAAAATTTCTTCTTGGTCTCTGAGGTTATGGACAGGGTTTTACATGTTGGCATAGCAGTTGATGATTTCATTAACAAGAAGATGATTTCATCAACAGTGTGCATGGAGAGATCCACAGCAGTAGTATTTCATGGCATGCACTTTCATTGTTCATGAAGCATATTAGCTCTATTATGTCCCAAAGTCTAAGTACACTATGCAGCAATTGTACAAAAATATTACCATAGGTGCATTGTTAACATGTCAGCGATACTAAGCAGTGGAATTGTGTGGAATTTGGAGTTACTAACCACCCAGGCATATTATAATATTATATGAGTTCCTTTATTCCACAGTGGAGCTAATTGCTGTGTTTAGTAATGGAGCTGTATGAACAGTAGGCACGCAGAAGTTGACACTGCCGTGTGACTGTATAATGAATGATGTCAGTATGTTCAGCATGTTCAGATGTGTAGGAGGAAGTGCCTGGCCGGCTTAGTCATGGCACATGCATGGACACTGTCCGTCTGCTGAGTCGTGTAGATCCACAGTCTGAGGAGAACCTTTGCACTCAAAACCTTTTATGTTAGTTTTTATGTCCGAATGATCAGTCACACAGCAGAAGCAGAAGAAAAAGCACTTTATGTAGTATAGATTAATACATTATTTTGAAAAATGATTGAAAGGCAGTGTGTTTGCTGCTTTACCTAGACTAGACCTTGTTTACCTAGAATCACTATTTCAAATCCTAAAGGAATAGCAGAGAAAACAGATCCTATCCAACTTTTTTTCAATTTAGAACTGTAGCTGCAAATCTAATGTTGCTTATAAAGATTTGGTTCTTGGCCGAGGGAGTGGCCAGTGGTATTCTGTGTGCAAGATCAGACACGAGAAAAAATTTATGGCTCCGGAAAAAAATAAGAGACCACTGCAATTTATTTTTAAATCAGCATTCCTACGTGTATGATAACCATTCCATGCCAGTGTCAGTTAAATTTCTACACAAGCACCTCATTCTGCTTTATGAGGTACTGATTAGTGATCACCTGAATCAAACTTATTTGATGAGGAAAAATATAAAAACCCTGCTGTAATAAACACTCCCCTACAATATGACCAGCTGAATGGTATAACACTACTAGCGGTATGTCAAAGGTAATAACTGCTTAATAGTGTTTAAGAGTGAACAAGAGATTTGTTTTCTTTGAATTATTCAAGTTCTGTAAACACAGTATCATTTCTTTTATTCTGATGTAATTTCCTTTAAAATAATGCTTTAAAGAAAAATATTTGTATTAAATTGTGTGCAGTTCCTAAAAACTAAGGCAATGGTGTTCAGTTACTTGTACCTATAAAGATCAAACCTGGGAAAGAAAGAGAGTCTGAGTGTAACCACAGAAGTATAGACAGGAAAAAAAAGCTAAGATACAAAGTCACATGGACATCTTGTCATCTAACAAATGTCTAAAGGAATGGGCTTTTATACTATTCTTGTGACCGGGATGTAAAATTTTTGACATAAACAAATCCAAACAAGGAAGCTCTGATGTGAAACGGGAAGATCTTGAATAAGCAGTGCTGTGTGCAAGGTTGGGTTGTGACATGATAGAAACAGAATCAGAAAGAGTACGATTGAATTAGAAATTTACAGTATTAACAAAAATTCAGTAATCAGTATTCAGATACACCACACTTGAATGTAGACAAATTTTCTTTTCTTTCATCTCTCTGTATACTTGTAAATACTGTTAAGATGACAGTAAAGTTTACTTTGACTTAAGTTAAACATTAACCAGCTCTTTCTTATGGTGGTGAAGACTTGTCACTGTGATATAGGCCACAATACGATGCTGTAAAAAGAACAAAACTTCACAGGTTAGTGCCTCAGGCAGAATTTTAAACAGCAGGGTTTGTTTTCACAAACCACCTCATGTTTTAGTGATGTATTTTTACAAGAATAATTTAGATTAATTTTGGCTTCTAGGCAATTAGTCTCACAGCTCCAGTTCTAAACTCTAGAAGCAGTATCTGGACTCTAAACATGTTTTGGGTGATGTGTGGTAAGTGAATAGAATGTGTACATTTGCTGATAAAAAACTACAGTAGACTTAGACTACAGTAGATTTGACTGATTGTCATTACACATGTACAAGTACAAGGCAATGAAATGCAGTTTAAAATGCAAGTGCAGGATAAAGGTATAAGTTATAAGCGCACATAAGGTGATATGTACAAGAAGAAACTGGATGATATTTACAGATGGATGTACAGTAAAATGAACATAATATACAGTTTGTATGAACTATAATCAGGAATTACAAGTAGATGGACAATTGTACAGGTTGCTACAGTATATGAATATGCAATAGACATGACCAAATAGATCAGGTCTAGTATGCAGTTTTCATTTTACTCTTCATTTTACAGGGTCCAGTCATAGAGAGGTCTCCTGCTACTACTATTTAAGCCTCATATTTGACCAACAGAAAAACAGGAACAGGAAAATGTGTGACCTTATGCACTCAGAGCATAACACATTTTGCTTTACTCATCTGTTTCCAAAAATGTGAAAAAATTTGCTCTGTAAATGTGCAAAAGCAAGAGAATTTGCTTTTTCCTGTTGTAGAAACAGTGAATCGCCAATGTGTCAATAAGCTGTAACAAGGTGACCTTACTTTATTTCAGGTTTTTTTTTTGAATGCACAGCTCTCAGTCAAAAATATTCATTCTTGTCTAGCCTCTGGTATACAGCTTGAGGTCTCCACTGTCTATTCATTGCCTTATTATTTTTGATTATGGTTAGACTCTTGACCTAAGGAACCGTGACTTCATCAGCTGCACATTAGTAAAGAGCTGCCAGAGTCTATTAAAACAGTAACAGAGCTAATTAGAGACACACTGTCACTCCGCATTCTCACAACACATGAATAAAATATGGTGACATTTAATGAACTGAGCACACACAAGGCAACCCTTAAGAAACAGACAGTCTTCAAGATTTTGCAACTTGTGTAATTGTTGTTTTATCTTTTATGGAACAGTGCAAACTACCTCCACCTAAGGGTGGAGGTAGCTCAGTGGGTAGGATACTTGCCTCCAGACCAAGAGGTTCGAATCCTACCTACAGCAGACCACCACTGGGTCCCTGAGCAAGACCCTTAACCCTAAGTTGCTCCAGGGAGAGACTGCCCCCTGTAGTTAGAGAATGAAAGTTGCTTTGGATAAAAAGCGTCTGATAAATGCCGTAAATGTAATGCAAACTGAATAGAGCAGAATTTGTGAGTGTAAGTGAAATACAACATACAACATTCAACAAATACAAAGATTTATCAAAACAATGGTGACTCACTCCTATAACAGAATAATCACTCCGCTAGTTTGCAAGGTTTCCTTGTATTTAGTTAACAATAACTCTTAGGACGTAATTACACTCCTGGGATTTTAACCCTTTGAGGAGTGAGTTCTTTTAAACAATGCTGTGTCCTGGACAGTTTTACTCTGTCCTTCTAGATATTGTTGGCTGAAACAAAGTCCCTTAGAATAATTGTTCCATCATAACACTGATCTCTCTGTTCTCTGTTCTAATCACGTATTTGTGATCCGATTCCAGAGGAACCAGCCAGAGCTCATCTTATATTTGTCATCCTACTCCTCAAATTATTAAAGGGATTAGGACTTTATTAGGACTTTTCAATTACGTATTTAAATGATTTATCACCTGCTAAGAAACTGTGTGTTAGCTGTGCAGTCATAAAAGTAAGAAATGTTAGTAGTTTGGATTTTGTCCAAAAATGTCTGCCAACATCTTAGTGCAATTATTTAACTAAAAAAACTAAAATATAGTAAATAGTAAAATATAAACTCATTTTTGCACAGGCCACATTTTATGGTTTTCTATCCACAATATGTTAATTCAAGCCAATAAACAGTAACTGTACATTAAAATGTACAGAAATGGTTTCTGTGTAGAGGATGCACGCTTATTTTCATTTCACCACATGTCATTTGACTAGTGGAGCCTAAATATTTGCCTTCGACTGTAGCTTTTGTTTTGTTTATGGCCTCACAAGCTTAATGGCTCATATATTTGCTTAGAGGACACTTGTATTAATAATGACAAGCACTACAGAATTTGGAACACTTATTTCAAGCAAGGCTGACTTTCCCATGAAGCGTGGTACACTGTGGGTGTTTCAGAGGGTTCCAGATCATGGTGCCAAGTGTTTATTTTAAAGGAGTTTCTCTCTTCCTCAGCCTGATCACTCATGTCAACACACCCACATGATGCATGTACTGAATAGCATTACAGTGGGTGTGGGTTTCCATCACTTTCATTTCAAGTTGTTTACAAAGATGAGATTAAGCTCTGCTTCCCTTTGCAGTGTGACCTAAAAGTGTACTGGAAATTGATCGCTGCAGAGGTCCTACAATGCTCTGGGGAGATAAGCTATGGACGAAGAATGGTTTACATAGTTGTTGTTGTCGTAGAGGGGTATGCTGCAGGTCATTTGCTCAATTTATGTGCTTTTTGGCGTGATTCCCAGGATAATTTTCCTTTGGGTTGTTTCTGTGCACAGATTCCACCCTGAAGGACAGTGGTGTTTACAGCACTGCAGCCCATATTAAGGTACACATTCAGATGCATCTTGTGTTTGTGATATCTGATATAAGCTGTATGCATAATGGCCCCAGTTAGCTGCCAGGTAGGACAGTGCTAAAGAGCACTCAGGGCACTGCATGTGTATTTGTGGAGGAAGAGATAACAACCCTCCATATCAGTAATGTCACATTTGTTCATGCCGGGGACACGAGGAAATGCTTTCAGACTCTGGAGATTTGCCCTCCTTGCAGTAATGATACCTTCAGCGCCATCCTTACTTTCTCAGCGAAGGAGAATTTCCAAGCTCCACAATTTCCAAGCAGACCTATTCATAGCACCCATCAATCCTATAAAGATTAGCACTGAATATTTAATTACAGCTCAAGGCTTTCTTGTTTCCCTCTGATGCACTGTTTGCTTGGTGAACAGCGGGCTGCTAGAGGTGAAAAACCATTATCAGCACACAGAATCATGATATTTGCATTGATTAACAGTCCTCCTCAAAGTTGTGGAAGGAAATAGTTCCTTAGGTCTAAAAAAAATATCCAAATTTCATCTGTAGATGCCACTCAAAAGCAATAATATTGAGAGTAATTTGTCTGTTGTCTTTCCTTTTGACAGATGTTTGCTTATTCTCTTGTTATGAAAGTGAAAAGAAACTCAAGGAAAGAGTTTTCATGCATACTGCAGTCCTTTTGCTGGGTTCCTCATGGAGAGAAATTCACTTATTGAGATTGATAAGTCTTCTCCTATTTTACTAAATAGACAATCATGAGGTTATGGATCTGTGTGTGGACTTAATTCTAATTGATTTAGCTATTCTGTATGTTGGGATGAGTAGGTCTTTATGAGTATCAGAAGCCTACAAAGCAATCATATCCAAAATCAATGTCTAATGGGTTTTAAAAGATATAACACAATGACCTCCTACAGAAGGACCTTCCTGATGAAAGTCTTCCAGTGGGTAGTATTTTGTTTTTTTAAAGGTGCTACCTAATTTTAAAAGGTTAATTATACAACCATCATGGGAAAGGACCATTTAATCCTGTTAAGAACCATTCAGGGTTGGATATCGCAATGAAGAAACCCTTTTTTACATGTGTAGCAAACCATTTTGAGTGCCTTGTTATACATTAAAACCATATTTGTTTTCTGATATTTTTTTATTTTGACATTTTAACATATGCAACACAAGTAAAAATGGTTTACCTGATGGTTGACAGATACTAAGTACTAAAACAGAAATGTTGTCATCATTCTTCGCTCTTGTTTGGAGTGAAAAATCAAGATCTGTGATAGCCAGACATAAGACCTTTTCTCTTAAGGTGATCAGGCAGGATGTGGCAAATAGCTTATGAACAATCAAAACAATCACTCAGTCATTAATGATCTAAATTAAATCCATTCTCATAGAGGTGGGAAAAAGCTGAAATAATCAAATCAGTTGAAACATTAGTTGTCAGTGTGGTATGTAAAAGTTACTGAACAGATATTACCTCTTAGAATAACCCTTTAAAATCTTACGATTTGACATACTTGGGCTCATTGTTCATGGACTATAATACAAACTGACTAAGTCACTGAAGTTTGTAATACAAATTTGGATGCACTTGCGGACCTATGATCTTTTAGTTATTAACATTCTGCAAATCTCACTCTCATTCAGCTGCTGTGATGTTTTCACTATTTCTTGTGAGCCAACTAATGTTAATCTTCCACTGTGCCATTTGCCACTTTAAATTATGTCAATTATGCACTGAAAATAACATAGTGTCACTTTATCACACAAAAAGCAACATTAATAGATCCTAATGCCTAAGATAAAATGTCAGGATGCATGTTGTAGACTAAACTCAACCCCTTCTTTTAGATTCATCCTCTTCCAGTTTTCAGCTGAAATCCTTGAAGGTTTGAGTTTAATTCAGGAGTTATCTAAGCACACTTTGTCCTTGGACCTTGTCATGTTCTCTTTTTCCATTTCTGTATCTTCTATTTTACAGTAAACTGCCTTTAAGGCCAGAGGTGTCCAGAGTAGCCTTAACCTATTCTGGGTGTAATCTGTATGTAACTTTGACTGCTATGACAGCTGAAGTAAAACTAGCAGAGCAAAAAAATAATACTTGAGTAGGAGTCAAAAAGTATCAGGTCAAAAGAACTTCTTGAGTTTCCTATGGAACTGCAGTGGAGCTTCTCAGTACATCCAGTGCCTTTCAGCATAGGAACTAAAGTTTAGGCATTATTCTCCTCCTTTTGTGATGCTTTTAATAATCCAAAACAAACTGCTAAAGCTCGGGAGCTAGGAGCAACAGCAAAGCGTTTCAGGAGCTGAACCAACACAAACTGAAAATAAACACAAAAACAATTTGTAGACATAAAAGCATTCGGAAATGTGCAAATGCGTCTGGATTTTACTGCTAAATAAAAACAGTAACTACAGAAAAACAGTAACTACAGTAACCCTGCTTTCAAACACATCCAAACATATTCCACACACATAAAACCCAGCCGACTGAGAGAGTCGTTTTTTATTTAAAAGCTCTTTCAACACTGATAGCAAGGACATTTTTAATCACATCATTGTGCACAGTGATGAAATGATCATTCCATGTTCATTATGAGTTTAGTCCTTTCAAATCTGTGTAGCACTCCACTGAAACAGAGGTCTTAGAGACAGGGCAGTTCAAGAGGGGCTGAGCAAGAGTAGCACAGACTGGCATGTCTAATAAAAAACCCCAGACAACAGTATGACAGGCAAAATAACAGCAAAATCCTAATTCTATCTCACTGCTTTTGTTTGGAAGTGACACTGGTGTGTGTCAGTTCAGTTCCAGTCATTTGGCAAGAAGATTGTGCATTAATAAGTCACAATACGTTTAAAAAGTGTGTTACACATTGTATAATTCATAATAAATACAAGGAAACAAGGAAACAGTCTACTCATGTGTTTTCAGAAACGTCCAATGTAATGTCCTATGTATCTATTTATGTACATAATACATGCGTACATGCATTGTCATTGTGTCCCGATACACCTGAAATGTTGCAGGGGTTAGAATGTAACATTGCACCATTTAAGAATTCTGTCCTTAGTCCAGTAACTTTGACAGGTAACATGATTTCAGTGTTTTATACTGAATTCATATACATTTTGTGATTAGCCGTGCTGCTATTTCAGTTTATCTCTTGTCTCTTGCCCCTGAGGATCTAAGCTCAACAGTCTTATTTAGTGCCAAACTATATTTTGTGCTTAGCCAGAAATTGGCTGATTAAACCTTGTTTGCTTATTTATATTTCTTTCATTTACTTATCTCTCCTCAGTCTTTCAAAAAAAAGCCCTGGGTATGACATGATCTTTTATTTCCTATAATCATTTAAGGAAATTAAAGTTAAAATGAATCAAATCTATTTTAAGTATAATATAATTCAGTAATGGTTTGAGAAACATGACATGGTGCTCTAGGTGTTGACCTGATCTCCAAATCAGGCATCTGCGGGATGTGCTGGACTGACGAAAGGCCCTACCTCACAACTTATAGGACACAAAGCATACCTCAGCACCTTCAGGGGTCTTGTAGAGGCCATGCCTTGTCAGATCAGAGCTGTTTTGACAGTACAAGTGAGACATACACAGAGTTAGGCAGGCTGTTTTATGGAGAAAATACCAACTGTACATTAACTTTGTCATACTGTATGCGATGTAGCACACTAAAAGCTTCCAAGGAAACACAAATTAATGCCACAATCAAAGCATGCGTACCTATCAACCCCACAGTTACCATCTCGCATTATCTCGCTGCTACATGAGTATTGATCAGCCCTTTTGTTCATGTGCTTGCTAATGGATTTGGGGCCTATTAAGTCTGGCTAATGGCTCTTATTTGCTGTCTCCAGTTATAGGATAAGAGCCTCTTCCTCCAAGCTCTGTTGGAAGTAGTGTTGGTTAGAAATGTACCAGTAGCTATTTCAGTGAAAATGCTCTTTTGGAAAACGTTGAAAACAGCGTTGCTGTAGAATCTCTCTGTCATAGTGACAGAATAAACAAAGGAGCAATAGTCAAATGAATTAATAGTAGGTATAAAGGCAGGTACATACATCTACTCTTTGCTATTGGAATATCAGTCATCTTAGAAGCTGTTCTCTCTCTCTCTCTCTCTCTCTCTCTCTCTCTCACACACACACACACATACACACACACACACACACACACACACACACACACACACACACACACACACACACACA
>JBBPDB010000001.1:29023283-29043067 GCA_037974465.1 Brachypetersius altus
TCTCTCTCTCTCTCTCTCTCTCTCACACACACACACATACACACACACACACACACACACACACACACACACACACAAACATACACACACACTCAAACACACACAGTTCTAGCCTATCAATTGTCAAGGTGACCACCACGTTCTGGAGAAGCTAGTGTCAGGAGTGGCCCACAGCACGGTAATGAAGCCCATAATTCCAAATTAGCTCAGAAGGTCATCTGTCAGGTAGTTCACCAACTGAGAGCCGGCACTGGTGCTACAGACCTCAGCAAAACGTTCCCTCAGATCTAAACGATTCCTTACTGCAAACACACTTACTGTAACGCTGATTCAGTGTCCCTGCCACAAGTCTACTAACATTATTAGCTTGTGTCCTGCTGCTCCACGTTGCCAAACATCTAATTCCACTAAGTACTTCAGCTTCTAGCAAGTTTACCAGATGTTTATGGTTGGCATGTTATTTCATTCATGAATATTAATGCATGCAGAGGGATGTGACTTTGTGCAGGAGCAAAAGGGGGAGTGGAAAGGAGACAGAAACTGGATAATAAAACGTGAAATGATGTATTACATGGGGCTGCAGCCCATTCAGAACCGAAGCTGATGGTAGGTCAGTCTATCCATGCGCTATTCATCACTTCCTATTCATCCTCCAGCCCGGGCTGCATCTCATCAATTACAAAATGTCTGTTATTTTTATTGCTGCAGGGACTGAATACAAACGGGGTCCATATTTGGAATGCCGATTTAAGTTACACCTTTACAGTTAAACATATAATACAGGTCTTTATATTACAGAATTTTTTTAGGAGATTCCTATAAGAATCTTGGTAAATTCATACAATTACTAAATAAGTACAACAGCTGGTGTTTTTAACGGCAGGGGAATGTGTCTCCCTTGAGAGCAATATCTACTTACTATAAAGCTAAAGTATTCCTGTGCATTAATTTAGGATGCATAACATCAGCATACACACAGTCAGGGGAAGTTAACTGAAACAGCAGTCAATTTTGTTTTCATCACACAAAATAGAAAGTGGGATATAAAAGGGGATACCACCTGGGGTAAGAAGCCTGTCTGGTAAAGCTTGCATCTAATTTCACCTAATGTTATACGTTTTGTTTTTGTTTCATTCACTTTTTTTCAGTTTTAAGTATATAATTCATTATTGTGTAAATAATTAGTAGTATAATAACATGTATAGTCACCTAATTGTATTGCTCATTATCATTATTGTTAGAAATAGTAGTAAAAGCAGTAGTAGTAACACCAGGACTGGTATTGGATCAATAATAGCAACAACAATTTAAACAAAGCAATAGTATTCAAAACGATTACCATGTTAATGCTAATACACTTACTGGTGAAAATCTAACAATAATATTTATGAGGGTTTTAAAGAGGGTTTTGCAGCATATCAGGGTGGATGTCTTCCCCAAAATGCAAATAAATGTAGTTTTTTTTTGTAAACTGTGTTTTTGTGGACATTGTTACTAGATTACTAAAATATAAAATTACAGCAATATTATAGATTAGTCTAGATATTATTCCACACTACAGAAATAGGGGGAGGGGCTTGCCTGTGTGTGTGTATGTGTGTTTGTATGTGCTTCCATGTGTGTGTGTGGGCATGTGTGTGGTGCTTGTGTGTGTGTGTGTGTGTAAGATCAGTGAAATGTTTGGGATGGTTGTGCTACTTAAATTTCATACCACAATGTTGTTTTTACTGGTTTAAGCCTACAGTATTACAGTATTGTGTACATCCACAAACACATTAAGTGCCTTGTTGTGCTGAGATATTGGGCACATGCACGCACTTCAGTCACCGCCATTCACTCATGAATCGATTCAGAGAGATAAATAGTGTTACCTTGAGAATACTTGGCTCTTACTGCGTAAGAGAGCGTAATTTCAATAGAAGTTTACTCAGAATTTATGCATGTTTAAATGGAGCGCTTTGCACCAAAGCGCAGAAGTGATGTTTTAATGTCTGTGTGTTATTCTCCATCAAATGGTGTAATTAAGGGAGCAGTGTGTATGGTGGTTGTGCAGTCATTAGTCCATTAACCTGATGCTATATTTGGAGTATGGTTCAGCTGTGATTGACAGTTACGGCTTTGCACTGCTGG
Organism: Brachypetersius altus; assembly: GCA_037974465.1. Taxonomy (NCBI): domain Eukaryota; kingdom Metazoa; phylum Chordata; class Actinopteri; order Characiformes; family Alestidae; genus Brachypetersius; species Brachypetersius altus. The sequence goes on from JBBPDB010000001.1 coordinate 29,025,414, forward strand.
CCGTCTTGCATTTCCAAAAGGGGCTAATAAAACGCCTGTGCACTGAAGGCCATTCACAAAGCCCTGCAAGCGAAATGCCAAAGGTTTTCTTCCAGCTCCACGTCTGCCACTGACTTTACGCTCTACCTCTTTAACTGAGTAGACACTTATTCAAATGAAATTGCTTAATTAGCAGATGAACTGGCTCGCAGCAGCTGCTGGAAGAGCTTGATGTCTTAATGCAGATTGCATAGAGATTGAAAGTGACCACAAGGGAGAGCAGTAATAAAATAAAGCGTAATAACTCTTTCAGGGCGAAGTTCCTCTTCCACACATTGAGGGAAAAGCTGTTTCCAGCGGCAAGCAAGATTCTATGAATTACGTTCAGCGGACCTTGACCTCAAATTGATCATATGGAGCACTTACACATCTCAGCATGCTGAGCAATGAATGAACTCTTCCACTTTCTGTTAACACACACATGTACACACACTCACAAGCACATAGTGTTGAAGGATATGCAGCTAAACCCAGTATACACACCTTCAATAATTTTAACAGCTTATCCTTGATCAAAATCAAATCTGACATGTGTGAAATTTCAACTGCCCAATCAACAACCCACCTAATCTCTCAGGAATGATTCGGCCAGACACTGAGCACACATGAGAAGTAGCTACAAACGCAAGGGAATAAACACACTCTAAAGGCCAATATGCAACATGAGGTTATCCATCTTGATTTTAGTGATACTGTAAGAATTAGTAGATTAATTGTTGTACCCTTTAATCTTTATTAACCGTGAAGGACGTCTGCTTGTATGTGCTATACTTATTTCTCTCTCTTTCTCTCTCTCCTCTCTCTTTTTCTCTCTTTCCTCTCTCTATTTCTTTCTTCTCTCTCCTTCCTCTCTCCTCCCACCTCCTCTTTTTTTATTTCTTTCCTCTGTCAGTCCCTTTTTTCCTCTGCCTTCAATCACTCACTCCATCACTCTCTTCTCTTCCTCTCTCTCTGTCTTTCTTTTTGTCCACCACTATGTCCTTTCATCTCTCCTCCTCTCTATTACCTTCTTTATTCACCTCTCTATTTCTCTCTCTCTCTCTCTCTGCTACAGTGACCCTGCACCTGTGGGTCATTAAGAAGTGAGAGGTGAATACTGATAGAGTGTCATGATTATGGGTGACATTTCATCAGTGGGTCCACATTGTCTATTTATGAGCAACTGTGCTGCTGCACTGCAACAGTAACACGCATTAAGAGTCTAAGCTTATCACTCTCACATCTGACCTTCAGGGATCACTAGTTGCTTCCTGCAGTCGTGCATATAAACCCATTTGAACACAGAAGACACTGCAAGGATGCTGCCAGGGTAAGCAGCATACACTCAGTGAACGTCTTTGCTGGACTACAGTGCTCAGCTCACTCAAAGCACTTTGATTTTGAGTACTGTGAGCATTAGATCATTTTCTTTTGCACCATGCCTGTGAACTGGACAGTGCTTGACATGGTAAGAATGACACGCCTCACATTTTCTGTTATTACCTGACTCTAGACAAGGGCCATGGCAGAACTAAGAATAACTTGCTAAAAGTGGCAATCATGTCTTTCAAACCTTCATTGTTTGGTGTGGTTAAACCCCTTTATTTATTTTGGTCTATTTTGACAGGGGTAAACACTACTCATACTAAACTATTCAGACGCACACTGAACCAATGAACCATTGTTGAACTTCACAACCATACACTGCTGATGGGGATGTGGGAATCCAATATTAGAGCATGCTTTTCTCTCCTTCTAGCAGCATGCCCTTGTTGTACTGTCTGCATAATCTGCCTGTTTGGATATTTGACTCCTAATAGACACTCAAATTGTTCTAGCAGTGTGAGCGGCTGATAATGGCAGACAAGCAACAATATAATAGAGACAATATTGATTTTGGCACAGAAAATTTTGGCCAGTCATAAGCAACTAAACTGGTTAAATTTAAATTGAAAAAACAGAGATCTTCATTGCTTTAACTGTGATAAACAAAATTTAAGCACCACTAATTTAATACAAAGCAAACCTAGGATAAAACTTTTGAATGAAGAATAAATGTGAGAGATAAATATAGATGTTACACAGTGATAGGCTAATGAAAGGTGATTTTTTTAAAAAAAATTTTCCCCATCAATTTCTAATCAATCATCAAATATCTATTTTTTCAATTCAGTGCATTTCAGCCACTGTGGTGTGAAACCACTTCAAACAACTGTAAAAAAGATATGTCCCCAAAACCCAATTAAACAAACTAGGTGAAAACAGTCCTAGAGTTACATTTGTGATTGGCAGTGATGTATTTGGGGGGAGCACACTGTCCAAGGCACCTAATCCATCATATGACAAGTGTGTTGTACTAATATTCACTTTTAAGGTTATATTACATTAGGTATGCTTATTCAGTATGCAAAACATGTTTGCGTTCAAATAAATAATAATATAATAATATAAATGCTTCCCAACTGCCTCCAAACAAACATTCGCAAATATTTTATAGTATCTCAACAGTTTGTATCACTAATTTCTATGTTACTCTATTTATGAAATACAGCACTGGCTGTTAAATACAGCTGTAAAGTATCTGACTGATTTGCTGTGTGTTAAAACACCCACTCATTTTCACACCATGCCTTCAATGTTGAAAAGGTTCTAACATCAGGCTGTCGCTTCTTCCCTGCATAGGCCTAACACACAGCTGTGTAGCATTAGACCCAGGGTTGAGAGAGAAGTTCAGTGATGGCTAGACAGGGCTAGAAAGACACTTTATTTACTTCAAAACTAGATTCTCCTTGCAAGTCTTGCTGGGCTTTAAGATGTTGAAGCTTTTTTCACAGAGAGATGATTCCCTGTCATTTGCATTATTATTCCCCAGACCATTTCATGGTAATGTGCTTACTTGAATTTGGCCACATCCTTTTTTCTGCTTCAGTAGACATCACCACTATTTTGCTGAAGGAGGAGTCACCTGTTAGAATTTCAGTCTGGAGCACTGTTCCCAGTAACAGTTATGCCAGGCTACTCTGATTTACCTAGATGCCATGTAGAGTACCTCCTGTGCAGGTAATGCTAGAGTGAATAATATAAATAGGCTACGGTAATGCTCCCAGCGAGCGCACTGCCAGAGCACACTCACTAAGGCGATGTTTGCTTTTTCACCTGTGTAAGGGCTAACGGGTGTCAGTATGTTAAATCAAGAATTTATGCTCTGGTGTTTGAATAGGCTTTGTGTTGACAGAAGATACGGGGCTCGCCTTTGTGCACACTCAGTGCTCCATGTTCGCTGATTTGGACGTCAAACAGCACCATTCTTTACGCACATAACTCAAAGTACCAAAGGTCCCTCATAACGGCCATCACCATAGAGACAGCGAGAGCATGTAGTGAAAGTGGTTTCTGTTTTGTGTGTATTTTGGCTGGTGGAGAAGAATGGTTTCACTATGGCAACAGACTGCAAGAGGTAGAGGTAGCTTATTAGAGCACAATGCCTGCATGCATAATTTTATAACAGGCACGTATATCTATACATCTGTTTCTTCATAGCATCCATAGGGGAAAGCCTTTGAGGAACAATAGGTTGTGCAACGTAGGTTTTATCTCAGGACATAGCACCCAGCCAGCACTATCATGGCCAGTAGAACAATGCTATGAGACTTGAATGCTGAGATTTGAAAAAAGAAGGAATTTTCCTCAACCCACAGGTTCACAAGTGGATAGAGATCAGGTGACTGAGGTGGCGAAAGCAAAAGCTTGATTTTATACTTACTTTGCCCCTTTCAAGTTTGGTAAATGCATTGGATGGGCATTGTCTGGCTGTATATAATCACAAATAATCTTTTTGGCAGAGGCAGCTAAATATTCATTTAAAACCTCTTGATTATGCTCTTTTATAAATCTTTGATAAAGAAAGAGCCCCTGAGTATCACAAATCATTGCAGTTATTCAATGCTTGGTTTAAGGTGTTCTTCTCTGAAGCTTTATTTCTATGCCAAACCTGCTTTGAGTGTCAAATAGCTCAGTTTGTTCCAGCATCTTGTTCCAGATAAAGTTCTTTTTTGCTTTTAATGAAAATAGGAAAACTAGGAGGTTTCTTTCTTGGGCACCATTCTGGCATAGCATTTGTATTAATGGAGTTACATCTTATAGTGGCATAGGAGACATGAAGACACCACTGTGCTATCAAACTCTTGGGTTTTTAGGTCTTTATTCTCCTCATTGTGATCCATCCTCCTCATTGTGGCTGCAGACAAGATAGTCTAGGGTTCTCTTCCAAGCTGTTCATGATAGTTTTGAATTTCTTAAACTTCTTAGAACCTGTTGATATGAATATTTTATTTTATTTTTATGGACTTGGACCCTTTGTCGTTTCATTTTTTACCCCAGTGAAACAAGAACGACTTCACTGAAATCACTGAATGTGTGAAAATGCACTTCATTAACATTTTGTTTAAAAAAATAGTTTTCACTACTGGATGCATTATTCAAAATGTACAAATATGATCAAATAAGGCATGCTTTTTTCAGAATCAGAAAGCTTTATTGATCCTGGTGGAATATAAAATAAACAAAACATAAAGTGAAGTTTTATAAGCCTTTCAATCATCTTTAGAAAACTTTACTCAGTCAGTATTGTTCATGTTGCACACAACTGTTTCATGTGATACAAAATAAATGAATGGCCTTGTATGGAGAAGGTCTTGCATTGAGACAGTGGCTGTTTTTAAAAACCTTCCAGCTGACGCCAAATGGGTTTAATCTGAAACTTCTCCTTTAATGCAGCTGCAGCTCTTATATAAAGATGTGACGATTCTCCGTGCAACAGTATGAGTCATGGTTAGAATTATAAGCGATGATGAAAATGTACTGCCTCAGACTTTTCACACAATCAGAATCCAAACCAAATGGGCCAAGGTTGTAGAAGAACAAGAATTAACTGCCCTACTTTACCACCAATCAATCACAGAATGTCCTGAAATGACAAGGCATAATCGGTTAAACTTAGAGCCAGTGTTACACATGTAATGTGAACTCTTGTAAAATGACTTAGTACGAAGAGAGAGAAAGGGAGAGGGATAAAGAGAGAGATAGAGAGAGAAAGAGAGGGAGAAGCACTGCATTTGTGTGTCAGACAGTACGGGATAGGGTGTGAACGCGTCTCAACATCAAGGCACAGACAAATGCAAACACAAAGACAATTATTTTCTTCATTGTTGCATATATGTCATTTATCACTGCCGGAACAAAGATGGCAAGTTCACAGAAAAGTGAAAAACCTTCCTAACTCATTCTGGAAGTTAATGCATCAGACATTTTTCTGTTTCCCTTCTCTTATCATTTCTGTAAATCCATTCATCATAATATTGGCAAACCATATAAAGCTTATAAATTAAAGTCTATCAGTTAAATGTAAAAAAAAAATGGAAATAACAAGATTTTATTCCAACAGCAAAAACACATATGATTTCATTACATTTGTAAATTTAATATTTAACATTTCCTTTATTATTACCAATTTATTGTTGCAAAAGCAATGTTATATGTTTATTATTTTAGTATTTTTACATAAGGTCATTGTAATGCATTGACAATACAAATGTTAGCAAGATCTTGAAAGAAACAGAGAAAGAGGAGAGAGAGAGAGAGAATTCCCCAAAGCGTCAAAAAGTCAAACTCTACCAGTAACATGACAGTACAAAAAACCTGACAGTACTCTGTTTGACTGGCAGTTCTCCACCCCATCTGTGAAACCAGGCGGGCTGCTCCTGATTTCATTTTCTTCAGAGCCAGTTCTCATGGACAGGACTGAGAGAACACAAAATGCAAACCAATCTCTGGCTCGCCATATTGAGAATTCCTTTTCTGAATGGAACAATGTAATTTGTAGCAGGATCTATAGCACAGAGCCTAGGAAAAGACACCCCTCACCAGCTGGCAGTCTGCCAAGAGGAAAGAAAAACCTCATCACAGCCAACTGCTGTAGCACCAGTACGACCATGGAATACGGATCATGCTATGATGATTAATTCGTTGCTTGAGGAAAAGACAATACGACTGCATAGTTTTATAGTTTCCTCAGTTCTGCTGGGTCTATGCTTTTTCTATTTGTTTATCATTGCACTTCAAATTTGATCCACCTCACTTTTTTAAAAAATGCTAATGGGAACCAGATGGTATCCTGTGCAGATGACATCCGTAAAACACTTTGAGTGCAGTCACAGCCTCCCACCAAGCAGACAGATCAGGCAGAGTCAGCGTGAATTTCTGTTATTTCTGTGTCATATTTTGCATCTCGTTACATTTAAAGTTTAACCTTTTTGCCTCACTTGAATTTCTTGAAATGAAGCAGAACAGGAGAGATTTTTGAATATGTAATGAGAATATACCCCTTGACTACTTAATAAGTGTGTAACTGTACAGTAACAGCAATGAATTCAGACCTACACAGCATTCTGAATGGAGACTCTCTAATAATCCCAACCTAAAAAACACATTTCAAGAGTTTATTTAACACAGTGTATGAAACAGCTTTCCAGAATAACCAAAATACAATCAAGTTCCTGTTGAAAATGATCTTGATCAATACAATGTAGTTCAAGGCTACATATGTATTTCCAGGAAAATAAATCATATGGGCTATGAACCATATGTCTTACTTAGGAATACGCTTCCATTTAACTATGCTCTTTAATAAACTGGCTCCTACGATGTATCTTAATCCATGTAAAATCAGAGGCCTGCAGCAAAATTACAGCAGGAAATATATTCTACCACAAATAATGACACCAGTAAGAATGGTTGACAAGGCAGCTAATATATGATATACATTGACATTACAATTACAATGTGCCATTCCAAGAACAAAACCTTGAATCTCCAAAATGAAAAACCTATTCTATTTTATTCTAGTTTCTATTGTAAATTAAATATTATAAATATTTTACATTTTGTAAAGAAAGGAAATACAACAAAAATGGATATTCAAAGTATTGCTCTGTTAGTGATTAAGCACACCTAGATGAGCTTATTGGACATTTCTTCCTGAAACCATGGCTGTAAATATAGGGTTACACCCCACTTTGCAGCTATAACAGCTTCCAGTGTGTCTGTGGGAATTTGTGCCAATTCAGTCGGAAAAGCATTTGTGGGGGCAGGCATTGAAGTTGGACAAGAAGGTCTGGTTCACAATCAACATTCCAACTCATATTCATCCTGCAGGTGTTCAGTCAGGTTGAAGTGAGGGCTATGTACAGGTCACACCAAACTCACCAAACCATAAAACCATCAATGTCTTTATGGACCTGGCTTTGTTGCCACAAAGTTGAAAGTGTCTAATTATTTTAGATATTTTATTGTACGCCATAGTGTTTATTTTACTCTTCACTAGAACAAAGGGGCCAATCCCAAAACCCTGAAATAAAACCCAAGCCCATGATCCTTCCTCTACCAAACTGTACTGTTACCACTTTGCATTCTTTTGCATTTTCCCGGCATCTGCCAAATCCAGATTCCTACACCAGACTGCCAGATAGTGAACCATGTGTCATCACTCCAGAGAATCTGATTCATGTCTCCAGAGTCCAGTGGTGGCATGCATTACATCACTCTAGCTGATGTTTGGCGTTCCACTCAGTAATCTGGCCACTCAGCTGTGAAAACCCTTTTCAAGAAGCTCCTCAGGCACAGTTCTTGTGCTGATGTTTTGTTCAGAGCTCTGTAGTAAGTGATGCAACAAAAGATAGCGACCACAGTATTCAGCACTTGACAGCCCTGCCCTGTGAATTTGGGTGTTTTACAGTTTCATGTTTGAGCTGTCATTGCTCTTAGATGCTTCCATTTAACAATAGTAGCATGTAGAGTTGACCCATGCAGTGCAGGCCATACCATGACCGTACCATGCAGAAAATCACATAAATCCTAAGTACATCTGCCAGTATTTGCCTGAGGAGACTGCATAGCTATGTTTGATTTTATACACCTATTAGTGATGGGTGTGTATATATAGTACTTCATTTCAGTGGTGAAATTGTATCTACTTCACAAGAATAAAACCTGTGCTGTTTTTTTCTCACTGGGCACAAACTCATATGAGGGTTTCAACATGAATGTCCTTGTCAGGTTGAGCATGAAATAAAAGCATATAAAATGCCTAGTGAGCCTCTAAACTGCATCTATGGAGTCCTTTTAAGAATAAGGTTAGCTTTATTTTGCCCCTAACAGAAAAAAACGTATATAATGATAACATGATGATGTGATGTCTACAGAGAGAAGCAGTATGGGTTCCAGGTTTGGTAATTAAGAAGATCCACCACTGCCAGGCAGTAGGTGAGCAGTGGGAAAGGTTCATGGACACAAGCATTGCTGGTTTACACATCATTAACTCTGCCTGAGCTCAGGATAACCTGTGGAGAGAAAGCTTCAGAAGTTGTGGCTCAGTAAATGTTTCATCTCCGGCACATTACACACAGCCAGGCTGCATGCAACTTGTCCCAAAACTGTCACTTTATGAATGAAAAGGTTTTCATGTTTCAAATTTTTGATACTGGTCTTGTAATAGAGTCAAGAAACTTCCTGTCCAGATTAACTTCAACCCCCAAAAAACACTAATTAGTGGGAACAGAAGGAGAAAGTGTGTTCGCATAAACACTTGTTTGTAAACAAATTTGACTAAAATATGAATAAAATATGTGGAATGAATGTTAATAAGTTTATCTATTGATTTTTTTATGTACAGAAAGATATGCATACATCAAAGGTGTGGAAATATGCAAACAAGCCAGAGAAACCAAAGCCTAGCAGATAAATTTAAAGATCAATGATTGCATAATTTGTTAGGAGAATCAACTATATGATAAAAAAATAGAAGCACTAAGAAAGGTGAAAACTTGCATTCCTGACTGCATTTGACCTTTTGAGTTTCAGCTACTCTCTACTGATTTAATAAAGCCTCTGTGAAGGAAAGTGATTCCTGATTAATCTCTTTTTCCTGGCCTAGTGACAGCTCCGTAACCAATGAGCAGGATTCACAGTGACAGTTCAGGCAGGCCGGGCACCGGCGTCAGGACAAGGAGATACATCCACAAATTGAGAGCAGTGTCTTATCTTTTTGGATGCTGGTATAAAGTCACCATGGCCCTCTCTTCCAATTAGTTCCCCCTCCTGGAGCTCTACCGTTTGCCTGAGAGATTTACTGCTTCGCCTGTTCCCTGCTATCAGAGGCCCAGATAGAGACACAGATAAACAAGATGAAACCAAGTTTCAGCCGAGAGCTCCCATCATAACTCAATTAATAATTAACACACACATATACACTCACACATACACACAGGAAGAAGCATGAGACAGACGTGTGTTGATATTCTATGCAGAGGATATTGTGTTTGGTGGATGGTATTGACTGAGTGCAGTCTCATGACAACCGTAGTTATCCTGAGGATGTTTCTCTGTCTAATGATTAATTGCTTTAATAAAAAAAGGTGATCCGCAGCAGTCTGTAATAAGCATTATCCATGCAGATTTTCAAAAAAGGAAATGCTTGATTGGATTAAGATCTGGGGATTCTGGAGGCCAAGTCAACACCTTAAACTCTGCCATGTACCTCAACCCATTCCTGAAAATTTGTGTAGAGTAGCAGGACTCTTTCAGCAGTGAACACGGGTCAGCATGGGCACTCTGACTGTGCTGTTGTTATGCAGCCCCGTACGCAGCAAGCTATGATGCACTGTGTGTTCTGACACCTTTCTATTATGGCACATTTTCAGGAATATGTGTTTGTTTGTGTGACCCGGTTGTCTGTCCTTGGACCTCTTTTGATAAGTACCAACCACTATTTACTGAGAACACCTCTCAAGATGTGCTGTTTTGGCCCTTCTCACTTTCTCAATTTTCCTGCTTATGACACATTAGCTTCAAAATCTGACTTTTCAGCTGCTGCCTAATATATGCCACCCCATGACAGCTGCAGCTTTAACGAGAAAATCAATGTTTTTCACCTCACTTGTCATTGGTTTAATATGTATAAACTATCTGGGTCAAAAGCACACTTTCAGGATTGTATTTGGATATTATTATTATAATTATTTTTTATTTTTTATTTTTTATTTTTTATTATTACATCTACTTCAGACTATATTAATTCAACCTCTTAATGAACAGAGGTTGGATTGAGAGATAAGACAGGAACAGGGAGGTGATAAAGTGGTGGTGAGGTGTGAAAACTTTGTCCTAAGAAACAGAGGGAAATGATGAAAGTGTAAACAATATTTTACACTTTAAAAAGGAGTGAACTCTAGTTATTTCATAACCCTATTAATAGCAGTGGTAACACATCTCTCTTTCTCTCTCTCTCTCTCTCTCTCTCTATGTACCCCCTAAACTTTCTGACCACTAGAGCTGAATTTAAACGGACAACAGTGATGCAGGTAGTGGTACATCCACTGACTCCACTGACACCACCAAATCCTGAAGATAGTTTAGTGGCTTTTATACTCTTCAATATGTCTCAGCTTCTTCATAAATCTCTTTGGAATGTAGAACTGAATTTATATGATATTGTGGAAATTTGAAGAGATTAATGGATCCTCACAAATGAATCTACAGCAGCTGATTCACTATGCAGCAAGTCTGGCAGCAGGCAGCGGGGCTAGGCTAGTGGGCACTGATAAGTGGGTCATTAGAGGCTCACTGTCACCTGTTTTTATGTTTCAGTAAAAGTATTTATGTTGTTTTTGTCCCCTCAGCAGGTGATTGGAGAGGGTGGATATAAGCTGCTGCTGTGTGAGCAGAGGCCAAGCTCTCAGCTCTGAAAATCCACACAGTGTGTAAACAGTTATCACTTCACCATTAGCCTGCAGCTCTGTTCATTTCACCTCACCAGTCCCTCATGGCTTCCCTCTGTCCTCTCTCTTACCACCAGCCTGTCTTGAGACATTTCAGTAAATTTCAGCACTCCGCCAAAGGATAAAGGAACATCATTAACTTTAATGTATGTTAATGTATGTTCCAATTTATGTTAATTTATTCAAATAAACTGCAGTTATTTATGCCACTCCAGTCATAAGGAAAAATTCTCAAATATAGCTGCTTTTTTATAAACGGTTTTAAAATAGGACAATAGGCATTTTTAAAACCCTTCGTCTGCTGAAAAAAGAAAGAAAATGGTCTTCATCTTTAAGCCAGGGATTGTGTTTACGATAAAAAAAAGAAACTCTCGAGGAGCAGAAACTGGTGATTTCACACTTCAGAGTGGAGGGTGGAGCTGTGCTGAAAGAGATGTGATGAGATTCAGACACAGCGGTGCTTTGATCCTCTCTCTGAGAGCCTAATGTATGCAATGTACTATGATACACCAACACATAAGATGTAAAAAAGACTTGCTCTAACATCCTTTGTTTTAGCAGGTGTCAGTTAGTCACATGACTGATTTTGTCATCAAAGTCACAAGCTGCTTGCTGGTCTCTTAACACTTTCTTTATTTGTTGTTTTTTTCCTTGCATGATGAACCTAATTTCAGCATATCCATATGGTACCAATAAGTTGCATGAAATTTGCCTGTGGTTTCTATTAATTCTTGTGGGTTTCAGACACAATCTGGAAACCCTGGTCACAAAAATAAACCGATAGGTGGGCATCAATAAATAAGACAAACAGTACATGACCTGAAATCTTCTTGTTTTTTTCATTCTTTGCTCATTATGGAGTCTCAATATATTCAGCTTCTATACATAGCAAATGTATTCCATCTTCATGACTGCACTTCTGGGTTCTGGTGAATAAGTGTGAGCCATTTAATTAATGAAGGACAGATTTCTCCTATTTCCGTGGTCTGCCATTCAGTCGCACTGGAAAAGGAGCTGTTCGGTCCAGTGCTAGAGTTTCACAACTACTTTAAATGACTTTTCAGTAGAGCATGCTCTGCGGTCTATTGCAGAGCAGAAAGAGATGTTACCCATTCAACCTTACAGGAGACCAGCACTCCTTCTCTGATCCACCTTAAATAATGCCAGTATACTTACTATCATGAGTACTTTGATGCAGAAATAATTGCTAATGCGTTTCATAACAAAGCCATGTCATTGCATTCTTAGGTTGGCTTATTAACCTAAAACCCTCAGCACACATATGCTGGTATTCTTTAGGCCATGGAAGCTTATTCTTACTCTTTTGATTTATCAAACCCCAGTGCAGGTATTCTAGTGCTTTACTAAACATAGCACATTCATTCAGGTCAAGCATAGCTCATAGTGTGCTTTTTTTACAGACAGAAGTGCAGGAGCAAGAAAATGTGTTTCATGTCGTATTTTTTAGGTCCCTCAGCTGGAGGTCCACCCACAAAACACATAGTACTATGAACATAACAATTAGGTTGATGCCTTGCCAGTGGCCGTAACGACATTAAAGCAATATAAGCTTTCTCATTATGTTAGACCTGAGGATCTGACCTTCTCAAGGCATTACGGTGTAGAAAATAACCTGAGATGATGAGTTGCCATGGAAACCTTATCTGCAGTTTATCACCACAGCAGCTTATGGAAAATGTATCAGTACAAATAATACTGACCCAAACAGGCGCTCAGCAGCACTAATAGTGCTAGGGATCAATGTAAGCACTAGCGGAGATCTTTCAGCGTACCTCAAATGAGCTCAAGCGTACTCCTGCCCTGAGGCCTTCATTAACTGCATTCTTTTCATTTTGCACTTAATGTAGTCATAATCTAAGAAGGGACCACAAGCTACTACAAAGATGTAATTAATGAGCTACACTTCACTCTGAAAACCACATAGCTACATATATATTAATTTCACAATTACTGAAGCAATTAACCAGCAGTGGTGCCCTACAGTAATCTCACCATGGTACTGCTTTTATAATGCAATAGACAAAACACAATATGATAAATAGGCATCAGTGTTCAATAAATTACTTAATTTATTATTAAACAGTCACAATGAATCACAACAAACAATGGTAGCCTGTTGCATTAATACAGGATTGATGTGTGCAGTAACATTCATGTCTAAGAAGTATTTTAGAACAGTTTTTGACCAAGGTTTAGTTCATCCTGGGGGCACTGAACATGGCCAAAATCTAATTGGCTCTTGAAGTGCCTCTGTTCTGTTGCTTGTCAGTTTATTCCCTTCCAACACATCATGAGAAAGATTCTTATGTTTATGACTCAGATGCAGCTTGGATGTAATGTTTATAAGTGGAAAACCTTTTAATATAATTTACCAGGTATACATTTATAAAAGTGTGTAATGTGTAAATGTGTAATGTGAACTCAGCAAGAGGCTGCACAGAGAGCTAAACAGTGGACCCTTGTTATAATTCTTTACTTTAGTTAATGTGTCGAACTTGCTGCTGTCTCTGAAATTAGGTTTGTTGAACATTAGGTGGCAACAGGCAACTACATCCCTAGTTAACTTCTCCATTGTCGGAATGTTGGCTGATATGTGCTAGTTCTTCCATACAGTTGCTAACTAGAGATTTTTTTGGGGCCCGGCTTGAATTGGGTCTACTACTAATATTAATCTGTGTAGCAAAGACTTTGCAATTTGAATGTACATGTTAACTGTAATGTTTGGCAGAAAAATAAAGCATAAAATGAAAGAGGCAGTCAGATATTCAGTGGTTTATGGCTAAAAAGATGCCCAGTGTACCAGCCAGTGTAAATGAGAGTAGTGAGAGTGGGTAGAGTAACAGAGTGAGCGGAAGCCAGCCAGGGTCAAGAGCAGGGCAGCTCCAACCCCTCTTCACAAGGTCAGAAACATTAGAAGTTAAGTGTAAAGTGGCCATTTTAGTCACATGTGAACACAGCAACATACAGTGCACAATGTGAACAGTGTGAAACTCCTTCTCTGTATTTAACCCATTCACTAAGTGAAGCAGTGGGCACCCAGTGACACAGCACCTGAGGTCAAGGGTACCTCAGTGGTGCCACTGGCAGTGCTAGGATTCAAACCCACAGGATGTTCCAGTCACAAAGGTAACTCTATAACCATCAGTTCACCAGTTGCTCATTATCAGATAAGAGATCATGTGAATCATGAGAACCAACAATCAGATTTGTCTCCTTTTGCATGAAGTCTGAAGGTCAAATCAGTTCAATATCAAATCATTTGTTGGCGGTAAAAAGACTTCTGTGTAGTCCGGCTGGTAAATGTAAAGTACAATCTGATTCTTTTCTGTGGCTTGTTGAGCTGGATCAGTTTAGCCAATTAAAAAATAACCAGTTAATTACTTTGAGAACATTGGTGACATCTCTACAGCTGATGTTGGATTTGTTGAGTTTGAGAAAGTTAAAGAAAGAAAAAATGCTAGAATATATAAAGGACTGTCAAGTAACATTCTTACTTGCTGGAGTTGTCCCACTGCATATACAGCCAGTAACAGGCTATAGAGAAAAGCGTTATTGATCCTGAAGAAAAGTGCAGTCACAGCAGCAGACAGAAACTGCCATCACATACATGGTTTGGAAGATTATATAACAGCCTTTCTTTTTGTCAGCCTGAGGAACACCATTTTGAACTGAATTTCCTCTGAAGTCTCCTAGAGTTGGAGTTTTGGGCTGTTGCTAGGGATCTTGGTTAACCCATTTCTCCCTTGATGATGGAAACAGCTCCATAAAAGACAGGCACTCACAACAATTCTTTCCCAGATCACCTGCAGCTTCACTCAAACACCATCTGTTTCTACATGAAAGATTTTTATGTGTACCCTGTTTACTTGGAACGCTGGAGGCAGAGGATAATTTACGTTCTGTTGCAGCAGACATCCATTCGGTTCTCTTTTTTTTAGTTCAAGTGGAAAAAACAGACACGGCAGATTCACAGCACAAATAATTCAGAGAAATGTTAGTTACACTGCAAAACCTGTATAAAGGCGAGCATCGTTCAATAGCGTCTGTACCTTTGCAAAAGGGCCTTAAAAACAGCAGGATTGCATGGCAGTGTTTTTGAAACCTAAGTTTTTTGGCTGACACTTTAAGTGCCACAGAGATCAGAAGGTTGTGGGTCTGAATCTCAGGACTGCAAGTGGCACCTCTGAGTTACTCTTGAGCAAGGTTCCATCCCCACACACTGCTCCCCGAGTGCTGTGTTCCTGGTTGGCAGTGTTTTTACTGAGGTGCAGCAAAGTATCAGTAAATACTCAATTAAAAGAAAATAGCCAGAGAGCTGACATTAAATACTTAGTGTTTACAAGTCATAACCCGCAAAATCCCCTTTGAGACACCTCAACCTCTGGCCTTCTCAAAGTCAAATTCAATGCTTTATAATCAAAGTCAATGCTTTTAATGCCTTTATGAAAGTCACTTTGTTTTACACACACACAGAGAGAGAGAGAGAGAGAGAGAGAGAGAGCGGCAGAATTTTTATTTGCACATAACTAAGAAACTTGAAAATAAACAAAAATGTCACCTGTCATGTGTTGCTAATAAACACTGTCCATATTTTCAGCATACCTTCAGGTGTAATTATGTCTCTAAATTGTTGTTTAAAAATGTTTACTGAAGGTCCTAAAACTCAAACATTCTAGTTTTCCATTAGTTTCACTTCTTTGTGCTCCTGTACTTCAAGGCCTTCTGCTGCTTTTTCTGCTCAGTCTTCCTTTTCTTTTTGAGCTCAGTATTTTTTTCTGCATCTTTCCCCATTCTTTCCTCCATTTCATGGTCATGCTCTCGTTCGTTTTGTGGCTCATTTGTTTCTGCTTCAACTCCCACACGATGCTGTGTTTTAGTGCCGGGCCGTACCGGAACTGCTGATAGAATCTTCTCTCTATCATTCACAGCTTGCTCATCTTTTCACATTCCAAATTTCTGTTTTATCTAGACCTTGTACTTGTTAATCACTTTGATCTCTAAACTAGATTCCATTCCGTTTTGGATTCTGTACAGTCCTTTTCTACCTAGAAGTCCACCGATCTGAAAGTGGAGATTCAACAGCATCAGGTTAGGACATTAGAATGAGACTTGACTTCAAAACTGCACCTGATCCTACACAGAGATGTTTACGTGTGAGTTTATATCTCGACGGCCTCTTTGGAAAAGGCATTCTTCCAAAACAGATCAATACATTGTAAAATACAAAATGCAAAACAAAGTAAAAGTGTGTAACAAAGTTGATTACAATCAAACATTTCATTTGACCAATTGTGGACATGTAGTCACTACCCCACCTCTAAATTCCAACATGTCTTGGCTGGAAGTGTTTGGTTGACTATTTTTAATAAATATAATGAGAAATGTATAGTGTAAATAGCAACTATTTTTTCAATCTGTCTTTAGGTTTCATCCTAGATTTGTACAGCAAAAGTACAATTTTAGACATTTTATGGTCAGTATTTTTATCCTAGTCAAAGTAAATCTATCTGTTCCAGTTTTACAGGTGTGAGATTGATGTTGACATGCAACAGGGAAGCAAGAAATACATAAATATTAGTTAGAATACACATTAAGGTCTGTTTCATGCAAAAAGAAAAAAAATCAGATTGAGGCAGATAGTAATATAGGCTATAGAGCTGTAAGACAAATGAGATGTAGGGATCAGATCAAACGTAATTGTTGTGAATACCCAAGATTAAAGGTTTTAAAGCTGGTAAAAAAAAACTAAAACATAAAAATGAAAGCTAATTAAAGGTAATTGTAACCAGATTCAATAAATCTGTGCTCCTGGTGGTCCTTAATTGTCCCTTGTTAAAAAATACTTCAATAAAGACTGCATCATTATCAAATGTCAGACGTGTTTATACTGCAGACAGAATAGTCAGAATATCTACATACACAAATTCAATAGAAAAATAAAGTCCAGTAAAACAAATAATTATATTGTTTTTCATTCATTGAGAGACACTGGATATCAGTGCTGGCAAAGTGTGTGAATTTCTGCTGAATCGTGACACCACCTCTGTGTTTCACAGTAAAGATGAGGCTCCTATGCTGGAATGTAGAGTTTAGTTTTTGCAAAAGAAAATGGTTCTCATTTAAGCCCCAAATTCTTTTTTTTGCTCAGATAATTTTCTTTTAGTACATTTACATTTATATTTACATCATTTAGCTGACACTCTTATCCAGAGCGATGTACATCAGTGCTTAAGAAGTCCACAACTGTTTCTTACCTGAAAAATAGCTTAAATCGATGTCAACTATTTAACCGAGATACTGTAGTCAGAGCATCTATACACCAACGGTCACATAAAAACTAGCCAACACCTAACCCAACAATACATAAGCCATAGAGAAGAACAACACAAGTCATAGAGAAGTGGGAAGTCAAGGGAAAGGTTTTTTTTTTTGGGTTTTTTTTAGAAATAAGTAAGCAGTAGGAAAGAGACATAGTGCTCTTTGAAGAGGTGTGTCTTAAGATGACATGAAACACCATGATTCATGATTCAGACCTCATGAGGACCCAAATGAGGATGGGTTCCCTGATTGAGTCTGGTTCCTCTCAAGGTTTCTTCTTATTGCCATCTTAGGGAGTTTTTCCTTGCCACTGTCACCGTCACTCTTGGTTTGCTCATCAGAGGCATTTCATTCCCACACATTCATACACACACATTTATTTCATTTAGTGAAGCTGCTTTGTGACAATGACCATTGTTAAAAGCGCTATATAAATAAAATTGAATTGAATTGAATTGAATTGAA
>JBBPDB010000001.1:29051352-29062609 GCA_037974465.1 Brachypetersius altus
TTATACATGTGTTTATATATATATATATTAAACAAAACCGTCTAGAATATAGAGAACATGAGCTCGATATGAACAAAGAAAAAGGAGGTCAAAAGCTAGTCCTGTGCAAATAGCCACTGTAGCTTTTTCATGGATGTATGGCATTGCTTGGTTGATGCAGGAGAGGTGAAAAACTGTGCAAGTGGTCTCGACAAGTTCTCAGGCAGCACTGGACACAGCCAGTTTCTTCAGATGATCCATGAACACCTGCAAACTCACGTCATCGGTTAGAATGGGTGCTCCTGACTCCTGTAGAGAAAACACAAAAAAATGTACATTTGAGCACTGCAAGAAGCTCAAGAAGTCAGAGAACCTGGATGCGAGCCCTTTAGAAATCAATCTTTGTTTTAGAATATAACTGACTTTTATGCAATGCACCTATAAAAAGAGAAACGTGTGATACTGTAAAAAACACTATCAATGATATACGCACCTGGCCCCAGGCATACATGTTGTTATGGGTCTGAGAGGGGTTGACTTTGGACAGCAAGAACCGAGCCTGGTGGACAATGCAGATGAAGAATAAAATAATCAGTAGCCTGCTGCAGGAAAAGTCCTGATTTCCATCTAAGCCCCGAGGCAGATTAAACATGGTCATTACACAGAACAGCACAGACCACTGAATAAGCCATTACACTTTGGTACGATTAAGTAGGATACCTCTGATGTTCTTTAAATTACAGACTCTGTAAACTCCTTGAGGGCTTCAGTTTCTGTGAACTGGTACAAACTCTATTAGGGCTTTGTTTGCATCTGAGGGATTACCTGACTTACAGGCTCTTATATCTTTACCATTTCAGTAAGAAAACATTAGCTGTGCTCATTTCTTACACTGCTCTATGCTTTAGAAAAGCAGAGTTACCTGGCTGCCTCCATGCTCAGTGTCAATGTAGCGGGGCATGGGAAAGCGTGAATGCAGAATCTCCTGAGCATCATCCACTGGAGCATGCAGTAGGTGGCGGAAGTTCTCGTACTCAGGCATGTCCTGATAGCCAGCTTTACGCCACTGAGCCACCGTCTGCAAGAGGAGGGGAAAAAAAACATTGGAATTGTTCCCAATGATGCAAATATCTAAATACCTAGCCATAAATGCAAAAGTGCAGGGGAAAATGGTGACTCGGTTCCTTAAGAATAGTACAACAGTCTATAAGCTCAGCTGACGCTCAGTTGCGGAAGGGCTGTGCTCACCTCTCCATGGTAGATGAGGATCTGGAAAAACGTGTCCATCAAGAGAATTCTATCTGGTAGAATGCTACTGCTGTCCAATAGCACTGGCTGCGGGCGAGAAAATACAGCCCATTATTTAACATCCTCTTTGACAGGTGCTAGGTACTACGGCAGACTTTCTAAGCATTGTGGTCTCAGGAGACTGCCAGAGCGGATAATAAAGGGTAAAGCCCTCCATTAACAACACACTAAGCTCCAACATCTACAGTTCTAATCCTTTACACAAACTATCCTGATGACAGATTCACCTAGAACTACGGTACAACAGAATCAGTTTGTACAGCACAAACACTACAATCATATGATTCTGCAGGACATAAAACTCCCCACTAGCGAGTTGTTTGCACATGTGTGTTTTCCAACACGCTCTATGTTTCTCAAACATGACCGGCTGGTCCATATTTTTGCTCTTTCCCTGTTTTGCAATTTGGGATCAAGCAAAAATGTGGACCAGCTCAGGTTCCTGAGAACCATTTTGAGAACCCTTGGGCTTGAGACATTACAGGACACGTGGCACAGATGTGCATCTCAACCACAGAATGTACCCTCAACCTGTCATTATGAAAATTACGTACTTGAGCAAGATCAGATTCAAGGATAGCAATTACCCCCCACCCCCCGACATACACACAATCTTCAAGTTAGATGTGTGCATGGATGCAACGTTCTACTGGATACAACCAGTCAGTGCTATCTCAGTTCACTGGTAATGGAGTAATTAAATGCTAATCATCTTCAAACAGCTTGTTATACTTTCCACATTTTTTTTTCAATTATAAAAAATTATAAATATAAGAGATTATAAAAACTTTTCGCAACAGAAAACTCTCATAAGCTTACTAATTAAACACAACTACAGCATGTGATAAGAGACAGGACATTAATCTGTAGGGACAGGGGATTTAAGAGACACTGTCATCATGACAATGCATTAAAGAGGCACTACTGACTACTTCATTATAGAACGTGATGCAGGCTGAATCTCAAAGACAAAGCTGAGATAATTAATACATTTCAGACACATTACATCAGTCAATATTTTACTTCAAAACAACTAACAGGCAATACAGGCTGCGCCAAATAGGTTTTAAAAATTATATCTTTGATTAGGCAAATCAAGGGAAGAAATGAAGCTATAAAGATACATTAGTAGAGGTCTAATATAGCTTTATTTTTAGGAAAATGAACGCAGCTTATTTAAAAAAAAGAAAACGTACAGTAACCCGCAGCTTATACGTGGTTCAGTTTTTCGCTGATTTTTTATGAGAACCGAACTAAAGATTGTTCACGGAAACTCCCGCACATTTGCAAAAACCGCAGAAATCCTCCACATTTTTTTTGCTTTTGTGAGGTCAGGATCTCGTCTGTCACGTGCCTTGTCCTCATGCTGGTTGTTTATGATGGGCGTGGCAGTTAGAAAGGCAATCAGACGCACCTGAACGGAATGAGCCTCCACTGCTCAGCGCCCAAACATAAACAACCAGAACAAGGATGAGGGGGCGTGGCGGTCAAGGCTCGAACGTCACAGCTTTTTTGTGCCCATATATAATTTTTCATGCATTTTAGTGCTACATTATTAAGAAAATTATAATTGACTAATTTGCTGTAGGTTGGAGGTTTGAAAGTAGCCAATTCAAGAATGTTTTTTCTCCTTGCTGCTGATTGGCTGCTGCCCTTTGACGCATTCCTCACAGCTGCAGTCCATAATTTCCCCCGTGGTACGTCTCGAGTGTTTCGTTTTGCTCTTCTAAAAACCCTGTATTTTTATTACTGCAAATTAAATGAATTTATTACTGTATTTACCCTGCAAATACTAAAGAAAATGACAGCGCATACCAAAGAAAACCCATGTGTGTGAATTATAGTAGTCTTACATAGAGGTAACATCTGTATTTTACATTCTAGCACTGCGAGACAGCTGTACAGTGTTAACTGTACAGTACGAATACGGATTTACCTTTACATATTCGTTAAGGGTAATGCACCGAGTTCAAAATGCTTAGGGACCATATTTGGGGGGCATATTTAGGGTTTACACTATAAAAATATAAAAATAATTAGATTTTTACCACATAACATCGATCACTATACTCAGAACGTTGGTTTACTGTATATACATTGATGCAATACTGAATGGA
This sequence comes from Brachypetersius altus, assembly GCA_037974465.1. NCBI lineage: Eukaryota > Metazoa > Chordata > Actinopteri > Characiformes > Alestidae > Brachypetersius > Brachypetersius altus. The sequence continues at coordinate 29,054,757 of JBBPDB010000001.1, forward strand.
ACACCTAAAAATACAACCACTGTTCAAAACAAAGTTTATTTTATAATTTCTACTTCCAGTGAACAACTGCAAATATTAAAACATAATACTGACATACTTTTTATAAATACATTTCTACACAAACATGACTAAAATAACTGTGGAAAAAAAACAAAACACAGCTCTACCTCTGGGGGGCCGTTGAAGGAGTAGGCGTACAGGATTGGCTGAATCATGATAAGAGACTGAGTCAGATCCTGTCTCATGAACTGGTGTCTGTAGTAGGAGCTCTCATCCGGGCTATTGTTAAACACTTGGAGGAATGGCGATCTCCTCAGATGGAACATGAACTGTCATTACAAAAATGGCAATATGTGAATTCAGCTACGATAGCAAGAAGATTAAATCTTCACTGTAATGTCACTGAAGTGGAGTTAGAGGCCCAAGTCTTACCTGGGGATACAAAGAGAAAGTCTCAGAGAAACGGAATGAGTTGGGGTCATCTTTGTGGTAATCTCCAAATTTCTGACACTGAAAAAGAGAAAAGGTTTTAGAATGAGCCTCAAATCAGAACAAAGGCCAATAAGTTTATAAGAATTCAGACTCACCAGGCGAATAAGCTGTCTGTCCAACCAGCGCAAAACATCTGGACCCTCCTCCGACTCTGCTCTATAGACCGCCAGACGGGCCATGAGAATAGCAGAAGCTTCCTGATCAAAAGATGCTGCAATGTTTTGAATCTGTGTCTGTGCATCTGCCCAGCTGAGGAAGACACAGAAACAAAAACATCAGAACACAGTGACCTCTGCAAACATGCTTCATCAGCCTAAACCCATGGATGTATCTATAACTGTGTGTACACTTGATAAATACAAGTGTGCTTAATGAAGACCTGAGAAGACCTGAGGTCAAAGATCATTTAGAAAATTACATTACAAAGTATTTATGGTGTTCCTGACTTAAATGTTTAGTGTCATTTGAAAATAAAACTGATCAAAAATAAGAGCTACTTTTTGGGGTTGCAGGATCAAGCTAACTCCACTCACTAAAAGTGGAAACCTTACACAGTTATAACAGGTGTGATAGAAACTGGGACAATCTGTTGACAAGTGGATGACGAACAAAGATGATGACTGAATCTTGACACACACACACACACACACACACACACATACGCACACACTTTCTCTTTCTCCATCAAAAGCACTGCCTACAGTGTCACTGAATTCTATAGGGGATTCTCCAGGAAGCCACACATGAAAAGGTGCAGCATACAAATAAAGCAGCTTAACACTGAACAGAATTGTTCTATTTGGAAGCAGTCTAAAATCTGGAGACAAATGTAGCTGAGCTGACAATGGATTTGAGGTAGTTCTCCCAATCTGTAGCCTGTTTGCTATATGAGAGTAAGAAGTACTAACTTTCTGGCAATGGTGGTGACTCTAATGCGTCTCTGTCCGCTGGAATGCTGGTACTGAGTCACATATTGTATGGCCCCTCGGCCCCCCTGTGGAATTGGTGCATTATGCTGCAAAACAAAAAAAAACCAGGAGTTTTAACTGCCCAGTTGTTGGGACTTAACCAAAACATTTTTTGGCTGCAAAAACAGCTTGTAAATGTACTAGAGAGTGTTTGAGGCTTTTAGTGCACTTCTGAAGTTGCTCTAGTTGATGACAATTTCAGCTTTCATTCAAAAACCCCAAAAAGACAAAACAGCAGCCAAGAGGGTAGGGAAAAGGCTGAGGACATTCTGAATAAAAGTAAAACCTATCCAGGCAACACTTAAAATAATAGACATATGAAGGGAAAAAAACAACAAAGCATAATTAGAAAGAAGGCTTAAGCTTAGTGAAGGCAGCACAGCAATAATTAATGATTAAGGCTTAAACTGCTTTAGAGTCATGCTTCTTGCCAATTACCCCAACAGCACTTGGGTGCAGAATGGCTCATTAACTTGGCAGCCAGCAGCTATTGCAGGAGAGGATATTAAATCTGGAGCTTCTTGTTTACAGAAGAGTCCAGATATTGTAGCTCTCCACAACCTGTGTCCACAACATCTGCCCTTTATACAGGTAGGACACGTTAGTAAAAAGTGATTGTGACAGGTCACATATTTTGTCCCTCAAAGTAGCTTTTTTTGCTGGGGCAGGCAGATAAAAAGAGGAGGAGGGTTAAGGTTAAGATGACACACCCCACAGAGATTAGCGTATACTAAACGAGTGACTGCATTGGATCATCCACTTATGAGGCACAGCATGAGATCTACACCTGCATGACAGAACCAGCACTCTCTGGGGCTTTGGTAAACATCATGAGATGACATGACCTGGCTTCTTTGCAGTCTGACTGTGGCTTGAGAACGTACTGCGATATTCTGGATGAAACCGATGCAAATCAGAAACTGTAAATGCCTGCATTCTTTCTTTATTGGGCACAATGCAGTGGATAGTAACAGTTTACGCTGCGTTGATGATTAGCTCCAGCCTCTGTTCTGTATGTGGAAATACTGTTTTGCTCCTTGTATTGCTGCTCAACAGAAGCCTGCAGACAGAGACATGGACTCTGACGCTGAGTTTCAACTTGTGCGACCTGGCTCTTGGCCTGTCTACTATCCCATTCGGGGCCCATAACAGTCTGTTTCGGCCACAGGGATACTCTAATACCAGTGCACTTTGTCAAGGCAGTGCTTTCTTTTTCTTGTTGCTCCAGCTGGTCTCCATCCACTCCCTCACCTGGGCCACGGTCGTCAAATTCACAGAGATCTGCTTCGCTCTGAATTACACAAATATCTTCACTGCACACAGGACTAGAGTTATTCTTGCTGTTATCTGGATATATTCGCTATTGAACGCAGCTCTGCCACTACTAGGCTTTGGAAACTATGACTACAGCAGCAGCAGGTTTCTCTGTGCTCCCAGCTTCAAGCCTGCTAGTACAGGCTTCAACATGCTGTTCATAGTGGTTGGAATCATTGTGCCCATTCTGGCAATGTGCTCCATGTATGGATATATTGTTTACATAGCAAGAAATCAAGTACGCCGAGGGACGTTTGTTTGCAATGACCAACACTGCTTTTATGTGCCTGCCAATAATTACTTCAAGAGCTCCATAGTTATGGTGGCAACCATAGGTAAGCCAAATGAAAACCTCAGAGAGATTACTACATAAAGCTGCTTTTTTTTGGGTGTTGTCTGATCACTGCCATAATACCTAATATTAGGGGTGCATCAATATGGGAATAATGGGCTGATACCATTGTCTGATATTTTTCCAAGTACATATCTGCCAATGCTGATGCCGACACTATGTACTAAAAAAAAAACGTAGGAACCTGGGATATATCTACATGGTTTGGCATTACTAGGAAACATGGCATTTATTTCTATATGGTTCTGACTGCAGAAAACTGAACAGTTCTCAAAATGTTGCTTAGCAAATTCAATGTCTACATGCATTCATTTTCACCTGTAAGAGCTGAGAAACCTAGAATGTATTAAATAAGTAAAACAATTTGGCCTTAAAAGCAAAAACAAACAAACCAAAAAAGATCTATCCATTGTCCTATTCTGCAAAAATAACTGTATTTATCTTGGGATGCCCAGTATACAGCTGTATCTTGATAATCAAATAGTGTGTACACTCATAAACTGCAGAGAACAGAGGTGACAGCTAACAAGAGCAGACAGATTACAGGGTAACTAACAAAACAAAGTTATCACACAGGAGGGATACATATGAGATATACATATCAGTAATATAATATCTCCTACGTGTAATCAAACAAGTCCTGCCCTTAATCATTAACTCACATGATGAGTTGGTGTGTGTGTGTGTGTGCTTGTATGTCGGGATAGTGTGCCTGCTCATTTGCTGGTTGCCGTACATCACCATCTGCTTCTACGAGACCCTGACAGGGAGCGAGAGTCCTCAGCCTGCCTCCGCCATTGCCACCTGGCTAGTGCTGTTCACCTCCGCACTCAACCCATGGATCAACTCCATGACCCAGACGTAAGCTTTGGATGACATTTATAACTAAATATAAACTGCAGCAGCACGCTGCTCTATAGCAGTTGATAGTTTGCATAGCAACAGAACAGTTTCATGGGTAGTGTTAGGTTTTCATGCAGTCAAGAGATAACAGAACAATCTGAGTGAGCGTGTATGTGGGTGGTTAATCATGACCTTGTTTGATTCTCTCAGGAGGTACAGAGCCGCCCTACGCAGAAGCATGAAAAAAATCCAACAGACATTGGGGTGCACTCGGATAAAGCCCCTCCCTAAGTGCGCAACTACACAGGCAGGTGGCAAGAGTCACGGTTGCCCATCCTTAGCACCTTCGGTATCACACACACACACTGAACCTTTCCACGAGCCTGCAGGGACCTGAACATGTCTATTATCACAGCTTTGACTGCAACATGAACAATCTGAATATTAAAAACAGCGTGTTCTACAGAAAGATCTATCCAAGTAATTAACTAGACCTGATGGGACTGACGAGAGTAAACCTGCCTCTCTAAGGACTCGCGTTGTAAACAAGAATTCTGATAGATGTAAAACAATTAACTCTGGAGCAGCTCTCATTCTGAGCAATTCCAGCAATGTGTTTCATTTGCTTTTATCGAAATGTGTAACTGTTATAATATTGAATGGCACTCTTTCGGTTCCATTATTTTTAAAAATGTCTTCTTATTGTTGCCTTGCTGTCAAACATTAACAGCATTACAGGATAATTTTTCTGTGTATTGGATGACATTTTTCTAATACTTTTACCAGCAAATCCAGGTGCAAATTATATGTTATTAAAAATAAAATCATCAGCAGGCTTGATGAACTATTATAGATCACTATACAAACCACCCCCCCCACCCCCAACAAATAAATAAACATAAATCACCAGCCTTATCACTCTAGTTTCTTGAGAGAATCTGCCCTCTAGTGGCAATGTCAGTAGCTCCTGTCTGTACTCTTAATTTTCCTTAACCATCTCATGTAAAGTATTACTCAAACCTGTGGCAAGGGTGTGTTATAGTTCATCCTTTCTAAAGAGATTAACATATGACAGAGGCAGGCAGTGAAACGGCAGTATTGGAGTCTTGGTGAGTTACACATACTCGTACCTGATTGACAACTTCAAAATAAATTGCCAGTGTAGTGTTAGGGTCGAGGCCACAGATCTTCCACTGGCAAGTACCACCTGTTCCAATTTCCTGAAACAAACAAAACAAAATTACATTTTTAGCAAAAATGTAATTCTTGACAACAGAGAAGACATAATTGATATAACTGTGTTTAATCCAATCTAAGACCAACTCACATTTTCTGACACACAGGGTCCTTTCGCATTCAGTGAAACACAGGGGCCAATTGCTCCAGAAATCTTAATTTCTCTTGATGTCTAAAACATAAAAAAAGACAACAATCTGGCCAAATTGCTTTAAATGCTGGCTGAATAACAAATAAAAAAGTGAAAAGTTATACACTCTACCTTAATCTCTAGGGTTCCTGCGAAGGCCATCTTAAAGGCCCCCTGCACGTCCTTGGTGAAAACCCGCTGGAAGGTCTGCTTAAACAGTGATGTATTGAATGAGTCTGCCATCACCATGTAACCCCTGAAGTACAAGAACACAACAGAGAGTACCTTACTGTCTAACATTCAGATAAATAACACAAAGCTCAAAGTTAGCTCCTGTTAGGGCCTGGAACAAAGCTTCCGAAACAACATTAATTGATGGAGATTATATCAGTGATTGTAACAGGAGACAGTTTTTTTTAAAAGTTACACTCAGCTATTAATAGAGTGGCATTCTGAAGCGTATACAAAGAAGTGTTTCCTACCCTGTGTAGTTTGTGCAACACTTCATCTCTGCTAGTCCTGTCTGGTCCAGGGCACAGGCATAGATGTCAATAATGTGGCCATTAGCTGCAGCTCGGTTGGCCAAAGCCTCATAGTGCTACAAGGCAATAATTACATTTTCTTTAGTGAATGGGCTTCTAGATTCAATATAAATCTTGTAGATGTAATGAAACATGCCGTCTTCAGTTGGTTAAGCTTTTCCCTTATCTAACCTCCAGAAACAACCAGCTAAACATGCACTCGCACAACTGTTTAAATATTATCAATAAAAACACACACTCTGTGCCAGTTCATAGTGATCCTAGTGCTACCATGAGCCAGAGAAACAAAGCACAGGTTTTCAGGATATAAAAGGAAAACACCCACCACACAAATCACACAAGCTAAAACTGCAATTACTGTATTTAACAAATTAACTGATTAAATAAATCAGTTAAGCAAGTATTAAATATGTCTGCAATGACTTTTCTGTTACATAAAAATCCAAATTCCATAATCTGATCATTTCAGCCTTTTCGCAATAGGCAATACATATCTCAGTAATCATACATTCCCCAGCATTAGACTTCACTTGGAAGAACCAAAACATCAATACCTAAATCAAAATTAGTAGGCCCCATTTTAAACCTGTTTTTAAGTTTCAAACAACATACAAAGTACCTACTTTAGTGGCTTTCTTCATGAACTTCGCATTGTCTTTCTCTATGTCATGCCAGGAGCGGATAGGTGTTTTCAACTCGTCTCCCACTACCATGCCTGGGCCCTGGGTAGCTGGACCACCAATGAAAGTCATAATTCGAGCTCCTGTGTTGGGGAACGTGCACTACGGAAGGATTTGAGACAAAAAAAAAAAACAACTTAACAAATTAACAGTGTAAATGGAAATACCAAATCTTTACAAAAACTCTATGTTCTTGATGTTGTATTTGATGTCAGGAGTGCCATAACAAAATATTCTACAGGTAACAGCATTAGACTATATGAAGCTAACAGTGCATGATATAATGCATGAAAAGTTAAATTTACCTCCAGCAGTCCAACAGCAATGGACAAGGCTACTCCTAATGATCTCAGGGGTCGTTTGCCCTGAGTGACAGGCCAAGGGTCTCTCTGCAGCTCTCCCAAGAGATCAGTCAAATTCATATCAATCTTCTGCACTGGTTGCAGGAACCTGAACATACGAAACACACAATGCTTCAGTTTAGATTTCACTAGGCTCTAATCTAACAAATCTGATACAGAGGCACAGATAGCTGAATCTCAGAAAACAATTGAAGACTAAGAAGATTAACTATAGTTCAGGGTTAGCCTACTCTGATGGATTACAAGCTCTGAAATGGTTGTCATCCAAAGTCTGAGCTTCCAGAAAGCTTCAAATCTTCAGCCTAACCAACAACAACAATATCTGATGCATCTCACATCCATTTATAACATATTTTTAATCTGACTTAGCTGAATACATGGTTAGAACTTTCACTACACACATGGTTTTGGTAAGGTATTTACTAAGATGCGTCAGATACTGCATGGATGGTTTCTAAAATGTTCTTGCAAACAACTGTTGGGGGCATAAAAAAATTCTAAAAGCATAACAAATGAGGAAACATGGTTCTGATGGAAACAATACAATGTTATTACATTACTAGAGCTGCACAATTAATCGAATTTTAATCACGATCACGATTTTGGGTGCCACGATTAATTTAAGATGATCGTAGGCGATTTTAATAGCTGCTCTGCTGCGCATCAGATCAAACACTTTCTCATCCAACCACCAGGGGGCGAGTGAGAGATTAGGACTTCAGTACGTTGCCTAAAAGCGCGCGAGTGAGTGCGTGTCTTTGTAGGTGTGTGCGTGCGTGTGGAAGAGTGAGTGTGTGTGTGTGTGTGTGTGTGAGAGAGAGAGAGTGTGTGCGAGTGTGAGAGTGTGTGTGTCTGTGTGCGCGCGTGCGAGTGTGTGTGTGCCCGTGTGTGCGTGCGTGCGTGAGAGAGAGAGAGAGAGAGAGAAAGAGAATGT